>FN648370.1:247020-279287 GCA_000310025.1 Ectocarpus siliculosus
GGGGGGGGGGGGGGGGGGGGGGGGGGGCGTAAGTGAGGGTTGGCAGGAACTTCTAATTGGAAAATCGCAATTGTACAACCCGACGTTTGCACCATCGTAAATCTAGGAGACCCTACGCTCTCGGGGCCAGCCATTATGCAGTCCCACATAGGCATGAGCCTTACTTCGTCGTAGGGCCTGGATGTTGCCTCCTCATGTCCATGTATCGCAGAATCTCGAGCAGGGTAGACCTTGATGCACACATATATTGTCGTGCTGGTGAGTACTTTCTTGTTTTTTCAACGAATGGTTCTGCGTTGCACGCAACCCTAACCCTATCCCTGAAAGCAGAAGAGCTGAACGTGTAGCCGACGTGAGCAGCCAAAACGACAATCTCAAACGCCTCGAAAAAGTATCTGTTCAGTCGTCTGTGTGTGATTGTCGCTATTCGTAATTTCCCCAGACGAGTCCCAGAGTTCTGGTTCAGGATGAACCTTGTGTGAGCCTCAATACCAGTGGGCCGTCCTTAATTTTCTTCGTGCGGCTGGCTGCTGGCAGATTGATGGAGACGTTGTGTTCTTGGACGGGACTGTGTTCAAGTGCCTAGATGAAGGCGTGCTTTTTCGCCGTTTTCAGGTAGGTTTTGGTTCATTTGCTAGCTACCCTTGCTTGTGGCGCCGGCCAGCTGACCACTCTCTGTTTACCCCTACATATGTATCGGCTACGGTAACCACCTCGTTCCGGGTATCAAATTCACGATGACAATGGCAGTTACAACGCCCAACGAACTGACACTTCCGTGAGATGGACTTCATTTGAACGGAGAGTGAAGGGGAGCTATTAGCCCAACCAACACTTACGTTGTAGTGTTGCTATGTACAGGTCCAAGAATCTCTGCCCGGCTGTCAGAGGATTCGTTAGGTAGGATATTTCTACGCAAAGCATGATGGAGTATACCTCAGGGGCCATTTCGGGCATAATACTCTTCCAGGAAGATCTTTGGCGAGAGAGAGCTCGTCGACGAAATATATCCCCAAGAAATCACGCTCGACTAACTGTAGTATTATAACATATCGTTACACTCTCCATCCAACACATGTGCATGGTTCTTCATTTCGCTTGACGTACTTGAGCATGGCCTCATAGTCTACGGCTCTGAGAGTAGCCAGGAGAAAGAGTATCCGGGAGAGTTAAAGCAAAGACAAGCAGGCTGAACTGGCAATCAAACTCTTTCTACGGAACTGACCAAGCCATTCATGGAGGATAGGAGGGAAAAGAAAAACAGGAACGTAATGGACACAATTGGGAGGTTGTCGAGAATGAAAGGAGCCAGGAGGCGGCCTACACTAAGAATCAATGTAATCTGCACGGAATGATAACACGGACAGACGTGAAAAACAGAGCGAAGGACGGAAATAACTGAATTATAAGCTGAAGCGACAAAATATGTTTAAGTCAACATCGATGGATCTTGGTATTGACCCAGTGGAAAGACACGGACGGAAAAAGGGACAGGTTCACCAGTGGGACGGCGGAGGATGCAATATTGCACAGATTACAGTACAGTATGTGTACACCTCCGATAGCGGGAGAAATAGTCTACATGTCCTCGGAGAGGAGATTAGACTAATACAGCATCCATCCATACAGAAAGGGCCACCACGCTGTAAGAAATTGATAGTTCCATCTTCACGAAAGATAAGAAGTTGAACCCTACCTACACAACTTACGTTGGATTCCCCACTCACCAAGTAAGGCGCGAGGGTTGTGCAAAACAAGAGTTTCCCAGGTGTTGGCGACTTCACTTTGGATACTTGAAAAACAGTGGACGCCCAAGCGAAACTATGCCACGAACTGCGTGAAGGGGGGGGGGGGGGGCAAGGGAAACAAAGTACCACCGTGAAAACTCCAAAACGCGGACAGTAGTATAGTAGGCAGGTGCAGTTTTGTTTCTTCAAGGAGCCGGGACGCTCCACCTCAAGAGGAGTATGCGGTCAAGGGTCAGATGACTCAAACAAAGACAGACACACCCACCCCGCGATTTCGTCCCCTCGTCCAGGAACGACTAGGGGCTCTTCAAGCGGGTTCGTTTGTCGTGGTATTCACGTTTTCCTCGGAGCAGCTCTTGAGCGGGGACTTCAAGTTGATTTACAGGTAAGTCCATATTCTGTGTGGTTGGCTAATTAACTATTCTGTGGAATAAAAAAAACAATGCTTTTACAACTGCTTGTGTTGGAACTCGTAATTTTACCATGTTCTTGGGGTTAGCATGTGACCACAGAAGTTTTGATTATTTGCCCTGAAGGTGGTAGACGTTAGAACGGTTTTCATGTGATAGCAACAACAGCATTTTCATTTTACAATAAAACAACGACAAATAAACAACAACCACGTGCTAATGATATATTTTTGAGGATCCCGAGCGAAGTGGCAGTGGTCAAGCCTCCAGTAAGTTTTTTTTTTGTCCACCGCAGACTTTGCTTCAAAAGTGACTGACCCAGGAACAATGCTCCTAATTGGAGGAGTTCGACGCATGATAGTGAAGAAAGGGTCTACGTGCGTGCCCTTCAATCGAGCGTGACGAAAAATGCGAAACAAGAGAGTCGCCAAACACTTCGTTTCTTGCGACTGATACCACCCAACAGCCAGGTCGTGTTGCGCAAAACGAAGAGCGGGACCGCGGGACGTATGGCCTCTCAATGTATGTAGCTGTGTCAAGGGCACAAATTCACTCTTGTTTCGGAGTCTGCTGCTAATCTCGCCCGCCTTTTAAACGCACGCATGGTCCCAGCAACACGCATAGGTACACTACCGCCGACGGGCGTGCCGGCGGGAGATTCACGTCCTGGCTGTTCAAGACCCTGATGCACAGCAATGACCACCGAGTCGGGGTGCCCGAATTCAAACCTGATGGCAATAGAAATGGTTGTAGTGAAAGCAACCTTCAAGGCAGACAAGCTGCAGTATTTGAAGATGGTTCTGGGCTGGCACATACGCGGAACTAGCGACTGTGCTCTCCGGTTACGATTTCCGTGGTCTTTGTCAGTTATATGTTGCGGAGGGGGGGGGGTTCCTTTCGCTCTCACACACAACACACACAACGTCGATTTTGTAAGAAGGCAGCTTTGGAAGGAGCTTGGCTCGGTTGTATCATCCTTGACACTTTACTTACCAAACCGCCTGGTAAATATTCGAGCGGTGGCCTTCGCCAAAATGACTGCCGTCTTCACAGCTCAATATCTGATATCCATATATTCGCAGAAGCAGCGAGAGGGACATAAATGAATGCTTGCTGCGGCCCGGCGTGGCAAATGAGGTGGGGAGACACATCGAGAGCTGGTTGAGGGGTAGGGGTGACGCGATCTCAACTGTACTTGGCCTGCGTTGCACACAATGCAAACACTGGACACAACACCAAGTGTTTCAACAATGAGAGAAACATACACGAATCAGGAATGACTGAGAAATTATGCCAAAAAAGCACGGTTCTGTCGTCGCAAAGAAAGTGGTCAATAGCCCCGCTCGCACGTCGAAAATATGCAATTGAAGATGAAAACTTTGAGCTTAAAGTTCTTGGTCACCGGAAGATTCTCTGCTAGCCTCCTTTCGCGAAGTACCGCCTGACTTCAAAGGGGATTGCGCACAGCGGAATGACGTATTTGCGCTACCGCTATCTTGGGTCGTTTCCATCCGTGTTCCCGGCGTTATGGCGTGATTTGCTGGCTGACGAGGGATCCCACTACTCCCGTTGTTTTTCTCGGCGGCCACTGGGTCGAAATCAACGAAACTTCCGCCACGAAGAGTTCGGCGGGTAGGATCGCCGCCCGCAACCCACTCCCAAGCATTTCCCAGCATATCGTAAACCTGGTTGTGCAGTATCAGAACGTCGTGACAAATGCAAGATTCTTCGTCAATCCCATACGATACTGCATCGCTAGCCGCCGGGGTTCGTTGTTCCAAGAAAAAGGCAACATCATTGGCGTTTTGTGCTGCGCATCGCGTTTGAGCGCAAACGAACCACACCATGACCAATGCAAGATATGTGGTCCCCATGTCCTACGCTTCGTTGAGTTAGCAGCGTCAAACCTACCATCTTCGAGCACACTTCCAGTACGCCACAAGCAGGCACACGCACAAACACGAACCCAAAACAGCAGGCACACGCGCAAATACGTACCCAAAACTCGCGACAGAATGGTGACAACAGTCTCACCTCGAGGGCGTTGGGTGCAAAAGCAGTTGCCGGAGCGAGCCCTGCGTACCCGTCTTCAACAGAGTTCGTGTTTGGGAAATGGCCCTGCCAGGAGTTGCCCACGAGCCACATTTTCGTGGACTTGTCTCCCACGTGCTCGGACGCGAGTGTCTGACCGCCCCGAGCTGCGTACTCCCATTCAGCTTCGGTAGGCAATCTGTGACGAAGCAAAGTATTGGCGGCACAGCAATGTCATATTCCGACTACGCGAGTGGATGGATGGATCACAAGCAGCGAGACTAAGAGATTCAAGTTGAACACACCTAGCCGCAGGTTGTGGGCTTGCTGTGTGATACGACGGTGTCGATCTACAGTATATTGATCATGACTTCAAAAAGGCCGCAACAGACAACAGCTTTACACATGTGAGCAATGGGTAGCCCTCGGCCACATGAATACTTGTGGCAACAGATTAGTTCCATGGACGGCCGCGAGACAAGCAAAGCGCCATTCCAGGGTTACGGTCTACCGATGAAATGCCGCTGCACCAATGACCGTGCCGTACGGATGATGCATAACTACAGTAGCATGGCTGCTTACCGCCGGCCAGCCCAGCTGCAATAAGCGTCAGCGTCCACCCACGAAACCTGCGCCACAGGCACGTTCCCCCTGCTCTTGAGCGAAGACCTTGGTCCCTCTGGCTGTCGCCAGTTCGCACCTTCCACCCCGACCCAGTGCTCTGAGCCTTTCACCCGCCCGATACCTTCATCCGCCTCTTTGATCGTCTCTGCATCAAGCATATACCTGGGGGGACGCGGATAGAGTAGTCCGCGCGGGGCGATAAGCAAGATCTACATAATCGGCCGTGCCATCCTGCAAGCATTGTCGGGGCAAATTATGCATACGTTTCTCAAATTGTGACTCCAAATGATTCCGTTTTGCGGGCGGCGATACACATATCATACCTCCTGTGCCACCCCAAACGATCGATAGGGCGATAAACAGAACTACGATACCACCCCCAGATTGACAGTAGTATCATACAGTCCAGAGCTTTACACCAACCCCGAATTATCATCGGCATATAGACGGAACGTGTTGGACAAGATCATCCCTAAGAAAGGAGAAAGGCCAACAAACTTAAGTTGCTACCACCGTGAAGACACTCACTCGAGCGCGAAACTCCACCCGAACTTCTCGGCCTCAGTCACATACCCCGAGTCTTTCACAAAGATAGCGAACTGCTCGTTTGTCACGCAGTGTTCATCGATGTTGAACTGCCTGGGAAAGTGAAACGAACCAAAAAAGATTGGGCGTACAGGAGAAACCAAGATTGGACGCACGAGAGTCAGAGTGAAAGTAAAAACCTGCGTGCGTGCCCACACAACCAGCCATTGCCGTATATATCATATATCGACTAGGCGGGTAAACGAGATCTCGGGCAAGATAGGGTTGTGCGAACGCGTGCTATACCGGCGTTGCAGGAATATTCGTCTTGTTACCCTCTCCACACGCATAAAAACACCCACCCCCTACCACAGCGTTCAGAAGAACCAAGCGGTGAAGCCTCACTCACCCCACCGCGACTTGTGTGTGCGGAAGACCCCCGTCTGGGGGAGCTCCAGCTCCCTCACCCCCACCTGTGTACTCAGTCCCCATCACGAATGCCCCACGAAGTACGCGGACCTGCGAAGAAACGTGGTTTGCATGCGTCAATGTCAATACCAAACACGACAAAGGGCAAACTTTAAATCCTGCGTAAGAGAGGAGGTCTCTGCAACACACAGCAGTGTATCACGTACTTCTAACGTGACAAACCCATCCGTGTACGAACCACATGTTCTTGCCCTCTTTGACAACGAGTCCTACTGAAAAACCTATTGCTATGGGGAACAATCTTTTCAGCGAACCAAAATTAGGTTTTAAAACAAGACAGACAGGAAATACCGCTTGTTCTTACGCATGTGCACTTGTTTTTTCGGCCTTCAACCCCACAACACCACACTCAAACCGATCGACTTGTCTTCAATCGCACGCACCCATCATGAAGGAGAACATGCTAACACATCCCCTGTCGGTCTGGTCTACAGTACTGTAGTGCATTCAGCACTATTTAGTCAAAGAGCGAACGGTCGCAAGTTGGCCAGCGATTTTTGTCGACAAGTTCTGTCCTTCACCACGCCTTTCTGAGAAGCAGATGAGATCAACGATCATGCAGCAGCCTCCCGCGGAGTAACACCTTGAACTTACACCGTCCAAAAAAACACGCCGAGCTGCAAGTTTTTTCAAGGGCCGTGTTTGAACAAACTCTCTTGATTAGCATCCGAGCCCTGGACACCGCCGTGAAGCGGCAGCGGTGCCGAGAGCGAGGATTTCGTAGACAGCCTAGCCGAAGAATCAGCAACTCAGGTCTTGGCGCTGTTGCTGCCCTTCAAATGCATCTTTGCTCTGGGATATGAGCCAAAGAGCTGTTTGTTCGTGGTGGCGGCAGGGAAGACGAGAACGGTACACATCAGCTTGGTACGTACACAGCAGTTTGCAACACCAAGAACAACATCAAATAATTCAAAAATAAAAATTCATCGATGCCAGTGCAGGAAAATCGAGACCGCGGCCATCCTCAAAGGATGTATTTTGCGGAGAAACTCAAATCATGATTCCAGCTCCAAAAATGTCTATCACCTGCTTGGTCAGGAGTTTGGACGAAGCTTTCCCGGGACTGCCGTCTACTTCCCCAGGAGAGTCGGCGCCGGCGATAGCTAGCATCACGACCACCGTCGCGACACCGCAATACCGGCGTTGCTGCATCGCAATCCCAACCTTGATTTTGGAATGTCGACCCTGATACAACGAAGTCGATTCTCAATATATCCCGGGAGCTACGACAAATGAAGTGTCTTCTCCACACACCGTACTGCTGCTCTGGCTACTGCCTGTTGCGCACACCGCTTAAGAACGCCGTGACTTGAGTTGGGAGCACAACACGCTGCCGGGGCTACGCAGAAGAGAAAACATACCCCCCCTATTTCCGGAATCTCGGTGTCTGCGTGCTGGGCTGTGACATCTCACATGGGCTGACACTCCTTGCTTGCTTAGCTTCACATTGCCTGCGTGGAGCCAGCTTGCAAAGATGGCGTCCGGACTCGGAAACTACATGATGAAGAGCGTCGGTCCATCGCGAACTGGTACTGCGTCACCGGCGACGCAGTTGTATAGAGCGATCGCAAAGGAGGTGCCTCGAATTCTCACCATTTACGACGTCGACATGGACTTTGCTCAGGTACATTGCAGTCAGTGTAAAACTGCTGAGAAGAAGAAGAGAAAGCGAAGGAACAAGTCGGCCATGCAAGTATGGGGTCCATGTGTCGAGGGAGTAAAGAGTTGTGCCCATTCTATCTGTTGGATTTTTTCCGGCACCGACGCAGTCTTCGCTGTCCTACATGCCGGGTCTGTGAATGGGTCAGCCTTTGCTGTGAAGAGACGACAACAATCGAGGCCTCTTCACCCGCGGAACCCCCCCAGCACCGTTTTGCCATCACGCATCACACCTCGCTTTATACTGCCGTGCACGAGTAGTGTCGTAAACGAACGAATTACGGCATTCATGGGGATCACCATGAGATGATGGAGGTCGCCATGATGTTCGTGTGTATTCATTTTTTTTGCATGTACATGAATAGTCCCGTGGATCATGTTCATGACACTGACTCTATTTACAGTAGGTCAGGGAACAGGTGTACTGCTGTAGCGAAGACACGTGCCTGTGGGCAACCGGTTTTCAGGCGAGCGGTTCGTCAAGATGTAGTACCGATACATATTTCCGAAATAAACTATCAAATGCGTACGTACCCTTTTGAATGAATTCTGAACTTACACTGTCTGTGTAAGCCGTACAGTAGTTTCGCATAGTTCGTGTATAACGCTGCACTCGATCAGGAAATGTTTATTTTGGCACAGCGCGACACTGGTCTGTGTACCCTCGTATGCATACAGCAGTCAGTATTATTCCAAACCATGTATCTGGCCGTATGATCTTGAGTAGTTCTCGCTCTCGAACACTTGCAGCCTGTGGAGATACCTGATCGCATGTGGCAACGTGTTGTGCAGCACGCCCAGATTTTGCAGAGGCCGAGAATGCCTTGGTGTCGTGTACCAGTGAAGAGTCGGACTGCTGGAACAGCAGTGCAGGAGTTGGGTGGCAGTGTTTCATTCTGTCGTAAATGTCGGTGAACAACAGTAAAACTGGTGTTCTCCAGTATTCAACGAAAATCTATGCTGCTGCCGCCTTTCTTGCTGTTACGAACCTCGCGCATGCAGCTGCTGCCGTACGGCCAAGTCTCGACGACACTTTCAACGTACCACACAACTTGTTGTATCGGCCGCTACACTGCTGTACAGACCACGCACCTACAACCTGATCTATGTAGCTTAATTTTCGACGCTGCAAACGTATGAACCTATTTGCTGTAAGTTCTGTTGTCATCGCTGTCATTCACGCGACAGCAGTCTGACGAGCATCGCCTTTCGGAAAGCAGCGTTGAAAATGTAAGATTATCACGTCGCCTCCAGCATGCTGGCCCACCTCTTGTTGTTATTGCTTCCATTCTTGTACTACGTCCCAACATCCATGCAGGCAAGAGCGGCGATCGCTCTCTATTTCCGAAACAACGGCCACCTCAAGGACCCGAGGGTGGTTGACGCGTTGGTGATGAAGGGGTATATGGATCTCGAGGAAACTACGATGCAGGTTCGTTCGTGCTGCGCGCTCCTTAGCCTACGCTTGGCGTACATAGCGTTTGCGATATTGACCATAACACAGCCACACCTTTCGCATTTCCATACGTGGACATGAGAGGGAGAGAGAACCTATGTCGCGGATTGAAGTATCCCCTTCCGCGTGCACTGCCTTGCCAATAGTATTCGTGCGCTTCAAAAATTGTATGCTGTCGACGACGATCAGAGAAGAATACGCCTCTGCGAAATGGTGTGTGTATGCACCCGTGCGAACCTAACCTTTTCCTATTCGCATCGATTTTGCCCCTTCCGGTACGCTGGCAGTACAAACAAAAAACGCATTTGCTCAGGCTACTAAATCCATCGGCACACAACGACGCACGGGCAGTGAAAGACGATTTCATGGACAAGTTCATGGCCGGCACGTCATAGTGGGACCAGAGACGGAAGATGTGGACCCGGAAGCCGAGAGAGCAAGAGGGGTGGAGATTAGATTACTCCTAATGTTTTTGCGTCCCGTGTGTTTCCGCACGCGGCACAAGTGCAGAAACGTGTGCATGTGCTTGGTGTTAAGACTAAGTCAGCAAAATTGCACAGACACTCGTTGAGGTTCCCTTCAAACTCGACGGGTGTGTTCGTCGAAGAGAAAGCCACCTTCTTGTGTTACTGCAGCAATGGTACGCCAGGTTACATATTTCTCGGCAAGAGACCATTCTCCCATCGCCAGCGAGTGATGATGCCGTCAAGAGAAAGAGGTCTTCGTTCGTGTGTTTTGCGTGCTTTACGCTCAAGTACATCAAGACCCGCGCGGGTTTATTTATAGAACACGCAACGCGATTGATCGATGAAAGATACTATGTACGGATTACATACGAGGCAAGTAGGCCCCGCCGGAACACAACTTTCACCTCTTGGGCTTCATATGTGTACGTCCTAAGATCTCTGGAAGTCTGAACTGGACTGGACGGGAAAAAGGTCGGTTGTGTGTTTGGTGTTGCAGAGAACGGCGTAACTCCGACACTTCGGCTGTACGCATTCCACGGTATACTAGTCTTGTATTTTGCAAGCTTTTGCGTTCATGCACCTCCAGCTTTAGCCCGTTGTTTGCCAGTAAACGTGATGTGTTGAGTACTCACCGGCCGGGTGGCAGAGGGTTGTACTGCTGATGTTGTGGATGTGCCCGTTGTTTCTATGTGAAGCACCCCTCTAGACCTCTTTCGGCACAGACAAAACACTCGCTCAAAGCGCGAACTGCAGTAAAAAAAACCATCTGTCCAGAAAGATGTGAAGCAAGGTACGCAGCAAGCAAATCAAACACACGTGCGACGAAAAGATAGGAGAGGCTATGTATCTTTCAGATGCACGCGGAGGTTGCAACCGAGAAGCAAACCTCGTGTATCCTTGATTGTTACATGGCCGTTCGACCGTTTTTGTTGAGGCTCAGCAAACCCTTGGACTAGCCGTATCAAAATACGTTTGCGTGGTAGGTCCATCTAAAGCACATGTCCCCCCAAAGCACCTCCAACAGAGCGTTTACATCCACCGGACAGAGCGTTTACATCCACCGGATACGTTACACGTGATGAAATCTACGCTGTCAGAATGCTCTCAGTTACAGACCGAGAGCAGAATGAGATATCGACGTTAGTACATGTACAGGTCATGGGTTCGAGTCCCGGCAGAGTGAGTTTTTTTTTTTCTCACTAAATGAATCCTGGTCTAAGTTGGAAGCGATGCGCTGCGAAGCTCGTTGTGAGTAAACTCGATCGACTTCATAGGTCGCGAGGGAAGGGCCTTCTCGCGATAAAAATATCTCAGGCATGAACCGCAGGAGGGGGTCCAACCCCCCCCCTCCTACATGACCCCGGTTGGGTCGTCTAGCTAGTAGAGGTAGAGGATAGGGGCCAGAGGGGCAGACGACAGCATCCAATGATGGGAGAAAAAAAAAAAAATGTACATTTAGCACGTTCGTTCGTGTAAGCACATAAATGATGTGTAGCCCGCGGGCTGTACAGCAGTACAAGTTTGATGCTATTTCCTATTCGATGTATCACACATGTATTAGATAAAATTAAACCATCTGACCAAAGGGGTCCGCCCCCGGAGATCCCTACTCTCAATCCCAGTGATTAAGCAACAAGCCCATGTGTTCCGGCCGGGTGCTACTACAACGTAACGAGCTCTGAGCATATATTTTATTAGATAAAAATAGACCATCTGACGAGTCAACGTTGACTACTGGTCAGATGGCCTAATTTTATCTAATAACATGCACGACAGAACCATGGCATGATGCCATGCGCATGCCAATGACCCAACAAAAGCAAGATAACATTAAGATTCTTAGGGGGTCCACGCGGATCGCGCGCGGTGGGTTGGGTTGGGGGCACGGATACCCACACACGCTGGCGAGGTGGCGCTTCGTATCGTAACGGTTTCTCAGTTCTCTCACCGACGACGCGGGAACATGACCGGGACTTCACAGCTCGTTTGCTACGTGAATGTTGCATGCAGTGTACTCA
This sequence comes from Ectocarpus siliculosus, assembly GCA_000310025.1. NCBI lineage: Eukaryota > Phaeophyceae > Ectocarpales > Ectocarpaceae > Ectocarpus > Ectocarpus siliculosus. Next base: position 258,448 of record FN648370.1, read on the forward strand.
GACGACATGATTGATGCAGACGTAGACGATACTACACCTGACCAGATCAATGAGGAAGCTGGCGATCTTCCGAGCCAAATTGCTGCGGGCGAGACTTGTACCGGCGTCGGCGAGGCACTGGTCGGCGACGCGCAGGAGGAGGGCAGCACCATAACACGTGATGACTTGGAGAATGGTGATGGAAATGGGCTAGACGTAGCCGAGGACACAGGTGGGAGTGGTCTTGAAAAGGGCGCTCCCGAGGACAACACGTATGCTCCTCGATCTGAGGACTGTGTCGGTGCCGCCGATGGTGCTGGCGACGATGTATATCGTCGCGTACGAAAGTTAGCCGTGGAAGCGATCAATGCGGTGAGACTCTGCTGGCCGAAGTTCATGTTGCTTGTCAACAGGGCATTCTTCTGCTTCGAAAACATTAGTAATCAGATCTATCTTCGGGCGTCCGTGCTGCACAAGCCCAAGAGGTGCAAAATTGCAACATTTACCGTACACCAATAGAAGTACGTACGTACGACGGTTCTTTAGTTATCGGAGGCATAGGCTACCCAATAGCAGCATAATCTTGGACACGGTAACCCACATATCCATTTGGGGATAGACTGCTTCCGATCACGACATTGGTAGGGTGCGCGTCGGGAAACCTACAGTAGTTGTAGGCCATGTTGATCAGTCCTTCATCACCCGCGAACTCCAATTTTCGCCACTCACCACCTACAGTACAATGCACCACTCGCACCGTCCCACACTCCCCAATCAAGGCAAGAGCCACAAAGCAACTTGAGCTTCTATCCCCCGACGAAGCTCTTGCTGTGCCTGCCATGACTCACTGCCGGACAATGTGCGAGCATGACTTCCTGAGTCACTGGGACATGGCCGGGCGAAAACCTTACCAAAGGTACTCGGATTTTGCATATGGCCAGCATGTTTCGGAGGACGTGTTCGAATTCCGCGTGAACGAAGCCGCTGAAGATGAGGTGGGTGAGGAGAAACTTCGCAAGGAGCCTACAGGTCCAACACAGGTGTACAGTAGCAGGTGTCGATTTGCCCAGTGCAGATTATAGCAGAGCGTTGTCTTCTAGGTGAACGGACGCGCGAAATCTTAGTGAAGTCCTCCCATTCCGTAAGGTTGGGCCGGAGTAACGATACTCAAGGGGTATGAATGCCCGTAGTTGTCCCAATGATTTATAACCAAGCAAGATGCCACTCCACCGGCCAGAAACTAAAAAGGATATTTCAGTATTGCGCCGGAGATATGGGCATGACATGTACCCAACGAAAGTCAACGCGAACTCTTGAGGTGTACTATTGTAACCATGGCTACCCTTGTTTCGCCACCCAGATCATGAACAGGATCAAGGAGTGCATCGAAGGGCGACTTGGGGCAGATGCACTCGACCAAGAAGGGGGTATAACGAACCACATGCTGGACAACAAGCACACGCACATCGGTATCGGAGTGCATGTTGTAGATGACCGGCTCCGCTATGCGGAGGTGAGTCAATGTGGGGTGGGCTGCAAGGTGACCTGGGGTTGACATAATCCTTATCGAAGCCCGGATCATTTCAACAACTGAACCCCTTTGAGCCAACAGTATCACAAGTCCAGGTCAAAGGTACGTGCGGTGATTTTCTTTCCAACAATCATGCATGCACACCCTGAAACCCCACAACAACGCTCGCTCTTATGGTTTTCATCTGCTACAGATGTACAGGCGCGTGAACCCAGCAGCTTGACGAATCCACGTTTCGATATCTTCTGTCATGTGGACTTGCTTAACAGGTGTACGCCGATCGCTACTTGGAGCTGCTCGACTCTCCGGCTGAGCTATCTGTTGCAGACGCAGCCTCGGGGTTCCACATCTCGGTGCAGATGACTTCGTCGGATGTTGGACCATACGCCTGTCTCGTGTTTCATGACCCGGTGGCGACTACGCTGACCGTGGGGGAACTGCAGCAGCAGTTCAGCGGGCCGTACTCGGATTTCACAACATCACAGGTTGTATGTAATACGGAAACGAAACATTGTCTGCAACGTCACATATAGAAGCTACCGTAACGGTTGAGCGTTTCGTTTGTAGGTGGGGCAGCTTTGAGAACAACATCTCGTGCGAAATTTGAAAGGTGTTGACGGCACGCCCTTTGGAGATTAGTCTATCTCGCAGCTGAGGTGTGGCGATTAGGTTGTTTCTCCCAATGGCTGATCGCCAAGAAAGTTCGTGGTTACAAACCAGGCAATATAAACCCGTGCCTTGCAGACTTGCACGTGGTGCTGCATTGCCAAGATACGCGACCTCTGCGTCACGGTCTTGACGTGGTTGCTACTTCTTTTTGTATCTTGGCCCCCGTTCACTGAAAGGTGAGCATCATCTGGCCGTGGCAAATGGATGTCTTGGAGGACGGGGTTTTCGGTATTCCGGTCTCGGTATCCCCGATTGAGGCCGGCACGTACTACGTGCAGATTCTCGTCCGTGAAGACCCAGGAAGCATACCCTATGACACGGATCCAGCAGGTGGACTCCCGTTGCCAGGAGAGAGTTTTTGCGGAGGTGCACTAGTGTTGAGGGCTCCCGAAGAAGGGGAAGCCAACATGGGGTGAGATTTTTCATTGTATCGAGGAATTCATCATGAGTTTGAACAATCATGCTGTCTGTCACTCTTCATTATGTGCTGAACTGGATAACACCAACGTCTGTGGGGGGTTACACCAAGAAATGTAGGCTAGCGAGTAAGAAACTCTCGGTGACAAATGTGTCGAGACGATAGACGGCCGTGTGGATGATTGCAAATTACGGGTCCATGGTTGAACATCATCAAATCCCGCTACCCCGGTGAATAGGATGTCTGATCTGGACGGAGCGGGTGGACTGTTGTCCGACAATGGAGGTGGGACCTTGGAAGAGAGGGAAGCAAGAACGATGGCATCGACAAGCGCACTTCGGCGCGACCTCCCGCCTATCGTCAGAGTACGCGTCGTTCAGGACGCAGGCGGAAGTATGCAGCAGGTACTCCTTTCGGGTACAGTATTCCTGGATTGAGTAAAGAAGAAACGTTGGGTTGAAACCCTTTGCGGATCCCTTGTTGTATGCATGATTCTGAGGCCACGTAAGGGCTTTTATTTGATTTTACACCAGAGAGTGAGCAGTGGCGACTCGTTGTGTCAACACTGCTCAACGTTGATACCGCTGCTAATTGCAGTGTGAGGTACGCGGTTGTGTGCCAATCGCGGAGCTAAGTTGTTTGTTTCGGCCGCTCTCTCTTTGGGAACACTCAAAACCAGGAAGCCTCCTATGAGAACAAGGTTTTTATGCCTCGCGAAAGGGCGGAAGACATGGCGCAGTTGAATCTCGCGATGGAGTTCCTTCGCTTGGGCGCGTGGGACGACTTCTCATCGGTAGGACGCCCGCGTTTAAATTAAGTCCTTGTCGCAGCTGCTTCGTTACCTCGTCGATCTGCATCCCAACTCTGTAGATACGCGGCGATCATTCCTCGTGTGCGCGCACGTTCGTTCATGCAAATATTCTCTGTACCATTTGATAGAAGCAAAGTCGGCACCAGTGGCATCCGTCATTCTCGGATTATGTATGTTACTTAAGACCGACGGCCTCGTGTGCTTTCTCCTGTGATTGCCAAGCGAGAACATACTAGCGAAGGAACCTGTACCATTGTTGACCCAGTCGTCGCGATGAAGGAAGAGCAGACGGCGGGTGAGATGGAAGACCCGAACGAAGGAGGAGCGGCGTCGGAAGCGCCCGTAGATCCAGATAAAGCTGCCACCGACGGTCATGACGCCCCAACAGAAGCCCTTACCACCCCCGAAGAAGCTACAGATGCTGGCGGCATTGCTACACAAGAAGCGGAAATGAAACAAGGAATCGTGGATTCTGAGGCCCGGGGCGGAAATGGTGACGCAAATGATGCACAACAGCCTCCGGTCGAGGGAGAGGGGAGCGAGAGTGCGGATCATAAGTTGATGAATGGGCACGACGCAGAACCTGAAGTGCCATGGGTGGTTACCGATATCGCGATTGTCAGGTTCAGGGAAGGCGAAAAGGTGAGGGGAAACGTGACCTCAGGTTGGAGTAGTGCCCTACAGCGAAAACGTGCCGGGTAGTTCTGGATAAGACGTGGACCAACGGGAGAACCATGCCGTGCAGACGCAAACCATGTGTACTGCATGTACATGGCCGCCAAACGCCATGCACTCTCGTCGAAGAACTCCAACTAGCAACTGGTGCCGGATGAACCGAAAAAGGTGGAACCACCCGAGGATTTCGAGCTCGTACCGGGAGACCTTGCCAACCCTCCGGCTTTAGACGGCGACGATAGCACCAAAGAAGCGGTCGGAGAACAGTCAAGTGGAGAGGTGGCGGAAGGCAAGACCACCGCAGAGCCGATGGAGAGAGGGGAGGAGCACGGGGGAGAAGGGGGCACTTGTGGTCGCGATATGGTGTTTCTCTGTGTCAAGGTAAGAAATCCGTGCAGCAGCAGTATCTGCACAATCCGCTAGCCCAGTTAGCAAGCACACACACAAAACAACACATCTACGAGAGTTGCTGCGGCGACCTTGCAATGGTAATGATCAACGGTGTCTGCTTCTTGAATGCATCTCTTGCTCCAGCACCAACTGATGAATCCCAAACGATGACACCATAGCAAACGGAAGTAAGTTTCCTTGTTTCAAGTTCACCTGCTTAGAATCAAGCGTCATGAGTCGAACAACAGCATGTGTAGGCAAGAGCAGCAACAAATGCACGTCCGCTTCACACGAAGCATAGAGAGCGTCGCCGTCTGAACTTTATCGAACATAAGCGGGGTGCGGTCAACCCTAACTGATGGTTTTCCATTCGTGCTGCGCGCCATGGCGATAACGACTGACGAAAATCCACAGATGGCGCGATACACGGATTCAGTATCACCACTGACAGACCTTGCAGTGGTGTATGGCACAGAGGGCTTTCAGATGGGCTTTGGCTTCGTCACTATTGCGCTGCCTCAGGTGATGCCTGACGGCTGTGGATATCCACACCAACTTCTGGGAATATCCTCTGGTTCTCTAACGAGGATAGTATCAGTATCGGGACGACGATGGTTGTTAGGAGCATTAACACCGGGAAGGTGTACGTGGCCTATCTCGAAGAATACAGAAACATTTTGAACTGATGAACATGTTCCAACACCCCCAACGTGCAGGTTGTGAACGAGCTATATGATAGCACAATACATGTGTGCTACAAAAAAGCGGGGGCTTCATTGGCTGTGATCCAGCAGGTCGCTGAAAAGACCGCCGAAAAGACGGCGAAGCAGGTCAGTTAAAAACCTGATAATCTTGTGGAGCGACCTTGATGTGGCGATGTGTGGGCAAGCGAATGCAACTTACGTTGCGACGAACAGGGCTGGGAGATTCTGAAAAGTCCGAGAAAATCGGAGTACACCGAGTAACATGGGCGCTGTGCCATGCAGTAAATCAAGAGAAGGGCTAGAGGATGGTATCGTGGGAGAAGAAGGTGGTGGATGGTAAGCATCTTGAACATGGTCATGAAATGAAAATCGCGTTGAGAATTTAGAAGCCCGAGTCTCAGCCGAGACGTGTGGCCCATGTTGATGATTGTGATACCAGGGCAAAGGCACATGATTGCCCTCCAGCCCCGCCCCATCCATGATGCTAGATTTGACTGAATGTGTGCATCAGATCCAACGGCACCTCGGCATTGAAGGAGGAGACGGGGATGGCAAGGCTGACCCAATGGACGACGAAGCGTATGACGTCGATACGAACATGACGTCTGATCAGGTTCGTGATCTTCTCACGTCACCTTTCCCCTATCCGGCACGAGAACAACTGTTTGAGCTCCTGCATGTTGAGACAAGATGGTCATCGCCGGGATTGTTTGGGCAAACTTCACCCGTTTCGTCTCATTTTTGTTGCTGCTCCACTCTGCCTAGAGAGTGCAATTCTTCGGGTCCACCATGTATGGTTGCCTATGTATCATGCCTGACGTGACCGACATAGTCGGTCTTCCAAAATGTATCCAGCTAACATTTCCCTCCCTACTTGTTGCACTATAAACCAAAAGATGCTGGAGTGGGAAGAGAAGCGGAATCGGGAGGCCGCGGAAAGAGCGCGCAATCGAGAAAAGGTAGGCCTGACAAGGAGCTAATGACATGATCAGTACAAGTCAACGGATTACCTCCATATCAACGCTACCTCTGCAGACCATTAAGGTTACCAACTATCTTGACTTTTGGAGCACTTTCTCGTTCAAGGGACATTACCGCGGAAGATTGGCGAACGGTGCAGCAGCCTAGGACACAACGAAAAATCACACGCGAGGCGACAAATTGAGCGACCTTACATTTTGCGCTACACACGCGACTACGTTGAACACCTTAACAGCTTCCTTTGGAACAGCCGCAAAATCTCCCTGTTTCTCATTGCGGTATTGCATTTTGCACCGGCGCTATTGTTGAAATGGGGGCAAACCTACATCGGCCTTTCCACAATTGCATTGTTCCGTGCTATGGCCGGGCATCGTTGCACTCGCTTCAGGTGGAGAGGGACCACCGGCGCAAGGAAGCGAGCGATGCCGTGCGAAGGCAGATTGCAGAAGCCCTGAAAGAGAAGGATGAGCTCGTCAAGGTAAGAGAACTTTCAATAACGGTCCCTAGAGGCTTGGCTTGGCTTGGCACGTGATGATTAGACGAGTCCGGTTCATAAAGTTCAAGGGTCACAAATTCTTGTTCCATGCACATGAGCTGGTCTGGTTGCGAACATGTGTTCAGCTCCGGTTTTATTCCTGGTTCCTCTCGATCCGTACAATAACACCAGAGTGTGTCACAAGTGAGCGAAACCGAGTTGCGCTCACTGACACGCATGCCCCTGGAGTTGTGAATTCTGACATACATGCAAGCGTTTCAGCGTTCGAGACACACAAGGCAGCCGTCGGTCTTCCGGTTCGTCCTAACGCTTACGCTTGCCATCTGTCGTCTTTCCGTCGGTCGTATTCCCCAGCAAAATGGCGAATGGCAGAAGAAGATCGCGTCTCTCATGTTGAGCCAACAGAAAACCAGAGAGGAGGCCAGGACGGAGCACGGTGGGAGGGGAGTCGAGAAGGAAGCAACCCCATTGCATGAGAGCGAGAAAAACTACGCCGAATCCCTTGCCTCTATCGTGTCTTGTCGGGAGAGGCTTCAAGAGCAGCAGGTGCAAGTGGTAGGGCGGTACAGGTCGCCCTAGTTCAACTTGGGTTCGGGCCACTTGAGTAGTTGTTTTCGAGTAGTAGGGCAGCCTTTCGCGGCGTTAGCTTGCTAGACCAATTATTTCGGCATTGGTCAGCAAGTGGTTGAAGTGACTAAGCGTTTTGTACTACAGGGAAGTGGTTCTGATCGATGTCGGACACACGACTACGGTGAACAAGAATGAGCAGGAAAATTGCTGATGCGGGTTGAGGCAACGTCTCTGTGTCTCAGGGCTTATCTGCTCGGTCCACAATATTCCCGCTGCCATGGTTGTCATACCCTTCGTGTCAATTTCTAACGACAGGCTGAGTACGATACCGTGGCAATTGCTCTTCAGACAAGGTTGGACGAGAAAGAGTACAAATCACGCGAAATAGCTGACTCTTTCCGGGAATTTAAGAGAGAGGTGAGTTTTTGTCGTCTTCTTACAGGTCATCCGGTGAAGAAGGATCACGTTTTGTCCTTTCATAAGGAAAGAACTATCCGCAGGCGCTGTGGTGCAGAAGACACAAATAGAGCCATGCAGCCATGGTACCCCGCGTGTAGATCGGTTTCCGGAATGTTCATTCGCGGAGAGACCAAAAGGCCCCCATCGAGCTGGTGTTCTCACGTCGTTGTGTCTCCCTGTTTCGAGACGAACGTGTGACTACGGTTGGTTGTGTGTGGTGACTGTAGAGCCGTTCGGGGCTCTGTGCTTGTGAGCGTTTCTGCATAGTATGTTGCAACCACCACAATCGGCAATCAACTGGCCATGATCTGTGATCAGTCTGTTCGTGCGCTTCCGCTTTTGCTCTGAAGATTGCTCGGACAGCGGAACATAGTCGCACGGGCAAGGCGATACCGAAGGGGGTCATCTCTCAGTTTGAGGTCGCGGAAGCCAAGAAAGATCGGGAGATCGAAAAGGTACGAACTGCGAAGTCCTTGAGATATGTATGGGCACAGTTATTGTCATTGTTCGAGACGACATAGCTCTCACGCACCATCTCATCTCAAAAACCTCCAGAAGTTCTCGTTTGGAACCAGATTGCGTGATGACACGTGTTTCATTGTCCTCGTCTTCCGCCAGGTGCGTTTGAAGAACATCAACTTGCGTATGATGCTTAGAAAGGTGGAGGGAAATCTTCGAGCGAAGGAGCAACTCGCAGAAGGGTGAGTGCCGCGAAAAAACGCACGTATACTTCAACTTTCGATCGGTCGTTTCCCGACGCGAGAAGACGGCTGTTGTGTCGAGAATGGTTTTGATTTCAAACAAGTGCAGTAAGGCGCCGTGTTCAGATGCAGGTTGTATCTTCCGACTCAAACTTTGGAGTTCCAACCGTCTGCAGGCTCCATCTCATCGACTTCGAGCAACTGAAGATTGAAAACCAGACGGTCAACGAGAAAATCGAGGAGAGAAACGAGGAGCTCCTAAAGCTCCGGAAGAAGAACACCACCACGGTTCAGGTAACCCACTCCTAGAATCGAGGCAAACGGGTAGGTCGTGGTATAGTTGGTGGAAGATCGCAAGGTCGGTCGTTTTACAGTAAAAACTAGTTCTGAGGATTTTTGGTGAAGAAGGTAATTCCTTCATGCCTTCCCCGAACCACGGCTTTTTTCGACGTACCGGCTTCGACAGATCCTTACCCACACGAAGGAGAAGCTGCAATTCGTCGCAGCGGAGAATTCTGTCACAAGTCACCAGGTAAGATTTTCAATAGAAGGAAAATAAAACGTCACCAGGGCATGGTACTGGTGGCGTCATGAGTGTACGTAACAATTGGCTGCACAGGACCATCCGGGAAGAAATCGCTCACACCGCTCGTCTCGAACTACCACTAGAGCAATTCAACCAACATACGTGAAGGAGGTGGACTGAAGGAGGCGGGCTTTTTCGGGAAGGAAACGGAAATTTTCTTTTCTTTCCGGTGTTCTCAGTCTCTTACCTTGATGAAAGACAAAATAACTCGTCTATTGGAAACGGGGCATCTTTTGCTGGCTCGCTACATTCACATGCACTTGGATGTAGCGAACGTAGTGGAAGCTACTTCACCATCCAAGGAGGTGACCTTGCAATCATCACCTCCGGCATGTCGGATTGCGAGTTTGATGGAGTCTCCGTTCCCGCTCTAGAATGTTGGCCGTACACGTGCGCACCGGGCAGCTCGGTATAGTGCTGCAGTTTGGCATAGGATAAGAGTAGCCCTCGATGAGGTTGACAGGGCTGCGGGGATGATTGATGTGGAGAGGGACGGTGTTTGGTGGCATCTTGAGGGGGTGCTTCGCTACTGCTCACACAGACTAGAGAGATGCAGGCCATCAAGTACCAGTACCTCCCGCTGTGCGTAGCTCCATAGTGTGCTGCAAATCCGGCATTACCCTTTATACCATTCGTCTGTATTTGACAGCTTTCGATTCTGGAAGACGACCTCAACCAGGAAAGGGATCGTCTCACCGGAGCCAAGAAAGATAGAGACACCCTTCGCAGGGAAGTGGCCAGTCTTAGGCAGAGCCAGGGGTTTGCAAACAGGTGCGTGTTCGAAACATGAAGTTGCAAGGTTTCTGCGCCCAATAAACATGCGTTAGTTGGACGATATTTTAACCAACGAACGTACCGGAAGTAGTACCATCGCTTGGGCCCGTGCAAGGGGAGAATAAGCTTGCTTGCACAAAATGTCCAGGGTGCGATCCCATAACAATTTCCCTCATAACCTCCGGTAGTTTATACCACTGTTCTGAAGAGCACCGTGTGCTCGTGCGGCTGAAAATCAATTTACCTCGTCGTTGTCGTCCCCATTCTCGCGTGCCGTCTGTACCATCCAGCGATCTACTGATCCTGGACTTCGAGCAAAGAAAGTCGCACCTAAAGAAGCTAGGGCAGAAGCTGGAGGAGATGAAATCGAAGCACCACCTTCTGCTGCTGGAGCAAGTAAGGAAACTTCCGCCCCGAGTCTACCGATGGTGTGACGTCCGTTTTCCCCCGACTGTAAGCCGGAAAGTTGAAAATGAAATCTTCATGGTGGCCGTTTGCCAATTTTTGGTTCATGGTGAAGCGAGTTCCGACAGCCCCTCTCATACCGGGTTCTAGGAAGAGGACCCCACTGGAGGAAGTTGTCGCACTGCTAATACAACAGCGACATCAATGAGTGGGAAAACATGAGGCATATGATAGGAGCCTAATAATTGTCAAGAAGCAGACTTCACTGAGAGATTCCCCCCCTTTTGGGTCATCTCGTTGTGATGTTTCCAGCCGGCCTTATCTTTTCGAGGTGATGATTCAAGTGTAGCCTGAAAATCGGTTGGCATATTAGCGACCGGAGTGTCTCCAGAACGCTTAATTGGATAATCCCGTGGCTTGAACCGGTTCACGTCAAGTAGGATAGACTCTCGGGTTGTTGCCAAATCCATGCTCGCTCCCACATGAAAGCTGAGTCAGCCAAGCTACCGTTTCGACCCCTTCATGCGTTCCCTTTACTTGGACAACGCAGGAGAGCATCGAAGAACGCACGCAAGAGCTAGGGGCGGTGCAGCTGTGAACCAAGTTGGATATTGCTTGAAGTGATTGCTCTTGTTCGCAATTGCTAGTGTAGACTAAAAGACGTGTTGCTGCGTAGGCGACCGGGGAGTTCCTGGTGCGAGATCGCCAAAACTACACGTAAAAGGTTCAGTCATTGTTGGCATTGTAGCACCCGCTATCGTTGAACGTCAAACAAGTATGGCGTCTATGAAGAGCGAAACGGGTGATGTAGTCCGTTCGCCTTGTTTTCATTTCGTATCCGGTACTCAATTCGGCTATTGACAGAGTAAATGGCGTTGAGCTCCAGGAGTTAGAGTGTCTTGAGGTCTGGTGGATTGGCAGCTCAACTGTGCTTCTTGGTTTGGAGGCTTGGCAACGAACACGTGCGCACTTGCCGGGGCCATGCAGTCTCGTGGGGAAGTCGGCGATGACCCCCTTCTGGGGTAAGTGTTCATATTCGCGTCATATTATTCCACCTGAACGATCGGCATATTATCATGCTCCCTGAGCACAGGTTTCTTCCTCTTGTCGGCGTTTGTCTCACCTCCCGGTAGGCGCGCAGCTTTCTTTGGTGAGGAAACTGGCCCACATCCTCCTTCACGGCTTTTTTTTTCGCCAAAGGGTATTTCTTCCGAAACAGGGAATCAAATTAGATAATTATTGGAGAACCTGAAAACCACTAATACAAGGTTTTCCTGTAAAACTGTGCGAGCATCTTGGAGCGTTTAACACATCTTCCTCATGTGTCACAAGAGAGCCCTGCCATCTTCGGGGCGGAGGCATCGCATACTACTGTAGGTCCAAATGGAAGAAAATAGTTCCAAGGAAGCCCAACGCTATAGTTGAGCGGGGGGGATAGCACAAATTGTGCTCACGGAGACAAACGCTAGACCAGCCCTTGTTCTACGTCGTCCGTTCTTTGTAGCCGAGAGGTTCCAAACGGACGTAAATTTACCCCCCAAAGAACGCACCTCGTCTTCCTGCAATTCTCTAGAACGACGATCGTCTAGCCTCCGTACATGACCTCAAACCCTACGCCTGGCTCCCCCTCTTCACTAAGGGCTGTGATGCTGCTGGGCGCAGTGTTCCCTAGGATACGAGTCGAATCGTCTTGACAAGTGCTTGCATAGCAGTGGTTTAGTGTTTCCTCCGACTCAAGTAAATGAGCAACTTCGTCGCACAAGAGTTCTTTCCGTTGTCGTGCTTTGTCGAGGATGCTGAATCTGTCCAAACGGAGACAGGACGGGGGAAATGGGGCTGACCGAGTCGAAATTCCGTATCGTCTGCAGGGAGTTGATAAAACATGAAGGCATGTCGCACAGGATCGCAGAAAATAGTATTGCTATGATGATCAAGCCCTCCACCGAATGAATTCTGAGGGCAACAGTTCCCACATGGCGTTAGGAAGCACATCGTGTCTCCCCCAAGTTCAGGCATAAATACCTCTGCTGCCGCTCAAAAGTGTAGGCTAGTATGCCTACTGTCGCCTCGACACGCGAGCTGAAAGTAGTCCCAACCCTCCCGCACAGCGTACTCTTCTCCAGATCCTGCACCATCACAGTACAATAGCCACCAACGGAAGCGCGGAAAAGTGCGGACTCTTTTCGCTTGGCCTGCAACCCATCTTCGAGGAGCGGTTTTGGTTGTTGTGCGTCTACGAGATGGTTTCGAAAAGTTGTTCGATGTGCGATGTATCGCCGAGACAACATAATAAATCGCCCATACACACGAAACATCGTTGAAAGCTCGTTCCCGAAAGAGAAGTACTGATTGATATGTACCGTAGACGATATTCACCAAACATCCCGAACATTATGGTTTGGCGTATGCAAGGCGGCCTACACAGAGGGATACACATCGCTTTCTCGCCTGCCGAACGAGCAGATTTGGCGCACAGCCCCGACGCGGCGAAGAGGAGTACCACAGGGTTAGAATGCCAACGTTCCGAGGCCCCCCATCCTGCCCAGCGCGAAACGATCCGGATCAGATGAAACTGGCCGTTTTGCGTGATGTTCCAATTCTAGCGGATGTACCGGGTGGCGGACATCGTTGAAAACTCCGTCTTCCAGTACAAGCTTAGCCAAACATTTGCTGACAGTACTGCACCATTCTCCACGGAGGGGTGTGAGAAACTCTTCATGAGGAGTCCGTAAAGTTCAGGAGGGTGAGCAATGTAAGTCTGTTCAGCGTGTGTTTTTCCTAACCGTGATGTAGTGGTGACAAACGTAAAGTGTGATTTTCGTTCTGTAGCAAAAAGCGGGGAGAATTAACAGCCTACCGTATCAGCCTACCGTATACCACACAAGAAACATACCTCGGTAGTAACATGGCCTCCAACTTTTATCATCGTGTGTGTTGTTGTGGGGGAGGGTATCATATGCCCCCCTATAGTCGGCCATAATGTTTTAGCTCATGTTGACCAGTAAAACATGGCCACCGGGTGGGTGTGGTATTGTGTGTGGAGATTATCTTGTGTTGAATACGGTAGTAGGCACAACAGAGGCCACGTGCAACGGTTGCAGTTAACGTACGTACCTGAGTCCAGTCAAGAGGCAGCTCCCAACCATACAGTGCCCCGATTTCCGGGCTTCTCGTGTATGTTTCATCCAACCAATTTTCTCCAGGCTCTGTAATGGCCAAGTGGACGAGGATTTTCGCCATCTCGCGCTCATCCCAAACGGCGAGGTTCAAGTGGTAGTACCTGTCATGGTATCTTGAGTGTTAGCCTTTGGATAACTAGTTTTTTTTGGGGGGCGGGATTTTTGTGAACCTTTCGACACAATGTGCGCAAATACGTAGCACGATCTGGAAATATATTGGTTAGGTTTTTTAGTTCGTTGTATCGTGGAGCATTTATCAGCTACGATGGTAGATGGCACGTGCGTGCCCTTCAATAAAGAGAAACGTGCTTACCATCCCACACTGCCTTAGTCACGTGACATACCGGTCCGCGAATATGGGGTTGACGACGTTGAGGTACCCGCGGCGCGCTAAAACTTCGCGCTCCTCATCGGGTCGGAGAGCGTCGACTAGAAGGCACATGTTTCCCGTGTCCGTAACCTGACAGAACGTTGACAAGAAAGAGGACATGAGCGAGGTTGCGTCATTGCTGGATTTACATGAAGCACTTCTTGTGGGGGCGTCTGTAGAGGGCTTATTTTGTCGGAGTCAGCGAGAGACCCCCGCACCTTGTGGTAGAATGTGGTTACCACCTCCGCTCGAATCTGACCTTCACGCGGAAAGTTCTCCAGGATTCGAACTAGCTGAGACACAACGGAGAGGACAGCGTGAAAGTTAAAGGTACGATGCGATTGACATGTCAGTTTAACGAAAATATTCAGAGAAACATCGTGCGTGTTACCACCGCTTGTTCCGAGCGTTAACTGTTCTAGTTTCCTCTACAAGTCGCCAATACACCCCCTCCAGTGGCATTCCAAACAATAGATCGACCCACAAGAAAACCACATCCGGGAGCCCTTATCGTAGTTGTACTGGTGTACCTGATCAGAAGTGAGACACGAAGAACAGAGAGCCACCTCAAGCTCCTTGAGCTTGTACCAGGCTTTAACGTATCTGTCAGAAGGCACTAGATGGGCAAATGAATCTCGACGATCGATATCGACGCTTGTTACATCCACCGCCGACCACCAGGACGCTAGCGACACATCGTCAGGTGATGATCCGCTGCATGTATTAGGAGCACAGTATAAGATTGAAGGGAAACAACCGACAAGAATTTTTAAAGTACCACGTTAGCGTTTGATAAATCTCATGCCTTGAGCGGGCCCACAACAAGAAGGTTGCATCTCGATATTGCAGCCCGGCAGCGTGTCATCTAGACCATGCCCCAATATGACCTCTCATGTTGATGCCATGCAAGTATCACTAACGTTGAGATTTTGCAAAGGTCGGGCTCACACCTTCGGTAGTAGTCCCGAACATCGATCTTAAACAAAGGGCTGGAAGAGGCCATCTTTCGAAAGTGTGATGTACACAAGGCAAGCAATGCTTCGGCGGAAATGACCTCCTCATCGATGGGGGTGGAGGAGGTGATGGGCGCCGATATCCCTAGCCTTTCTAACATTCGCTGCGGAAACACACGTGACAGGTGGGACGTTGTCATGGCAGAGCGGAGGCTACATTACATGGATGGATGGTTGATTCCATGTACATTCCATGATTGATGCACCTATCGTTCTGTGACCTGGTATAGACGTAACTTTTTCTTGTCTATGACACGACAACAGAATAAAGAACACCCATGGTAGTATGTGAGCTGTCGTCACGAATACATCTATCGAGCAAGGTCGACTGGAGATCGCAATTTGGACATGTCCCTCACCACACGCACCAGGCTCCCTGGCAGACGCGACGGTATAAACAACTGGAGTTAACGCCATTGTTTGGGGACATTCGTCATCAACAGATAACGTGCGGTACCTGAAATCTCCTCTCTGTAAGGGGAATCTGATGATGGTCGGGTCTAGACGTCGAAACGTAGTCGAAGCGGAGCATGCCAGAACTTGGTAGTTTGATGAACCAGGCAGACGTCAGAACCACCGGCTCACGGTTGTACTCTGCGTTCCTAAAGTTTTGCCAATTGCCGTGCTGGGATGTATCTGCATGCCCGCTTGACTTGCTGCATTGCCGTTCTTGGTTTCCCACGGCCGCCATCTTAAAAAGTTTAATGTGGAGACAACAAGAACAGGGACCAGCCAGCTTAGTCAATACGAAGCCAGTTTTCCAAAACAATAGTTCCCGGGGTTGTCAAGACGACGAATCCCGGCATCTGGGTTTCTTGAACGTGTTGGCAAAGCAGTGTGTCAATTACCGGGTGGCCAAAAGCACTTGGTCGTTGACGTTTGAATGCTGTCCCTGGAACAACACTTCTTCGCAGTAACGTTTACGGATGACAGTTTCTGTAGCCGTGACCACCACCTCTGTTTGTTGTACTTGTGGCACGTGATGACGTGAACGACTTCCAGGAAGCCTCACGGTATCGTTTAGCTGACGGTGCTTGATCAGGGGTGAGACCAAACATGCGTTTTTGGACATGAAGGGCCGGATGTGCTCATCGCTGTCAAGACGAGCGCTACGCGCCTTCTCTCTGAAGTCATCTTCTTTCGTGATCCTACCTTGGAGGCTGCCAGTCGATCTCCTGGGTTCTGCATGTCCAGGGAGAAGTGCCCTGCATGGACCAGGACCAGAGGCACATCGTACGACGGTAGTGGCTCCGTCTTTCGCTGAATTTTCTATAACGATAGAAATATCTTGCTTGGACAGGGCCAAGTCTGAAAGGACTTTATCGAACAGAAATTAACGGCAATATGGGCGAACTGTCGTTCCGACACATTGAAATATTTACAATCTCCTCCGGTAATCACACAGGCCACGCGTTGTAAGTACTATTTCGGCAGCCTATGAGTCATACCCCGCCCCCGATGATTTGTGTGATCCCATTGGCAACGTGCGTTGCAGGTCGGAAGCCTTCGGAGGGTCCTGTTTCCGGGAGGCGCCGGCGAGACTATATGGTGCATATTTAAGTCGAGTTCCACATTCCTCTTTGACAGGATCGCGCTGAGGCTTGGACACCTCACCAGGTACAATAATTTTGGCGAGCGAGAACAATTCATCCTCTCTTGAGGGTAAGGGAGGTTAGGCGTCAGGTTTTGTCGGAGTCTACGGTGTTTTCTGGTCATCGCTTAGGCAAATTGTTGGCGTTCACGTGTAAGTTGTTTTCTCCTACCTGACGGCATCCCCAGGATGGCTCCCCACGCCACGCCGATCATGAAACGGAGCTTGAACTTGTCACGGTGATCCAGGTTGGAGTCTAAAGCAGAAAGAGTGGGGTACAACCGATGCGTGTGTGAAAAACATGTTTGCTACGTAACGAATGCAGCGGAATACATAAGCGCACGACGGTACGCTGACGGAGAACCGCAGATATGACTCTCCTCACATTTCTCAGTCTCTACGGAGCATTCGCTCACCGACAAATGCGGAGCACTCCTGGCTCGAGGCCAGCTGAGGTATCAATATTGCCACGGCGTCGATGATGTTGTAGCTGCTCGAGACAGCCTCCAGCACGCCTTGAGCCTGACCAAGACCGGCGAGATCGATTGAGGGGGATCATCCTCAGAAACAAAGCGGGGGAATCGAGAATATCAAAGAAGTGAGGCACAAGCGAATGCAGCACACAAGTGCAGGTAGACTGAAAGACGTGCAGCAGTGGGGTCCGTATCGTAGATGAATCTACCGGGTAGTCCATGTCGTCGACAATATAGGCGTGCGCAATCACCTAAGCGGAAAACGGTTACACGGCACGACTGCGCTGTGTACAGCAAAGGTGTTGAGTGCTTGGTAGGGTACCGCTTTATGTCAGCCTCGTATCAACTCGTCTCACTTGGTGTGAAGTGAAGAATGTTCCGCTGTTACAGGTGGCAAGCTCGAAAAGACGCTTTCTTGCATCATCTGTGGGCGATTGTCGCATGTTGACGATGAGGCCAGCCACTCCACGATCCGTACTAATCTGGGCCGAGTGGGAGGGATTTGATATTTATTATCGACACTGTCCTTGTCGTCGCAATTAGATCTTGGAATTTTTGTCTGGGCATAGACTCATACATGCTATATTTGTTTTCAGAAATTTGGTCCAGCATGTGGCCATGAAATCAGTTCCTTTGTCTCTAAGAGGACGCAGGGGAGAAGTCGGATTTGGTTTTCGATATCATCACGACAACCAACGAAACGTTGAATGTCCATCCGGCCTTAGGATCACTGAACCTGCCTCGAAAAATGTACAGTCGCATGATGCCGACATGTTGCTTGTACTCCAGCCTGCTTCGAGTCGCCCACGGTCTTCCTCGACTAGCTAAAGGGATCATGCACCTCTATATTAAACAAATCTCAATAGAAAGCCCGATGTTTCTTGTCTGACGCGCATGCACGACCGAGATCCGAGAAACCTCACTTCACATTTGGTCTCTTTCGCACACCTCGCCGAGCGTCCGGTAGGACGAAGGCTCCTGGACAAAAGACAAGCGTAGGGTTCCACTATGAGGGACTTGCCACTCTTTCCCGTCTTGTGCGCAAAGTACTGCATGCTGAACGAGACCCTGTTTCAAGTGGGTTGCCTGCCGGCAAAACACACCGCAAGAACGAGGCATCGGACGCCGGGGCTATCATTTTGCCCTTGCTTCTACTATCCCTGCAAACATTCATCAACGAAAGGTCAAGGTTGTCTAAACTGCAAGGGTGAGATGTCCAATCCACAGAGAAAGCTATTAGACTTTCGTTGCTGGGCCAATGGTCTGGAGCATTTGTACACCAGAATAAGGAGCCCTTCGGTGAACGGTGTGATCAACAACTTCCGTCCATGCGGACCAGGCGAAACGCAACAGGTATGTCCGAACGGGATTCGTCGTACAAGCAAGTCCCGCCCGCTGAACTGCTTCTCAGATGTTGCACAGCACTATACGTCACGATATGCATACGAGCATCGAAGGCCGTCTCAAAGGTCAACCCTGTAAGGGAACCCACCACCATGTAGTGCCTAAACTCTTCCACGTCGACAGACCCACTGTGGTCAGCATCGTACTTGGACATCACGTGGCGCAAGCGTGCCTCGCTGTGTGGCAGTTTCAATGCCTAGGGAACCAAAACAGGCAGGTGGAGGGGGTTCGGCCATTAGCTCGACAAAGGCACCAACCGGAAGATTGCATACTAAACTTCACCCTTCTTCCCTCCGGTAGCTTCTTGAGATGCACACATCGAAAGTAGGGGAGAAGGTGAAGGCACTCGAAGGTATGAACGGATGAGCGTGCTCACGACCCGCACTTTGATAGCAGGGTTAGAACGTGCGTATCATACTTACCAAAATTAGGGTATGTAGAAGAAGGGTGTGACAAAATCGCGAGTATTGCACCGTAGCACGAGAAGGGAATTTAATTGAAAGAAACATGATGCTTCTACATACAGGGAGCAAGAACGAATCTCCATCTCGAAAGAGATCATGAGATCAATGGTCAATAAGCAGCTGAGTACGAATCATACGCGCCCCCTCCGCTAGTTCTAGTTGGAGGACACCCTTTGTCAACGGTCTCTCTACACTAGACGATACTTGGTGTCTGCCATCAGGCGCTTCAGGTTATTCATTCCATGGTCAAATAGCTCAATGTTCAAACATACCTGGAACAGAATCTCCAGATCTTCGACGATCAGTTCCCCTTTTTCGTCCTTGTCGGCGAGCATGAAAAGCGCCTCGAAGAAGCTGCTGACTACAAAGTCGTCGCCCCCTGAGTCTACGTTGTCGCGATTTTCTCTCTTCCGGTCTTCCGCCAAAACCTTTGGGCGTAGAGGGCGTGTGAAAGGCGCGCAGCGTGGCGATCCACTGTACTGTAGGTCATTTTAGCCCTACGTGTTCCAAGTTATCTCTTCGGCAGCCCAACAGCTTTGCTGGGGAGTGGTATTTGTATTGCCATTCCGCATATGCATACTGCAAAACAAAGGCGAGTGACACCCACGAAGTTACAGACCCTCAAACCACGCAAGAATTGAAACCACGAAACACAAACGGTCGTGAACACGGGCGTGGATGTCTGCGCCAAATGCATCTCAGAAATGCAAGAGGATTCACAACAAATTTGATTTCGAACTACCCCACGTAGAAGATTGTACACACCAGACAAGTCTCTGACGTTTGTGGTTGCTGGAACGGTATCGTCGCCAACAACAGCCATAATACACCCACCTTGTTCCAAATTTGCATCAGCTTGCTCGCAGCATCGGCTTCAGGGTTGATTCCAAGCGTATCTGCATACTCAGAGACGAGCCCCAGTCCTAGCATTCCGTCCTTTGCCATGCACCCCTTGATTCGACGGGTCACATCCACCCGGGGATCGATTGGTGCAACCGCTGCGTTGCTCTCCCTGTGCAACAAAAGAATATGTATGACCACATCATGCCGCCTCAACGTCGTCGTTAATTTGGCGTTCTACATACCATGGTTAGAAAAGGGCGCACAACATGCCAATCTATCCAGTTAGTTCAAAGCACACAGAGATGAAGGTACGCTGAGTTTCGCCTTTTGAACTGGCGCTCATCGATTGTGTTCCATCTCATATCATATCCCGATCAAAACGACCCTTGCATAGAAATCGCGTTGAACGGGTAACACAGAACAGACCTGTGGAGCTTGAGGTTGGTCACTTTATTGCCCACGATATGCTTCAGGCTTCGGAAGTGCGCCGTCGGCTTGCGATTAGCTATTCGAAGTAGTTCCGATGCCACGACTCTGTGGTACGGTATCTTGGAAATACCCCAAATACAGCCAAGGGCGCGATATTGTTGAGCCGCACGTCGAACGAGGAGAGACGGCGAAACGGGTATGGAATCAAAGCAAAAAAACGCATTGTTAACGTTATGAATGCCGCGCCTGCTCGAAGAGGTCGTCAGAGTTGAGAATTCGCACCCACTTTTGTTAGACATAGCCTTAGCACGAAAGACGGGATGAAACCGCAAGACACGGATAGTGAGCAAAATGTATTACTTGTTCGAAACTTGTCAACAAAGAAATGCACACTGAAACCTGCCAGGCGAATCCGTCTGCCCCACCATTGACTGCCCACGGAACACGCGTAGCGGGTAGCTAAAGTACGGCTCTATAAGGAGGACCTTTTATCGCGACGGATGGGCATGACTTGGCTACTTCAGAGGCACGAATATCGCCTGACAATAATATACCACGTAGCCACTACAGGTGGGCACCAGCCAGTCAAGGACAATCTCCCTGCTCGAAGAAATGGTCATGCGTTGATCGCGTGCAAAACGGACCCGCAACTTGGTACCTGGAGGTTGAGTTCGTACTCTCCAGTTGCGCTAGCGTCATTGAAAAGCGTTTCGTCTTTATGGGACGTGTCGCAGTTCTTCATGTTGACAATCAGATTCCCCTCATCTCGGGTGGACATTCGCATCGCCACACACAATGCCTGCAACCGGGGGGGGGGGGGGTGTACTCAGAATCGTGCATGCCGTAGTCGTTAGACCATTGACCTCGCATCCCTACAAAGCCGGGACGGAGCACGCCGGGTTCTCAACGGACCAGACTCTCACCG
>FN648370.1:279387-315661 GCA_000310025.1 Ectocarpus siliculosus
AGGGTCACTAGCTGCTTCGCCTCGTCCGGCTTAATCTTCAGAGAAGGGGGGGGGGGGCAGCAAAATGAGCCATTTCAGTAGTCTACATATTGAACTTTCTCCTACTACGGTTTTTGAGGAAGAATGTAGGGAATATGTTTTGTAATCCTGCCCACACAACAACGGGTTGATGCCGGCATGAAGTGTATTCGAAGCAACCGGAACACAATACAACTTCAAGTGCACGCAAACGGCACCTTTTCTCGGATCTGTGTTCGAAGAAAAAAGCTACCATGTAGAATAGGACGTAGGAAGTAGCCCACGCACCTCGCCCCCGTTCTGTCCGATGCGATTTCCAGAAAGGTCCAAGTACTTCATGGTTGCGTTCGTCTGAATGCAGGAGAAACGTCGTTGTGGGCATGGAGAGTCTTGGCAACGGCAAGCATGCAGAGAACAGTGCCCCGAAAGGGAACAGCACCAATACCAGCACCAGCACCAGCAATAAAACCACATGTCAACTAACTTAAAATGCTCTGCACACACGTTCGACTTTTAACGAAATACAGATAGCTAACTGTGCTGGAAGACATAGCCCTGGCCCATGCCCTTCCGAGAAGGGGGATTGAAATACCCCTTCCAAAGCTAGAATTGGCTGTGGAATCGCAAACTCATCCCTCATCGGCCTTTACTGGCCGAGTACACAGCCTGAGCCAAACCTGATACCTTCAGTGCGAATGCCAGGACCATGGCAGCCGATGGGGTCACCGAGTTGTATGACAGGTCCACACTCGACAACGTGTCATTCTCGAAGAGCGAAACCGCCAGCATCTTTAGCCCGGTAAAGATTAGAAAGGGGGAGGGTAGGCGACCAAGGGGTGAAAACGTGTTTTGGTCTACGCCACAAGCAACCACCGAACCAATCACTTGTCCGTTGCTCGCCCAACGTAGAAATTAGCGAACGACCAGTATTTTCCACGCCCTTGCAAGCTAATTGAGAGGGTGGTCCCTTCTTGATCGTAGACAAGCATGCTTTCAGCACGACGAGCTCCGTTAGACAAATCGCCGTGAGTGATTAAGGGAACCTACTAATACTACGACAGTGAACGTCGCCTTGCAAATACATGTCGTAGAGGATGCCACTGCACCTGGCTGGCGTGGTCGGAGAATGAGTTGTGACCCAAGCTCAGCGATTGAAGGCTGCGGTTGTGCTGCAGAGACTGCGCCACTGTCACCGCCGAATCTCCCCGGAGGAAATTCCATCCCAAGTTGAGGCTTGTGAGGGTGCAGTTCCTCGATAGCATGTCTGCTATGGCTCCAGCGCTGGTCACCTACGAAAAAAGTTAACCAATTTTGCCGTTGGCAACCACGATCGTACCGCCATTATGTACTTATCGTTCAAATATCACAGCACACAGTTATCATAGCGCCGTAGAAGATAACCCATCCCCATTCGCTCTCATTTCAGGTCTTTCTGGGAAAGGTGAACCTTCAGTGAAACAACTTGGCTAGGCTACGTGCACCGCTAGTATTCTTTGGGGCGCGTTGTTGATAGACGCACATCGCGACGATGAAAGAAAAATCTCAACAGCTCCTTAGGCGTTGCGTGTGCGGGTACAATATGGGGTCGTCTTCAGCGTTGACTGGCCACGCAGAACAGGACGTAGTAGTAAATAATCTACCTAACTAACAATGCCAACAAAAACGTTTTGCCGTGTACAAGAAAACAGTCGACGAAACCCAACTACCTGGCCGTTATCATTCCATCGACCTTTAGCAAACCGAGAGGACGCTTAGTACGCTCAAACCTTCATTGTTTCTGACTTCCCGATGAGATTGCCCTCGAGGTCGATCTCCAGCAGAGAGATGTTGCTCCCTAAGGCTGCCATGAACTCTCTGTCTCAGTGAGGGCCGGTGCAAACAGCAAGGGAGCTAGTGTGAAGTTCCACTCAGAGAAGCTTAATTTTTTTCTAGCGTTTAGGTTCCGCGACTCACCAACAGATGGTAGTTGGGATAAATGGGCGGTCGAAGACATTTTGATGACTCGTCACCTGCACTCATCATCGTCGATATCCGCCTTGCGTATAGCTAACGACCTCAGCTTGCACCGCCGGTTTCTCATGTACTCTCGCAGCTCATTCGCTGCGTCGACTCCCACTTCATTTTGGCTCAAATCTAAGTGGGAGCAAAGTGGGAGGCTTTGCACAGCTTTGACGACGGCGTGTGTTCCACGATCGGTCGTGCGGTTGTCGAATGCAACCAGTCGCTCTACGTTCCCCAGAATTGGCAATACTGTCGCCAGGGAGGTCATAATCTCGTCACCAAGTCCCATTCCTCCCACCTGAGAACAATTTGCCCGAGCAAGAGGTATGGGTGGATGATGTCGCCCAAGCCATTCGTTTGGGTAGTTAAGGTCACACAAATTGCACAGCGGTGCAGAATTACGCGGACTGGACATGGATGATCGGAAAGCGGCCTGCGGCGGCGCTTGTTTCCACATGTCTATTTTTCGAGCCCGTACTTCGGCTTCAACTCCAGCTAGGTGTTGTCTAGCTCTGGAGGCACTCGGTACAGTATTGAGTCTCTCGCACCTCAATGGCTCTTGTTTGTTCGCTCGTTTTGAGGATTGCTGGCCATGGCGCCCTGCCCTGGTCAGAGAGCTGCCTCAGAAACACGTCAGTTGCTTTCTCCAAGCGGCTAGTGGCGGACTCGTCTGAGGACGATCTCCACGTCATACCACGCACTGTTCCCTGAGCATTCGTTCAATGTTGGTGCAATGAGCTTTTCAGCCAGTTCCGGGAATGGTCTCGTTCTGTGCGGCTAAGGGCCGCGACAACGCGTTCTTCATTGAACCGAAGCCCAGCAAACCGTCCAACTTAGCTGTCGGAGCCCTGATAAACATTGTTAGACCATGAAAGAGTGAAGGTCGGACAGGCACAGTTCCTGTGTCCAGGTGCTGAAGCCGCAACTCCTTGGTATAACCTTTTATTCCGACACCAACATTTGACACTCGAGGAAACCCACCAAGTAAACGTCGGTAACTCCTACCTCTTCCGCGGGGGTGATGTTTGGGTGAGGGTGGGACTGCTTCTTGTCTTCTACGAGGTGGAACCTGTGAAAAAAGTCTCGCCTCCTGTCTTCGCCGCCTCTAGATCTTTCTTCTGGACCTTCAGAGGGCCCCCTGTCAAGTCGATACATACAAACACTTGGTGTCGGCGTTCGCTCTATCATTGACATCTGGCCTGAGCTTTAACCTTTGGCAAGTTGATGAGTTTCACAGTCGCGAAGGTGGTCTATACAGCCGCACTCACCCTACCTCGCCACACGGGTCTTAGGAACTACAAGGCCGCCACGAAACAACGCCCAACGTGCGCGAAGCGCAAGACGGCACTTTATCTGGAAAAGTACCTTGGTGTCGGGCATCTACCATCTCCCCGCTGAGATGGTTGTGTTCGACACTCAACATCGTAGACAAGTGCCTCGGTGCCAATTGAGTCTTCCGATACTGTTCGCTCGGACAGGTCGTCTCCTGGTTCTTGCTCTGGAGTCGGAGATCGTTCAGGATTCTCTTGAGGACGCCTTCCGTAAGCGTGCCCGCATAGCGACGAGACAGTGGAGTGAAAGCGTGGGATCATCCATAACGTGGCGTTTCGCGACGCATGAGCAAAACCCAGCCCGAAATTTTTCTGAGGCACGGTGCACTATCCTCTATCGAAACGCATGGGACCCAGAAGAGCGCCGAAAGGCTCAAGCGCATATTTTGCGAGAGACAGAGCACATGGGGCACCAATCCCAGAGCAAGGAAACAACGAGAACACATCCATCGGACACAAAGTCCTGCCAGGTGCCGTAGTTGTTACCTTGCACCGATCGTGTGACGTATGTAATCGACCACAGATCCCCCCCCCTCATCGTCACCCCAGGCTGTCCGGCGAGCGCCGTACACCTCGCTCGAGGCGGTTCGTTTCAACCCAAGAGCGTGATTCCGATTGTAGCGCTTGCTTTGCAATCGCCTAGCCCTCTGACCAAAGCTGTTGTTGGTGCGCCGATTCCCTGATCTCGCCAAGGACGTTGCTTCTGAACGCGCTCGCGCCCGCACCTTTTTTCGATGTTTCGAAAATATGTTGGTTGGAAGAGCTTTCTTCATCTCAACGCCTTGATCCAGCATTTTCTGACTGAACGGAAATCCTTGGAGCTTGTTTCCCATTGATGTGGTCTAGGCATGTGGTTTGTGTAGGTGGCAATTGCTATTGTGTGGTCACGTTCACCTCCTCAGTCATTAGTATCCTTCGTTTGCTCGATCTGACAGTCAATGTTCGCCAAATAAACCCGGGCTTGTGGTGGAGTGTAGACTATAGGTTTTGTTCAGGATGGATGATTTGCATCAAGACATTATACACACCTTGCTTGCCAAAAGTCTAAGAGATCTCAAAGGTGTGAATCGCCCGAACAAGGTAATAGCTGTATGTTGGACCATGATGGTTCTTACCTGTCGAATCACATAGTTGGAATCTTGCACAAGATATAACGACGCCCACCCACCTGGGACTGGAGCGGTAGAAGGGCTGCTGGACCAAACAACCTACAGCCCCTGCTGACACTAGGCTTTGGTGCGTGCTTGGGGATGGCAAGGCAGCTGTCTCGAGCTAGTTGGTCCGTGTGGGATGCCACCCATGTCATTCCTTCTGTGTTTGCGTGCTTGTCGTCGTCTCCGGCCGACTTGGCCCCGTACCGCCGACAACCTTGGTGCGAATGCGGTCTGATAAGCATCGATCGTCCAGCTACATGGGATCGATGGGATAAGACTCGAGGCCCTCGTCGATGGAGTTTTTTCTCCAGGTCCTGTCACACACACGGTGATTTTGTATCGCACATAGGTATGCATAGCGCAGGCGTGGGTTGACATTGACACTCATTTATAGAAGAGGATCATGACACATCATGCCAAGCACCCTTCCATTTGCTGTTGTCGCTGCACGCAGACAAGGGCACAAAACTTGTGTCTCGTCAAAGTCTTGCCGTATGATCGCTTTGCTCATCATGTTGATCCTACACGGAGCACCACAACGCGCACCTGTACCACCGCTACATACAGCAAATCACCAACGTCATTGCAACACAACAGTTTTCTCACACCACTCACTTGGAATTCTCTCGCGGACGCTAGCAGGTTTGACCCCCGCTCTTCTTCGTATCTCGCTGTCCATGGGGGCGGAAACATCGGAGTCAACGTTTGTTCGCTGGTACGAGAGAGAGTTTCGTCGAGACAAGTGCTATAAATTAAGATCCAACAGGCAGTAGACTACATACGCTGCCAACTGCTTGAAAACTGTCACGAGAGTGATGTGCGCGATCCGCGCGTAAAACGTGTCCTGAGACTTCGTAAGTGGCCAAGTTTGTTTTGTTCTGTGATTTTAAAAATCTGCTGCATAAAACGAACGAACATGACCCCCACGGTTCGCAGCGGTTTCAGCACACCCACTAGTCGCCTCGTGACCACGTGAACGCCTCGTGAACCGAACCATGAAAAAAAAAAACACTTACCGGCAGCGGAACCACTGCGACGGTTGTAGCGGTTAGGGAGATAGTCCTAGGTCGTTTAGAGGTTGACGTTGTGTACACGCAGGAGCACCCAGCTCTCAGCACATTTGCTATTTCTCAGAGCGAACACATTTGGGGCCTACTAGTACACCAGGAGAGAGGGACAGAGAGGAGCGACAGGTGAAATCAGACGCGTTTTTGGTTGTCCTCCAAACTCCTTCCCGGCCTTCCCCCTGTGCGACTGCTGTTGTGAACCTAGCGTCCATGCCTAATGTCGGAAAGCACTGCCTGCTGTCACACAAAATGTACTCTCACCATCTCTCCATAGTAGGCATTGCACATAACTCTCTCTCGCGCGCGCACGGACCCTAACCAGCATCCCCACCGCCTGTGATTTCATGCCTACCTCTCCCGCAATGATGGCGCTTGCAGTGAGGACGAGCAGTGCCCAAGAATCGGCCAGTACCAACAAGATGGTGAGATGTTACAGCTTAGCTGTTGTGGGATTAGCATCAGCAGGAAATCAGTATCAAATCACTACATGATGTCGAGCTTCACAGCCAATATCCCCTGCCCGTTGGCCAGTCGAAGAAGGGAATTCAGTTCGGTCATGTCAAGTACATATGCATATGTGATTGTTTATGGTCCTGGTTTGCAAACCTAGCAAATCGCGATACCCCCTCTCCCGGTTTATCTAGACCAAGGCAGAACGGCCACAGATACTGCTGTTTTTTAGAGTTTGCTTCAGCGGCCCCCTGTTAAGCGGAATGCCCTGTTACAAAACGGCGTGGTAACGCTGCATCCCGGTTAATGGCTTCCACCGTGCCCACAAAGCCGTTGTTTGAGCTGGGTTCAGCGAGCAATGGTGGTCATCGATTAAAAGTTGGCGGACCCCCCCTAGCTTACGCGTAACAAAAGACACCGCGGGCCGCACAAACGCTTGCATGTCGTGCGCGGATGGAGAGTTGTGCAACCTTCTGGGTAAGAGCCCTAGCAGAAACGAAGTCACTACGTAAAGCGTTAGCCGGGTGTAGCGGTTCGTAACCGCTATTGAGACTCTTCCGGTTGAGCGGCTAAGTGGGTTCGGCGACGTGCCGAAATAAGCGGTCGCATTTTGTCCTCACACTACAAAGTGCAGCTAACCGGGAAGTGGGAACGAAATGCGGATGAAACACACCTCTCCCAGGATCTAGCTAATAGAATGGTAGAACTTTCCCGGGGTGACCCGCTGAATCGATATTGAGATTCCACGAACCGGCTTCTTCTGACAAATGATTTACACATTATTGCCACTTTTGATTGGTGCGGTGTGATGAGCGGTGGGTATCTTTTTATGAACCCACAGGAAAGAACGGAAAATAACCCGACGATTAGCAGAAAGCAGCGGGAAAACAGTGTGTGTATTCAAATGCCTCTTCCTTGTCGCGCTCGTTGCAAGTATCCTTGACCTTCGCCCCTTTCCCGTCATCCGCCGCATTCGTGAAAATCTGCTTGGAATGGCTGCTCCCTACACTGGGCTGCAGGCGAGGTAAGAATGTGTCTGCATTGTTCGTATTTTGCACAACTGTCCCATGATCTAATGATCTATTGGGAGGCGCCTCCTGAATTATCATCGTTGCATCAGGAGTGTCTAGTTTGTTGTCGCAGGTAATCCAGGCTCGGGGGTAAGGGCGTTCAAGGAGTTAAATCGGTATGTTCCTGGTGACCGCTTGCGAAGACAACGCTGCTTTCACGTGGATGATTTTGTGAACAATTTCCGTTGAAGAGCAACCGATGGGCAAGCAGAAGTGTTGGGCACGTGTACGGCCAGGGAAAGGGATGCGGCTTAACACCTGTATTCGCTGTGCCTAAAAGCGTTAACGCGACTTTACTGCCTTCGTTTGCCGTTGAGCCCGTGCCTGTTCCAAGACGGGCATCAATTGCGTTTGTCCCGATGTTGCTGACGGGTCTGCATACGTGTTGCTACCGAAGTGGAGGCTTCCAATGTCTGCACTGTCAAGCGCATATCCCTCGCCGCCTTCGTTGTTCCCTAAGTGTTTCGGACTCAGATGATGACATGCCGCTCGCGCAATTTTCGAAGAAGCATAAGAAGAACGCGGCTGCTGGAGAATCGGACAAGGTGAGGCTGGGAATGCGTGGTTGGCCGGCATGTGAGTGTAGTAACTTCAGGTTTGCGGGCTACCCGATAGACGTCTCGTTGCATTTTATCACGGGGTGGTGTGCATCAAGCTCTTTTCGCACGACGTATGACACAATTTCAATATTCTACACTCGTGGGTGCCGGCGGGTGGTTTCTCGTTTCTGGGGAAAGGCAAAGACGAAAGCCAAGCCAACCGCCAAGGCAAAGGCTCCCATCAAAAGCGCGGCCGCCAAGAAGCTGGTGACCAAGAAGGGGCCGGCGAAGAAGCCCACCCCCGCGAAGAAGGGCGCCAAGAAATCGCCCACGCCGAAAGCTAAGGGCAAGGGTCCGGTGAGTGAGCGACATGGCTCGAGGCTTTTTTGAGGTGTCAATTAGGCACGTCTGTGTTGAGCGTAGCACCGTTGTTTGGTTTGAATAACCCCCCTTCTGACCACTCCCTTGAGGTCGACGCCTGACTCTCATTCCCCCCGCTTGCGCCTTGTCGTGACTCCCAGGCAGCGAAGAAAGCTCCGGTAAAAAAGGTGCGTCCGACTGCATAGCGTCCATAGAACAGAACGTTGTCGAAGGTGAATGACGTATTTTGTAGAGATTCCAATGGTTGTTCCCCGCGTGTCTGGGTGTTGGGAAGTATACCTCAAGGGTCGGCTGAGTACAGTACCGGTCATCAAGCATGACGCATTGATCTCGTCATAGCTGAGGTTCTTGATGGGGTGAATAGGCGCAATTACATCATAATGGACGGATTTTGGTCGAAACTTCGCCAAACAGAGAGACGACATCAGCTGCTCAAGTCTTGTCCAGGTTGGGTAGATCGGCCCTCTTATACTCCTGCCGTTTGTTTCAGTATCCGCGACAACTTGCATCTCCCGTGACGAGCTGTGTTTCTGCTCTGTATATTTGTTTCGCACACGACGCCAACCCGTATCCCAAAGAAAACAAAGCGGAAGACGAAACCACGAGAGCAGGAGTCTTCGGGGGACAAGCTGGTCACTCGATCAGGAGTGCTGTACGACACGAAGAAGGTGTGTGTTTTTAAGGAAGTAGACCCAAACTCTTGCCCGTTTATTTCCACTGCTGTGGGCGTGTTGGCTTTTTGACATAAAGTGTGATTGAAGCCGAGTGTAACTGCTTTTCGTGTACACGACGGGGCTCAGATTCAGTACCCCGCGCCCTGTACGCGGGGTACAATGCACCTTCAACACGGAGGACGTTCGAGAGGACTGTATGCCACAAATGACCCCTTCTGCCGTCGCCAGATGGATCAGTTTGTGTTTAGGTGACTACTTCTAGCGTTTTTCATCCCCGTTCACAGGGTGAGATGATTCAGAAGCTCCTCTGCCGTTGGTGGTATGCATTGGAGTGGCCGGCAAAGAAGGACCTGCGGCCAGCCCCTCCTTCGTACGAGGCGCTGGAAGGGTACCCGGGCGTGTTCATCTGTGTCGAGGTGAGAGTCGGAGGATTGGCATGCGCCAGTACCGCAAGTACATGCTGCACCTCGTTTCCCTCCGTTGCCCTTACTTTGGGATAACCCATGCCGTTTTGGGAGCATTTACTTTTTCAATTGTGCCCGTTACGAGCTGTTGGTTTCGTACTGTCTCCTTTGCGTTTGACGTCGGTCTGCCAGGGCGATGATATCGGCAAGCTCCTCGACGTGCGCAACAAGGAGACCTGTCCGTGCTTCACGAATTTCGCAAATAAGGTTGGTGGAATACTCGCCCCGTTTGAGATTCCTTAGTCAAGAAAGCTTGGCGTGGCGCAAGAGCATACGGACGAGGGCTCGTGCAGTCTCGAGCCCCCTTGAGTTGCGGCGGTGTTGCATGCGTGTAGATGTAGGCTTGGTTGTTGTGCTGCCGTTGCCTCGAGTTGTCGGGTTGTCTTGCTCATGGCTCTCACCCGTCGCATGCCCGATGAAGGTGGAAATGTTGATGTGCTCTCTGTTGTGCCCGTTTGGCTCTTACACCAGAGTTCGGAGGAGCTGAAGGGGCTTTTGGAGACAGCGTTGACGACGCAAAAGGAGGCCCTGATTGCTCACTGGGGGAAAAACGTGGCCGAAGAGGCGAATATCGACAGGTACTGAAGATGGCATCTTTGCCTTGTGTCACTGCAACCTCTTTCATGACCGGTACTTCGTCATGCAGCCCTCAGTATTACAAGTAGTGCTAGCCCGACAAATGAAGCAATTGGCTCTCCATCCCAAAAGCTTGGGGTAGATGTGTTCTGCGCGTTGATATATATGACCGAAACCAAGGCGCTTCTCAACATCAGATCCCGGGTTGCCCCCAGGTTGACGTGACGCTCGCCACCTTTCTTTTTTTCCGCGCAAGAGAAGCCAGGGCAGTCGACAAGCGCATGACATAAAAAACACCTGATGGCATTCTACGGCCGTCTGGCATGCTTTTCTTCACTGAAGAAAAAGCAGTTGCGAAACAGTATCAACCACTTCGTAGCCTCACACGTCTCCGACCGTCTCTGACATGGGAGTTGATGTTCTTCGGACGTATTTTCGTCCACCCACCCTTTCGTTGACGTGCAGGGAGCTCAAGTGGTTGAAGAGCGTGGACCCGGCGAAGGCAGACAAGGCGGCTGTCAGGGCGCTTGCTGGAAAGTTCTAGACTACCGCGTGTACAACGCGATGACGAAATAGGGCCGAAGGGTCGGAGCCGACACTACTACTGCTGTAACGTTACTTATTTTGGAGTAGAGTTTGTTTTTCTAAAATATGTAACGTGTAGTGGGCTATGAAGTATGCAATGGGAGGACCACGAGCTCCAGCAGTATACGGGGATCAGGCCTTTGAATGTGCGTTTGTTGGACCGTTTGGCTGCGTCACAGCACACAGTTGGAACAGTTCGTTTGATCGTGTCAGTGCCGCCTGTGGTAGCCTCGAAAGGCAGCCTCAAAATGACCTTCGTGTACAGACACGTTTTAGGTGGACGCGCTACGCAATCCCAGGTCCTATTGTATGTCACTTGAAGTCTGCGAGTCACTCGCACGACCTTCACAATCTCTGTTGTGTTATGGTGAGTGGACACAATACATGTGCGTACACTGAAACAGTATCAGCCACTTGGGCGTGTACGTCGATCAACCACACAGCTAATTATTTTTCATCACTGGCGGTTTCCTTCCAACTCCAAAATGCGTACAAAGAAGCGGTTTCCCGACAACAGCGGTGCTCTCCTGTCGCCTGCATGGTGTCTACTCACAATTAGTCTCTGCCGTTTGTTGATACAAGAACGATCCGGTTTTTCCAGCTGGTATGTACAAGACCTTGGACACATTCGCTTCACGTTCGCAACAAGAGTCCATCAGATCTAAACTGGATCTCAAGGAGAGATGCTTGAAGCAACTAATTACGTCCGCAACGCCCGCCCGCGACTTCGCCAGGGCACGATTTCTGCTCAGCATCTAGCACCGGTGACACAACAAACGTATCTCTCGAGAGCCAGGAGACCTACTATCACGGTGATTGGGGCAGTTTTTCATCCGTTGCCTGCAGCCGAGCATCTCGGGATGTCGTTGTGCTCGGTCATCGAAGCAAGGAGGGCGTTGAAGTTTTCAATTCGTTCGCGATGAGTCTGCTCGACCATGCCTCGAATCTTCTTCCCCTGCATCACAAGGGGCAAAGAGCATTCAGATAGCAATTAGAACAAGTTGACGTCCTTTCCACATTTCAGTCAACGGGCGAATGGTGCCAATCATGGTGCCAACAACTCCGTGTCTGGACGACGTGAGGTGAGAACGCGCAATACATGGGAGCGCACCGGCCCAAACACGAGGTACACAAGCCCTACATAACGTCGACAATAAATGCACCACCAAAGTCAGCAACACTCTAAAAGTCTCTTTTGCATGTGCGGGTCTCCAAGAGTCGACATACAGGCTTCCTGCCATCAGCATACAGCTCGTCACGAACATATATACATGAAGCGATCCGACAGGTGAAGTATCTCACCTCGCGTTCCAGCTGCTTCTTCCTGAATCGCCGTTGGGCTGGCGTCAGCATGTCGTCTACCTCCTCCCCCGCTTGCTCATTCCCTTCCCCAGCCCCCTCTTTCTTTGCGCCGTCGTCTGACCCAGACCCTCCAGCATCAGCACCATCGGCCGCTGATCCAGAGCTGCGTTCATCCTCAATAGCAGCCTCCCGCGCCCGGGCGGCTGCTTCAGCCTCCTCCCGCTTACGCTTCCCCTTCTTCCTGAAGAGAACCACAAACGCAAACAACGTTCCAACTTAGGTATCATGCAGCATGGTATGAGCGCAACACCCTCCCTCGGCAGTCAAGCAGACGCCTCAAGAACGGCCGGAAGAGGTTACATGTTGCAGAGAGCTGCAATATCGACTCCCACACGTGCAACAACATCACGCCATAGCCAGAGCACGCACAAGCTGTTCCGCTTGAAGACGACCTTCAAACGCCGGCGCGCGGATATATTTATTTCAATGATAAATTGAGCTGTCACCGGTGAAGTTGATGTCCTTAACCCTTTTGAGTCTTCAGGCGTTCTCACTGATCATTGATTGATCATTTGCAAATGCTGGTGTAGTGGCAAGTCGTGGAGTTGCCGCCCTGCAGCCCTTCGCGCCGTGTATTGGCAAGTCCATAGGTAGGTGTGTCTAGATTATTAGCACCCGCGCTAACCGGCTGACCAATGAAGAGACTTCAGTGACAACGGGTAAAATCAAGGTCTCGGGAATGGGAATGGGGCCAATCAATGCCAAATCATGAATCTCTCAACGTATGCACATGTCAATGAACGCGTGTGTGCATACAGTACATACATACATACATATGTGTTCTTTCGCAGCACCACACACACACTCGCCCGAACGTAGGAAGAGCAGAGGACAGCAAAAGGGAGGGTTATTGCAGTCCCTGCCGAAGCCCAGATATCGAGGATATCGTGGTTCCCAACAATTTGAAAATCGTTCCCAAGATCCAGCAGTCATTGTGTCAACAGCTACAACGAACGCTACAACAACACTACTACTACTGCTGTAGACGAGTAAAACATATCAGCAAAACATCCACACTCGTAGCGCCACACATACCACCCTCGCCCGAACCTAGGAAACCACGAGGTACAGGTGTGTGCTGGTGGATGTGCTTGTTGTTTGAAAAACACAGGAGCTCTAGAGAGTTGGCAGGGCACATTTCGGGGGGGGACAGAGAACAGAGAAGTACAGAAGTACAAATACCAGCTATGGGTCTTCACTGATCATTTTGCCCTCTCTGGACTGATCATTTACAATATACCGAAAATAGACTAGTTGAGGCAGCTAGACGACTGATCATTTCAAAGGCTACACAGCTAACCTGCCCTACTGACCGCAGCGCGACCACCCACCAACCCTTCTACGACCCTGTCTGTGGCCACCACCCTGTCGCCGGCTTCTCTCATGGCCTACAGGCGGAGATAGCTGTTGCGTGTGCAGAAGTACACTGGTGTCTTTCTCTGCACTTCTCTCTCTCCCGCTCGCTCTCGCTCTCATTTTTTTTTTTTTGAGCAAAAGAAAAAATCTGACAGTCCAGCCTAGACCCAAAGGGGTTAATAGACAGGCGACAGCGCTCCATATAAATCAGGATACCTACTTGTACGTTGTATTGTTCATAATTTGTGCCACGAAGAGGAAAGAGCGGGTGTGGTACGCCCATGGTCCTTGCAGGGACAGGCAAGCCCATTCCACAACCAGGTTGAGAGGAGGTCGGGAAAGATTAAACATTAACTCACAGTCAACAGGGAGTCCTCACAGAAAATGGTTGCGATCAGCGTCGAATAGCCAGCGAGTCAAGGTACACTTTTGACTGCGTGCTGCGTAACACACGATATCACGGACACATGACCCCCCCCTCCCCCAGAACTTGTCACGACTGTAATCTCGTAGTCACCGTCCCACGGGCCCCAAACGCCCAGTGAACCAAGGGCTGAACATCTCCAAAAAGAAGTACTTCAAGGTCAACGAGTTCCCCACACCTTGTACTGCAAAACTATTGGCCAAGAGCTCGTGGCCCCGGTGATTCAGCCAACTCGTAACCCCCCGACACAAAATTGTGGGTTCGAATCTCTCTGGAACGAGCGATATAAGCTAGTACAGGGCGAGTACCGCAGGAGCGTAGGTCGGGCGGTGGGGCAGTAAGAAAGAAAGTAAAGTTATTGCCCCGGCTGAAATGTAAGTCAAACATATACGATACACCCAGGGCTTGCGCAAGGGAATAAAGGGACGAACACGCAGACAGCATATGGCGTGGAAGCGAGCAAGAGTTTTGAGCCACATGACCTTCCTCACAACAAACGTCGCAGGACTGGAGAGGACCTGCCAAAAGTAGTGGGGATATTGGCGACGAGAGTGGTGGTGGTGAATGCAGGGAGGGTGACGAAAGCACTCCGGAATTAACGTGCGTTCAAAGTAGCAGCCGTAGTAAACACGTGTTCTTCAGTTGCTACCGTATCTGTCTTTTTAAATCCGGACAGCAGTAGTGTAGCCTCCCCCATGATGCCCTCTCACGGGGTCCCAGATCATGGCCTTTAGAAACATTTAACATTTTGTGTTTAGAACCGCACGCGTCCTTTCATTGGTCAAGCCGGTTAGCGTCGATGCTAGAGTACGTAAAGATATACTAGCTGTCGCTACAACGAGCGACAGCTGATAGGTAACACTGTCGTCAGACGTGCGTCCACGGGCGGAAACAGAGTGCAAACACCACACACTTGATACTACACCTACCTGCTGTGCTGGTGTGAGATCTGTGGTTAACTCTCACCTACCGGTTACCCCCCCCCCGTCCACATCCCGATTTCGTGGTCATACATACCCCGCGCATACTAGTGCTGAACCCCCTGTTCCCTCTTATTTCGTTCGGTGTTTTTTCAACTGCCAGCGAAACAGCAGCAGGACACAAGTCAGTTCTCGTCACCTAGCGCACCAATCGTCATGGCACCACTTCGAGCGTGTGCTCCATTGCGATATATCGGGGCGTGACAGTTGTGTTAGGCATGGGTGCTGTGTGTGGGAAGATGTTCGTGGTGGCGTGGAATCCAAATCGTTTTTTTGGCCCGGGCAATCGGGCCGCATCGCCAGGCGAAAAAGCCAAACCGGATTTCACATCGCCACGATGCTCTCGCCACACAAAGCACCCATGTCCAACACAACTATCACGCCCAGAGACACCACAATGGAGCACACGCTCAAAGTGGTGCGATGGCGATCGGCGTCCAAGGTTTCGAGAACTAATGTGGTGCTGTGCTCACATTGCTGGCAGTTGCACGCGGCGATAAAAAAAAACATGCGCGACAGAGCAATACATAGCCTCATCACACCACAGACAGTCTAGCGGCATCGAGCCCAGATGCTGTCGCCCACTGTGCGTGTGTGTCGCCCGTTACGCGTACGCTGTCTGCTGTGCGTGTGTTGTCTGCTCTGTGGTGTCGCCCGCAGTCCCGCAGTGCGTGTGTTCTCTGCTGCAATCCGTGTGCTCCCAAAAAAAAAAGTGCATCTGCTGACCCCTGTAGTCTAAAATCAAGTCATGTAGTCTAGAACCAGGTTAAAGCGAACAGACACACGTGCAACCTTTTTTCTCTTCACTGGAGCGGTATATTTCAGGCGAGATTAGAAATCTCGCTTCGCTCGAACAAAAAATCACAAAGTCCCACCGCCGGTAGCAGCGTACTGGGTGCGCAGCAGTCAGTCCAACGACAGCTTAATTCCGAGCATTTAGTACAGAGTAAAGAGTTCTCCCATAATTATCTTCCTCATGCGGCGCTCCGGTGCTCGCCCCGGCATCTATCTATCTTTACGCACAAGCAAGGGTCCCTCCATGTGGAAACATTGGAACACCTAGGTTACGTGTCAATCTTGGTCGCGGGGTTTGGGATATAGGCCTTATATGTCCCCGGGGGACATTTTGACAAAATCCTCGAGGTTTCGACATTTTTCGGGTGCTTTTTTCAGCGCGCGCGGGATCCCACACAGAGCTACAGCAGTAGTGGAAATTATGGAAACACCCCAAGAATACGCGTCAATCTTGGTCGCGAGGGTATGGTGTAGGAAGTATGACGACAGGAAAGCCTACAAATTAGAGGATATTATGGATTTTAGAAAATGTGGTACGAAAGTCTACAGTATTCAACGAAGAGTATATTGGTTTTACTATAGACACACTAAATCCTTACAACAGACTGCTGAAAGTGAGCCGCCCGAGGTGGCTTCCTGCGTGTCAATCTTGGCCCAGGGGGGGTGGGGGGGTGGGTGGGGTGTTCCACGGTTTCCACATGGAGGGACCCTTGTATCGACTTGACGGTCGGGCCTCTCAGCTGTGAACGGAGAGAGCTCCGATCGGGCGGTGTTATCGGGCGGTGTTATCGGGCGGTGTTACACGTGAGATTTACACTATACTCTACATAACATCTACCCGTTCCGAGATAATAATTTATCCAGATACCTGTACACAGGAAGAACGGGGAGAACAGACAGAGATATGCATATGAAATGTGGACCTTCATTGCACGTGAAGGTCGTGTGTGCTGCACAGTCCACAAGAGGTTGCAGCTTGATTGAGCGACTCACTTTTTCTTGCTTTTGAAGAGCCCTCCCTTCAGCGACAATCCACCTGTGAGTACAGCGGAGTACTCGTCGCTCATAATACCCTCTATGTATCTCTTCCCCCGATTGCTTTGAGCCTCCTCGTCCCAGTTGTCCCTCCCAACGGTGCAGTGGTGCAGTGGTCCGTCCATCGGCCCGCCAGCGTTCCCGCTACGGGCGGGGGCTTCGCAGCTGCGAATTTCGTTTACACGTACCCGTCACTCCGTAGTCCCGGATGGCTTGACCCCCGACGCACGCTGGCTTGCTGGGCTTGGACTGCTCTGTTGCACTCTGTCTCTTCTCTCCACTTTGTCGCCCTTGTCTCCCCAAACGAGCTTCTGGAAGAGGGCCCCCTCCCTCTACCACCGCAGTCGTCAATTGTTGTTATTCAAATTGTTACGAAAAACCTCTGTGTGCGCTTTTAAACGTCGAAAGTGACAGCAGCAGGGAGGCGGTATTGAAAGTCGCAAGTGAGGTGAAGGAGTTAAGGCTTCGCTTTCTTGAGGACGAGCAGGGTGAAGGGGGGCGTGGGTTGCGGATGAGAAGGAGACCTGAGAACGGCGAAGAGATGCACAATGCCTTCGGATCTCAAGGTCGGGGCGGGAGCAGTACTGGTGGAGGCTATTACTCTGCACCAACAGATCGTATCAAGGAGACGAACCACAACATCATGGAGATGCAAAATAACGCACACATCGACGACCTCAGCGATCAGGTAAGGTTTGGATTCATAGATGTCACCCGCAACTTGTAATGGTATGCATATCAACTGAGCTGAACGACTTGGCCCTGATCAATGTGTAGAGAACTGGATCTTGTATGTGTGCCGTTAGGCTAGACCAACTGCGTCCGCCCGAATTTCTGTAGTAGCCCCTGGCAAGCAGGTGTTCATCGCTGATTGGCTCCCCTAAAGGTTGGCCTTGTCGTTTGCCCCCAACTACAGCAGTATGTACACAGATGTTTTCCCGGAGTTTGCCACACTGCTGGCTGTCTCTTAACAAAGAATGCAGCTGTTCTTCCGTGGCGTTCTTTGATTCCAAATGGTCAACCGGCCAGAAAACGTGCGGCGCAAACCCCTTCGCCACTCGGCGGGTGTACTCGTGTCGGTTGTCCTGTGAATGCTTAGCAGTTGTGGTTGTTGCTTTGCTACTAGTGTGTATTTTCAGTGTTTTCAAGCAGTGGTCATTAAAGATCACGAAGAGCACAATCTGATCGCACTCCACGACATTTGATAGCATCGCTGCAAGGAAAACGACCTTCCTGCTGGTGTGCATCACACAGCCTTCTGTCGTGAAAGAGGAATCCTTCAATTGGAAACCTTGGTTCGAATCTACCAGAGAGCAGACAAACGACGACGATGTCGCCAGGGAGGACCCCTGCCGACCGTTGTTCTTGTACGTCGCAATGCAAATCATCGGCTTCTACGTGAAAGAGATGCCAATGGCGGGTCTCGTGGGAGATAATTCACCGTCAGTGCACTCTTTACTCGTATCCTTCGCCGTATTAGGTTCTTTTGAGACGCCTTATTTGGCGTCCCCGGTTACTTGCTCAATGCTCCATTGCTCTTCATAGCATGGCGGCCGCGAGTAGGGTCGTTAATACCAGTCCCACCTGCCAACTTGTCGACATTCTTGAGGTTTTGGACTTAGGTTTTTCGGTTGTCCCTCCAAGGCCGGTGTTTGGGTGTTCGTCCCATCTATTTTGGCTCTAGTCACACACCTTTCGGTGTGTATGTTTTACGTATCAGTCTGGGTAATAGGAGTTTTTTTTTTTTATCTCGATGAACCCTCTCCGGTACATTCAACTCAACACACACGTTGTGAACTTCAACTGTAGTCAAGAACGCCAGAGAATACTACCCCACAGACCTACTGTAGTGCCGATGAGTGCCGCATGTGGTACCCCCCGTGGCTGAGATTCGGACTCGTCGTCAATGACATTGATTGCACATCAACTACGCGCCGTTGTTTTTACGTTTTTACTGATTGCCGCGCGTCCTGTTTGGCCACAGGTGTCTCGACTCAAGCACCTAACAATTGATATTGGACAGGAGGTGAGTGGTCTTGCAGAGGAAGTCAAACGGAAGCTTTGGCGTTCGGCTTCTCTCGATTCGAGGGCGTTACTCTTGAATCACCCTCGGTCCTATCCGTGTTGAATATATAGTCCCAGCGCGGTGATTTTTCGTTGCCCATCACCAGTATAACTCGACCAGGAGATGCCATCCTCAGCCCCGTTGCTGAGGGTACAGCCGGAAGCAGTTGCCTATGCCCGTCCCACAGTGATATGCGCCACTTGTTTGCCGGTTCCTATGTATCACGTGACAGGTGCGCAGTCAAAACGACTTAATTAGCGGAATGGAAGGACAAATGTTCGATGCTCGAGGTCTGCTCGGAGGCACTCTTCGTCGGATCAACACCATGATGGCCCAGGGCGGTAGTCGACACATGTGCTATCTTGTGGCCTTTATTGTGTTTACGTTCATGGCCATATGGTACATCTTGAAACAAACCAGAGGTGGACGGTAGCATGATTCGTCTGGTGGATGTTGTACGTTGACTCGGCCCCTGGACTTCACCTGCCTTTCTCGGCAATCGTGGGCTCGAAATTTCGAACACGTGAAAACGTTGCGACGTTGTTAACGTGGTGGTGTCTTCGATACGAACTTTCCAGCTAGACGTTCCCTGTGGATCTGTTCCATGTGGTCCAGGTTGCTATCTAGTATACACCATGCCTGGTGCCCAGGTCAGTTGTCAGTTAGCATGGTTTTGCCTGATGTATGCATACGCAGCGAGATGCACCTTATTCTTCTCGTTGGAGTCTA
Organism: Ectocarpus siliculosus; assembly: GCA_000310025.1. NCBI lineage: Eukaryota > Phaeophyceae > Ectocarpales > Ectocarpaceae > Ectocarpus > Ectocarpus siliculosus. The sequence goes on from FN648370.1 coordinate 298,444, forward strand.
CTGGTGTTTCTGCTGTGTTTAATTCGCAGATACGTGTGTTGTAATATAAGGCTCCCAGCGTAATCATTGTCGTACGTAGCAGGTGTCTTTCGTGGCAGGTTGTGAAGGCTGGCCTGTAGCGCCTACTGCAATGTATGTACACTATCGTAAATTTCCCACGCTCCGCCAGAATCACTTGAGATTTCTATCGAGTTATGTACGACCATCCTCCCTGATGCCCACAGTGAGCGGTCAGAAGCTACGCACGTCTGGGGCGGATGTTTGGTCCGGCATTTTTCTTCGGGCAGAAAATCGCTGTCAGTCAAACATCATTTTCAGAAAGTGTCAAACGTGGAGTGTGGGTTTCACGGTTTTTGCACCGGTCTGTGACAGGTCCCGTGGGATAGCGCATGACAAACCCCAACCTGTTGCTGCTTTCTGAAAGAACGGGAATGCAACGAAGCTGCTATATCCTCCGGAGTATCACGCCCAGAGTTTCGGTTTTGTGGAGATGTTGGAGGCGATGCATGTCTACGAACTAACGGGTTCGGACAATTTTGGAATTGCCCGCAGGACTCCTTTTCGTCTGCAAGAAAATGTTGCATTGCACAAGTACTTCGTACTGCGTGCATATCGCCCAAAGTGTATTCCTCGGCGGGAACCGTGACTGCCTCGATAGAAAAAGGCCGACCTCCAGTTCTGTTTCCCATATTGAACGAACTAACACAGGGCGAGAGAGTTGACTTATTTTTTGACCCCGGCTGAATGCGTTTACCATAGGGGTAGTAAATAGGTAGACTGACTGGTGCCAGATTAGATTGGAAGACAACAAAACAAGCATACACATGATACCCCCTGCACTGCTTCGCCACGTATTCTCAATAACCACCTGTCATCAAACGCGCGGGCCCATGCTTCCGGGATTTTTAAAGTATGATGGTTCAGGGTTCAGGGGAGGTTCGCGGAAGATTCAAAAAATTCCTGCAATTCCCGTTTTTTTTTTTTTTTTTCTTAATATGACACAACGAAACCATCAAAATTCCTGCAATTCCTGTTTTACAATAATCAAGGAAAAATAAATACACGCACAGAAAGACTACCCATTCGAGTTTTTCTTGTATGTTGTTCGACGGAAAGTGCGGGATCACATGATACTATGACGTGGTTGGTGCCAACCGTGTATCCGGCATTGATTGGTAAGATCTACCAGTAGTTGATACACCTTCTCACGTCGCTCTGTGGCTCACCACTGCACAGCAGTCTGTATAGACTACCTTGAGCGAGAAGAGTATATCTGTATGTATGTAGGGAGGGATAGATTCGTTCTGCTGTGAGGAGATACGATGTGGGGGTATGTTCCGTTACATATCCCATTCGACACTCTCTCTTCCTTTAACAACTCGCTTTTTCGTAAAAAAAACAGTATTTGATCACAGAGGAGACAGACCAAATAACTGATGCCGCTGCTGCTGCCATATCTTCTCTGTGTGGAAGAAGGGACACTGGACAGCAGTGCCAACAAGCTGGGGAGCAGTGCCAAAAAAAAGCGGGAACTGGAACGCACAGACCACACCAATCGACGGGACGAAGAGTTGCGTGCGAAGAGACATGAGGGGCCCGGACATGTAACCTACCCGCGTATCCTCCGTTTACCATCTGTGTGTGCCCCTGTCTCTATCGTAGTAATTCACCTCTGCTCAACTCTCTCTATCGCCACACACACTGGTGTGTGTGCAGCCACCGTGTCCGGCGTGGGCTCACTTCCAAGGGTAAGATCGCGCGTTTGTGTGACATCTTCCTTGGAATTGTTTATTGGAAGGCTTACAAGGTATTCTCGTCAGGATCCGAATGTCTCTGAGCGCCATGAGTTTCATTTTGTCTCCCCTCTCCTTCCTCGTCACCGCTCTGTGTTCACCGTTGGTCATCATTGGCGTACGATTGTGAGAAGGGATGGGTACGGCCTGGTCGTGGAAATTGGTGGAGGGGGGCTCCTTTTCTTCGTGTAGATCCTCCCGTTTCCGTCTTGAATGTATTTTGGATGTGAGAGAGGAACACACTCGAACGCCTGAAACACCCCGGTATTAAACTTGCAAGCAGGTTGTGAAGAGATAGATCTGCCGCGTTTGTACTCGTTGGATCGACGGTCGTGGCAATACGTACGTCGTGGTAGTGAAAGGATCCGGCTACGAGTATGCCCATCCGTGTGATCACACCCCTGCTTGTTTTCATCCAAGGCCACCCCACCCTCTGACTGTCGGTGTTTACATCAGGGTCGGAGACAGGAGAGAAGCTGATTTTCAACTGATACGAGCTACCAGTTTTTTTGGTATTGGCGTGGCGGTTCACCTACAGCTGCTCGGCCGTCGCCATGGATGGTAGGCCCCTTATGGATCTTGTGTGGTTCCAGATCGTGTTGATGATCCCCATGGATGGAATACTGCTATTGTTGAGTGCTGCCGTAACGCGATAGGCCGATTGACATCAAAATCCGTTGATTATTCATCACATGTATGCATACCCACGAAGTTTCTGGATACGAACGGTCAAGAGGGCGGATCTCTGTCTCTTTCCTCTCGCTCCTCCCTCCCACCCGCTCCATATCTCTCGCTTTCTGCCTCCGTCCCTCCGTCCTTCCCTCCCTCTCTCCCTCTCTCCTGTTTCTCTCCTGTCTCTCTCTCTCTCTCTTCCTCTCTTGATATCAAGGAGCGTGATAGTCAGCGCTTGATTTTTTTTTTTCTGTTTCTCGGGGACCAAATATAATGAAAGGAAAGCACAGCAATAATAAAACACATTACCTACAGAAAGTGACCAAGACCACGTTGACGATGTGTACAGCGAGAGCTGTGACCGGCAGCCGTTAGTAACCGACCCAATCCCGGTTTGTTGCCTGCTTGATACAGTACTTGTACAGCAGTACTACAGCAGATGTGAAAATCCAAATCTTCGTGGATCTGGTTTTGTTGATCAGCAGCCCACAAGACGCGGAACCCGGACTTTGGGGCGCTACTTGTAAGAACTCGAAACTTACTACAATAGGGCCGTTTCAAAAAAACGCGTGGAAGAATATGCATAGATAGCGTCATGACAGCCGAAGTGCATTAGATCCGAAGGCGGTTCACGCACCCGCTGGCCGTCCAGAGCAAGGTGCGGGCGACGACTTGTTCGTCCCGAACTGAAATTCTTCCCGAACGTTGCATACGTGGGGAAGAGTTCACCCCGCCGTTATCTTGCTCCTTTTTGTGGCATTCGATTCGGTACTCATGATGTCCTCAGCAGTGATGTATTAAACTGGGAAGTCGTTGCGTTGTAACTCTCCCGAGAAAATGGCAAATTGATGCACAAACCTAAGCTTTCTGCGCTTCTTGAATCTTGGGCAAACCGAGTCGTGTATTCTAGTACTACACTATCTGTTTTTGAGAAGTTGGACTAAATCGTACACCTAATTATTTCTACCTAAAACCACGTCGTGGATGCGAGGTCGGTCATACACTAGCTTGTGCGCTTGGGACCGCTATTCTGCGGGCATGCCGGCGGCTGGCTTCAACCCCTTCACAGTCCGAAATGCTCTCAGAACTTATTCTCAGGCGTTTATTTCTTCTTGGCTATTTCCAAGTTCGAAAAAAGTTACATATGCATAGCTAGCGCGCTTTGAATGTTCATCCCAAGTTGTGCCCCACGACTGCGTTTGTAGAAGCATGCATAGTTTAATCGGTACCAGTAGCTGTACTTCGGCGCCTAAATATATGTACCTCAAGCCAAAAATAGCTCAAGTCGTTGACTACACGCACGTATCTACACACACGTATTCAAGTATCTGCAGCTGGCTGCCAAGAGTTGTGATCGATATGACGGATAAAGCCATGCTCAAGAAAATAACCCTGCGGCAAAGAGTGAATTGATGGGACGTGCCGCGAAGACTACATCGAGTACATGCGAGAAGTTCAATATGTTTTGAGTCGGATACCTCGATCACCCCCTTTTTTGCCATGCCGCGTTTCAAGCAGTGTCCAAGCTTCCCCCTGGGGCCCGGAAGAAGCAGAAAAAGCGCGGCAAGAAGAAGGGTGGCAACGGCCAGGGGAACGCCACGAAAGGTGCTACTCAGTATTTTGGACGTGTTTCTGGTGGCGCTGGTTATCGGAGTATGATCACAGTGATGATCTAACAGCGTGGGCATCATTTAGTTCTGCATGTGATGAATCTTAAGTACAGGGATATGGTTGGACTGCATGTTACTCTTGCCTTATGCCCACGGATATGTGACATTCGTCCGTTACTTATTTCAGCTGCAGGACACCATTGTTGATCGCCCACCCCTTTTGCGTGTCGACTCCAGGATCTCCCCCAGCTTCAGGAGGTATCTACAGCAAGAGCGGGAGCAAACGGGAGCCGTCGTACTGTAACACCGATAGCTCTCTTTCGTCGGAGTTGGGGGGGGGGGGTGGAGGGCGAGGGAGCAGTCGGTCGAGCTTTGATTCCAGTGTGACCGAAAGCCCGGGGGGCAGCGAAAGCAGCTTTCGTGGCAAAGACTCGATGCAGTATTCAGATGACGAAGACGAGGGAAAAGAGGGCTACAAGGTCGGAGGCTACCACGCTGTTAAGGTGGGAAAGATTGCTGCAGAGTCTGTGCAGGCTTGTGGTTACTTTTGCAGATGCTTACATCTGTATGGGCGCTATTTACAACATACCAATGTCCGTTTCACCTCACTGGCCTTCCTCTCTTTGATGGTCCTGTTAATATACCTCTCAATCGTGCGTTGTTTGCAGCTGGGGGACGTCTTCGCAGACCGCTACATCGTGGTCAAGAAGCTCGGCTGGGGTCACTTCAGTACCGTGTGGATGGCACGGGATGACCGCCGTGCTTCTCCCTCTGCACCGAAGGTATCTCGCCACACACTGTTGGAATGAACGCGAGCACCCGTGCAAGTATTGACACGAGCACTTTTTGGACAGGAGAACTGTGTGGTACAAGACCTCCGCCAACTTCTGGCAGTGATCGGATTCTCGAACGATACAATGGACCTTGGACCTTAAATCTGTCCTCGTGGATGAATATTGCACGTGTCCTGTCACAGTTGTATGTTTCAAACGCCACTCAAGCCGGTCGCTTCCCTGACGAGTGACTCGGCATTAAGTTCTCACCCTTTTGGGCTCTGGCATGTCGTGTTCCACCGGCGGCAGTATGTGGCGCTGAAGGTGCAGAAGTCTGCAGACCACTACACGGAGGCGGCAAGAGACGAGATCGATCTGCTCCAGACAGTGCGCGCCAACGCTCAGACCCTCACGGAACTAGCCAGCAACGACCCAACGTAAGTTTTTCAAGTATCGTACGCTAGACGGCTCGCATCTTTTCGTTTGTTGGACATGTTTGGGTCTTTTCCACAGTTTTATTGCTTATCGGGACAAGGCGGCATTTAGAACCCGTCGAGCATCGACCGGCACAGCAACATTAACATAAACATGAAGTGGTGGTAGCGCTTTTAGGCAAGTGGTGTTTTGCTCACCGCCCCTGTGTTATCCTCAATTTCCATAACCGTATCCGGGCAGGGGTGAGCTGGATCCTGACTGTCGTACGGTGCAGCTTATGGACTGTTTCGACCATGTGGGCCCGCACGGCCGCCACGTGTGCATGGTCTTCGAGATGCTGGGCTGCAATCTACTGTCCGTTATCAAGCGTTACAACTACCACGGTATCCCGATCCGCATTGTCAAGAGCATGGCGCGCCAGATGTGCCAGGGGCTGGACTTCTTGCACCGTGTCTGCAAGTGAGATAGATCACTAGAATTAATGTCATCTTGGTGCCCCATGATACTTTTTTCACCTGTGGTAGGTAGCAAACAGTAATCATTGAGTACAGTTGGGCAGACCTCATTCTGTCATTAACTGCGATTGTTGTCGTTTTGTTTAGTGTTTGTGTTTTCGGACGTCAGAATCATACTTGGAATTACGGCAGTATGCGTATTCGTGTCCAATGTTTTTATTGCGGACCCAATCCTCAACCCTACTCGTTCTACATGGTGAAGCACGTGGCGTGTGTATAAAATGTCTTCATCCTCCTTCGCACACGCGAGATTGTTTCTCCACCAAGGTGCGGCTCCCTGCACCGAAGATGTGAGAACCATCCCCCTATGCTATAACCTTCTTCCGATGTCATGTAAACGTTTGTTCACGCTTGGCCTTTCTCCCACAGCATCATCCACACGGACTTGAAGCCAGAGAACGTGCTCCTGGACCTTCCTCCTCGACCACCGCCCGAGTCGGAGCAGCCACCCCCCTTGCAGGGAAGGGAATCTAGGGCTGGCATGGCAATGAAAGGCGTGGCGACTACCATCGAGGATCTCAACATGGCGCTGTCGATGGCAGATCAGAACGGCTTGAGTGCGGAAGAGAAGCGCAAACTCAAGAAGAAGGTATGCGCGGTTGAAAGCACGGAGAGGAGTTCACAATACCTCGTCTACCTCTTCCTTGTGTATGTTGTGTCGTGGTCTTTGAAAGTGCTGGCCTCTTTGCGTCCCAGAACAGCAATAGCCCAAAAGCCAAATGCCACCTATGCATACAACAGCAGCGAGTACTACTGCTTGTGACGATGGCGGTGCATTGCATCTCTCGCCATGTTTTTGCCGTGCTGTTCGAAACAACAGCTCAAGAAGAAGAAGCAGGCGGCGAAGCGGAAGGGCATCGCGACGGAGGAAGGAGCCGTTGGTGCAGATCCAGCCGCCCGACCGGCGCTCTCTCAGCCATTACCTGAACCGGCAAACGGCACAGCCATCGGCTCGACAGGAGGCGATACGGAGAAGGTGGAGGCAAAGGGGGAAGAAGGGGGCCAGGACCGTGCGGAGGATGTCCCTCGCGTCCCACCCGTGGATGTGGAGATGCCTGATGCATCTGATGTGGTTCAGGTGGAGGTGGCTGTTGGCGATGCTGACATGGTGGTGGACCCTGTAGCAAGCATCATCGAAAAGGCGGGGGATGGCCTCCCAGTGCCGCCCGCAGCGCCCACAAACGGCAACCTCAGCTCTGTTGTGCGCTCCCATCATAAGAACGTGAGCTTTGTCATGACGGAGGCGGAAGTGGAGGATCTTGGTAGTGGTAGTGTGGCCGAAAGTGACGGTGGCGCAAGGACCAAGACACTTCCTCCACTGCCACCTTCTACCCCCAACACTGTACGCAGTGGGGGCGTAGGCCAAGGCGATGCTGCAGCAGGTGCAAACGAGGCGTTCTTACGGAGGAACTTCAGCTTAGGCAGCGTTTCAGAGCAGGTGAGAGGTTGACTTGGGTGGGTGGGGTGTTTCTAGACTCTATTATTCAACCCGCTGGAGACTTTATTTGAATTTCTTGCCATCATTGCCGCTGCTCACACACACCAGTTGCGGCTCATTTCACTTTGCCCTTGCACGCAGAGCTCGGAAGCAAGCGCACCAGGTAGGGGGCGAAGTGGGCGACAAGTGGAGCTGTGCGTGGCCGAGGAATCCCTGTGGGTACCCTTGTCAGAGGGTCAGGAGTGCGTGCTCCAGGTGGTGATGTCGGCGAAGCGACTGGAGGAGGGCTTGGGGCTGGCACCGGGACAATTGCCGCAAAGCTTAGTGGATGGGAAAGAGCTTGTGCTGCTGCTGGTGAGTATCCTGAAGGTGATTTGTACATACCCAAGGAGGTATTTTGGAACCCTCTACAGTACAAGCTTACACTGGCTATGTCCCTACCTCAACAACGTTCTTGAGTGTCGTGTGGCTGAAGGATCACAACCCCCCTGCTGTGTTGGCGATTGCACGATTCTGCGCAGAGCGAGGAGGGAGAGACGCCTCAGGCCGGGTCCCCGGCTGGTAAATCCAAGACCTCCGCTGCCTTCGAGACCTGCTTGAAAATCCGCGGTCTTGGTGTAGATACCTCGGGTACCCTTGCTGCGCTTAGTAACGTCCTGTGCGCCGCAAGCGGGTGCGCGGGAGGGGCGGCGCAAAGCGAAGGCTCTGATACAAAAACTGGGGATGGAGGGGTAAGTTCCAACGAACCGTCAGGAGCGGTGGTGCTGCCGGACGGACCCGTGGAGGCAGGAGACGAGACTGCCGAGGGCGACGGCACGGGGACATCGCCGGCGGCCGCTCCGGGTGATGCTCGGCGAGACGTAGACCGGTCGGGACCGCAGACAGGAGGCGAGAATGCTGTAGATGAGGCAGCATCGACGGACGCGTCGTCGTCTCCCCCTGCTCTGTGGAGTCTTGAGTTTGCGTACTCAGAGCTCGAGCGGGTACTGGAGGCGCTGGAGACTGCTGTTTCCGGGCTTATCTTTGTCGTGGGCGAGGTTGCAAAGAGTGGAGCTCGACCCGAGGCGTCTGCTCTGTGGTGGGTTGCTTTGTTAGCGCCTTGTTTTGAGCTGCCATCCAGGGAAAGAGCGGTATTTGTCGTTGTCTGCCTGGGATGATTATGATTTTGTGCGTTGCGTCTGCGTTTCTGTGGAAGCTTCGTTTTCCCCGTCCTGCATGAGGCAGTCTAGTCAATCATTCCCGTGCCCCCACCTGGTTGTTGGGCAACAACATTCCAGTTTGCGCGTTTCTGCCTCCAAGTTTCTAAATAAACATGTGCGTTCCTGCTGTGACTGTTAACATGGAAGCTCTCTTAATGTTTCGCCGCAATCCCTTTTCTACGCCAGGGACATCGCGTCGGCCGGCTGCCGGCTGCCTGCCGCGCAGGACGAATGGGTAGTGATGGGGGTGGACGTGGTGGCCCTTTCAACCACGATCCGTGCCAATGCCAAGGTATTAACCCGTCGGAGATTGGCATTGCTTCTCTAATTGGGGAAAAAAGGTGCTTGCGTTCCGTGCCGTTGTTGATTAGAAGCAATGTGATGCCCGGTATTCGGGATAACTGTTGATTAAAACTGTTGGTGCGCGCTTCTGGCCGCGTTTGTTTGCTGACCACTTGCACAGGCGGATGGGGAGGTGTGGCGAAAAGTGGTGAGGGATGGTGCTCGTGAGGGAGGAGGCGAGTCTGGGCCCAACCCTCAGCCTCTTTCTCAACGGCTGTCAGGCTTAAGACCAGGCACTTCAGAGGGCAGCGAGGCTTTAGAGGATGTGGGCAAACTGTCCACAGATAAACCATCCCCAGCAGATAGTGGCGACAAGAAGCAGGAGGGTGAGGCTAGGGCGAGTGACTTGCGGCTGAACGAGCCGGAAGACACTCCCAAGGGCCCTGGGGAGGACAACATCAGCCCTATGCGAGGACCTCCTAAGACTCCAAAGCGCACGAAGGCGTCGTCTCCCCAGCCATCAGACGTGAGTGCAGGATAACGTCGCGAAAGTGCGTGTTGAACTACCGCTGTCGCTCCATGTCGCCATTTCGATAGAAGGTCTTTTTTGTTACGTTCTCAATGCCCCGTCTTAACAGCGAACGGGTGACAGGAAGTTGGGCAGCTTGATGGACGAGCTGGCCTCAGTACGGGTGCTTATCGTTGACCTGGGAAACGCCTGCTGGACGCACAAGCACTTCAGCGAGGACATCCAAACGCGACAGTACCGCTCGCCCGAGGTGAGGAACTAGCTTTGTCATTTTTGTTGCTTCAACCAGTGGGGAGGGATGTCCGACAAACCGTTGATGAGTTTTAATAGCAAGTGAGGAAAAATCGAATGCCGTTTTAGGAGTCTTTTTCTGTGTCTGGTCGGCACCCAAAAAATTGCAAATGGACTGCAGCATAAGGACCTGTTATAGGAGCAACAGGTCCTTTTTCCAAATCGAAAAACCGATGTTGGGCGTGTAAAAACGATTGATACGGCTTAACCTCTTCGTGTCGTTTAGGACTGCCAAGAAGGCTTTTTAGTGGTTGGTTGGTCGCCCCTGGCATGCCCACATGCGTTTATCCCATGTTGGTTTTCCTACGCAATCGTGTATCAGAGTTGCATCTTGAGGCGTCGGAGAGTGAGTGGATGGGTACGTTCTGATGCAGTATACTAATCGAGTGATGATGTCTTGGTTTGGCAGGTCATCACTGGTGTGTGGTACGACACAAGTGCTGACATGTGGAGCTTGGCGTGTATCCTGTTCGAGTTACTGACGGGGGATCTTCTGTTCGACCCCAGGTGATGCACGATGGATGCGGGTGTGTCCCTTCTGTTCGAGATCGACTGCCAAGACTGCTCCTCTTTCCAATTAATTGTCTGTTTATAAAGACCCGTGATAATGGTGGGAGGTGAACCCTTTGTTGACAAAGGTCACTTGTGGTGCGGGTTGAGACACGGCCGTTTTTTTTTTGGTACATTGCTGTGTTTTCCATTGGCCACAGGTCCGGAGAGGACTACGACAGGGATGAGGACCATCTGGCGCAGTGTATGGAGCTGCTAGGCAGGCTTCCTGACAAGCTCATTCACGAGGGAAAGTACAGCCGCCAGTACTTCAACAGAAAGGGCGACCTGCGCCACATCCACAGCCTCAAGATGTGGGGTCTGGAAGACGTCCTTGTCGACAAGTATCACTTCTCTCGCAAGGTATGTTAAGGAGATGAAGACTGAATGCTTCGCCTTTTCTTTGCGGCGGGTTTGATACACAACACAAATCCCTGTCGCTCGCCACACAGCCCTACTGGCGCCCACAGGAGATGTTGGGGGGCGATTGGCCTAATTTGTGGCTACGTCGTGTTCGCCAGATGTGGTGTTCCATATGTACGTCCCCGTGTGCCCTCATCGCTCTCCTTTTATTCTTGTTCAGACCTTTCGGGTCCACATCTTTCCATAAATGCACATGGGTCCGGGGCATCAGGTGTGTGGCATATACTAGTGTGTAGTCGTTGATGCCCACACCGACAGGAGCAAATCTCGCACAACAATGATGTTTTTTATTGTGTTTTCATCACTGCAATCGTGCTGCTGTGTAGACTCACGGCATATCGCAATGGTAATGGTACTGCATGCAATGCAGCGGAGCCTTGCGGTGGCGCATATAACTGATTCTTGCGTTCTTACGCCGGCCGTCGAACTGCACTTCCTGATGACTTGATTCACCCCAACTTGGCGTGGGGCAGGACGCTCGAGAGGCGGCGGCGTTTATTCGTCCCATGCTGGAGATGGACCCTGACAAGCGGGCCTCAGCACAGCAGATGCTGGATCACCCCTGGCTCCAAGGGCTGGGAACGCCCGCCGAGGTGAAGTTTGGAGGAAGAACGAAGGCATCGAAGGCCCCGATTAATTCCGTCAAGAACCTAACAAGGACGGACCACAACAGCGCCTATTTAAAACTGGAAGAGCTCGCACTTGATCGAACCGCCAGTTTTCCGGGCTTAGCCTAACGTTGGGCGCTTTCATGGTTTTGTTGGTCGGACATCGAGGCGCGTGGAGAGGCGGCGATAAATTACTGTTGCGTGCGGGCAACTCTCACAACGACGAATAACCCTTCGGGAAAGTTATTCCGCAGCGATCCTCATGGTGTTAATCTGCCCCCCCTCCTACCAAAACCCGCGCGTTATGTTGCAGGACGAGCATGTGCTGTCCTACACTCGGCGTGATGTCCAAGGTGGCCGTGGAGCAGCCCAGGCCAACACGCCGTCACCATCCGCGGATGACCAGTCGCGTGACGCACCTGAAGCCTCAGTTCCGGATGTAACGGAAGACACCCCCATGATAGTCGAGAACGAGGTGCTCGAGAAGGAAGTGGGCCAGCCAGACGACGAAGAGAGAGAGAGCGACGGGGCGGAGCAAGAGGAAAGGGGACAGCGTGGCCAACAGGGGGCAGGAGAGGCGATCGGTATGGTTGCGGAGAAAAGTGAGGAGGAGGAGGAGGAGGAGGAGGACGAGGGCGCCTGTGTGGTTGGGGATACGAGTGAGGACCAGAATGATGGCGATGACGAAAAATCGGGCGATGAAGTGTGTCCTGGCGAGAGCAAGAGCAACGTCTCGGAACCTGAGGAGGGAGATGCGTTGGACGAGTCTTCTGAGCCAGAACCAGAGGTGGAGGTAGACCCGAGGACGGCACCCGTCAGTGTGCAAGAAGGAAACGAACAATCACTACCTGAGGTGCGTCAATGCGGTGTGTGTGTTGCTGACTGATTTGCTGTTCAAGATTGGGGATGGCTTTCCCTTCACCGATGTTTTGCCGCTAGTTGCGCGCTTGCTGGGTTCAGGTCTACTCACTCGTGTGGACGGTGGGTAAATGTTGACACCAGGTGGTGTCGTTGCAAGAAACCCTCACTCGAAAGGGTCTCTTTCCATTGCCTAGATTCGATGTCTAGCGCACTACTGTTCCACTAACGTCTTCGGAAAAGTTGGCTGAGTGGTGTCTATTTAGCGTGGGGCTTCGCTTTCATCGTCCCCAAAAATGCCTTGTTGTGGATGCCGAAACGTACACCCGGGCGTGGTTCTTGTCATGAAGCCCGCTCGTATATACGTATGCCGTTTTGTTTCGTGCATCAAGGGTCGTATCGTCAAATGTACATCTCTTAATTTTCGTGCGAAGGATGAGACATACAGCTCCCTCCAAGTGAAGAATGAACACGCGCTGTTTTGACAGAGGATTTTCTTTGCAACCGTTCTCGCGAACCATGGACTTGTTCTGAGTATTTGCTGGACCAAGAAATACCGAAGGGGCAACGCAGCTTGCCTCAGACTACCGTGCTGGTCCTCTAAGATGTCCTCGGTATCTTTTTGAAGGTGGTGTAGAGCACAGACGAGATGAAGATTTGCACACAACCATGCATACCTGTGTGCATGCAAGTATGCGTGCACTGATTCTTGTTGCATCCTTACGACGACGGTTTTGTCAAGAAGAAAGCGGTAAGCAATAACGATTCTTCGTTTTTAACTGAACCTACAAATACCGAACAAGCTTAAAACCAAAGTCCTTCAGAGTTCAGACCACCCGCCTTGTATGGGGACTACATATATCACTCTAAGGACACATCGCTCTGCGTCTGCCTGCTCCATTCTAGCGTCAGGTGACAGCTGTTGAAGCAAGCGAATCAGGCGCACGAGAGCAAGCAGCTGCAAGTGATTGTGGACCGAATTCTCCGACACCGCCCAACTCCCGTGGCTCCATGAGTCCCAGCCCGTGACACTACAGTTGTACCGGCGCCCTAGAAGACGTTGATTTGTGACTTGTCGATCATACACTGCGCGGGTACATTTAGCCATCTTGCATACTAGTGTCAAAATGAACAAGGTGCAGCAGATCCCCGGACTGCTTTCCGCCGTTTTTGGTTGTATGTGGTTTCGAGAAGCATTATATCCATGTAATTCTATGTTCTTTAATTTGGTTCTTGTGGAGTTGTCCGTCGGTCGGCGCGTATCGTCCATCGCCCGAGACCTAGCTACGACGGTTTGATGAAACACGGACCCGTGGCCATTTTAGCGGGGAGAATTTTGTTCTTGAGGTTGCTCGGGAGGGCGTGTGCGAAGGAGTTTCTTACTAGGTATATAGGGGGCGCGATCGTTGACGTGTTGATTCTTTTCCGCGTAGTGTAAGACATGACTGGAATGATCCGGTTATGGGTCACATGTATGGATCACTCGGTACGGACGAGAACACTCCGAGGTAAATCTAAACCGACGGCTCTATCGAAATCTATCGAAATCGAGAGCTACGGTTACGGCTACTCTCACAGGGCGATCAGCCGAGACGGCCTCAGCGTGTGGTATCCAGACACCTGATCGTAGATTGGGGATTAATTAATCTGCACATTACGATAATCACTATGCTTGGTCCTGGCCCTTTGGTGAGTGAATGCCTTTCGCCGATGGTGCCACCGGAAAAAACATGTCGAAAAGGTGCGATATGACATCCTCTCGCTGCAGGAGAGATTCGATTACAGCTCTCCGATCACTTGCGGTGAATTGCTGCCGGTTCAAACAGAGAAGAGCGTCGGGCAAGCTTCTTGTTAGGAACAGGGTACACGATTAGTCAGAGTTCTGATTGTAGTGCCTGCCGCTGCGTGACTGGTGATCACGCGTCCTCGAAACATTTGGCTTGACGACAAGCGCGCAACGTTGTTAATCGGAGTTAGTCGTGTGTACCGAGAACCTGTCTGTTTTGTTCGCAAACCTCACTTGGAGTGTGGTCGTGGGTGGTGCGGCCCCTGGGGGCGACAAGGGAGCAACCCCCGCTGCTGCAGATGGTTTTCTTGGCAATGCCGTAGATCCATGCGGTCGCTGAGATGGCCCAGCGGACCGAGCGTGCAGCATACGAGCCTGCAGCTTCCTCTGCTCGATTTTTCGCCTCACATCCTGTGGTAGGGGTTGAACTCGCGTAAGCTTGAAAGTGGCAGTACTTCCCTTCCTCCGGAAGACCAGTGCTTATCGTCATGTTTTCTATCGTTAACTGTCCTCACCATACTTTCGATTTGGCGGCGGTCGATGAGTGGTTCTGGTGCTGCACCACATTCAAGGCGTACCAGCGACACCCAACGCCAGAGGCAGCGCGAAGTTTTGCTCACCTCTACACACTGCATGAAAAATTCTTCCATTTCGGAGCGTTCCACGGCATCCCGAGCTCTTATTGCTCGAACACGCATTGTTTCCCTCTGTTGTTTCACCAGGCTTTTCTCGAGAGTTCGTACTTTCTTCGCCAGGGCGTCCTCCTGGCTGAGTGCCTTGTCACGTGCTTGACGATCTGGTGCGGTTTTCCTGCACCACACCAAGTGAAAAAACGCTGCTAAACGCGTACCAGGTACCATTGAACGAAAGCTGTATAGCCAAACACAGACACACTCCTTTTCGAAATGTTACCCGGACAGTCCAATGGTTCGGGTCAAAAAATGTGTGGGTTCTGTTGATGCAAAAATAAAACATTGTCCGCCCTTGGAATTTTTTCATGTCCATGACGCCGACGTAGAGCAGGTCATTGTGTCCACCCTAAAAAATTGACTAAATAGATGCATGTTTCGTCAGGCGCAAGGCAAACACAGTTTAATCTATTTATGTACACTACGAGACGCCCTGGTCGGTCTTCCTATAGATTTGCTTAATGGAATTGGAGGCACTCACAAGTGATGTCGTTCCGCCTGGGCGGACGCCAGAAACCCCGGTGAACTCATCGAATGGTGAGTGCGGCGGACCCTATCAAGGCTCCCCATGACCCCAGACAACACCGGTTGGCTGTGGCCGTTCTCTGCGATAGATGTACAGCTGCCGCTCAATTCGCCACCCACCACCCGCCGTTGATCTTGCTCAGCTTCCGCTCTCAGTCCCAGTTCTACGGGCAAACCACGGGTTGCAAAGTGTTGAGTAGTATCGTCGTGACGCTGTCAATCGTACTGCTGTACTCCATATTCGGAAATAGTAGCTCGAAAAAGAGTACTTACGCATGGATCCACAAGGAAGCTGTTAAAGTACTTGGTACAAGAAGGAGTTTTAATACATCGTTCGTGATAAACTTTCTACTTTTCTCTGTCGTGCCTCCAGTGGCGAGGCTAGTCCTGGTCGCCAGAAACCGCGACAATGAACTAAAAGGAGAGAAACACGTTGAGGCAGACATCAACGGCAAGAAACCCTTGAACGTCGTAATTCGACCCCTGCTCACCCGCTCTAAGAACTTTGTCCTGCTTTTTGCAGGCCTTCAGTTGCTGTGCCAGCCAATTGCGGTCATCCTCTGAAATCAAGCAAGCAAGCGGTGGGAAATGGTATGTTGCGGTAGGATAGCTGCGAACCGGGTGCTGTGCGTTTAGTACCGATGGTTTCCCTGATACATAGCTTGCCCCCTGATGCGGTACACTTGAAGATCCACACGCGAATATACACCAAAACGGAAAGTGATGTTTGTACTGCTACGAACACAATCTTACGCGAGTGACAATACTGTGACGAACGCAATGCTGCGATCCACATTCTACGAGAGCACTCGTCATCTTGAGGGAGCTCAACACACATCACCCACCAGACAACGCGACGATCACTCTTGTCAGATACCGTTCGCTCTACGGACAAAGAAAGGCGATTGGCATCACCCACCAAGTATTTCTAGCTTCCCCTTCATGTATTTTAGATCCTTCTTCATCGCCGTGTTGAAGCTGTCGAGCCGCAGGGCTTCCTTGCGGTACCAGTCGCATTCGTCCTCGAGTTTTTGCACCTTGTCGTTTTTCTATGAATGAAACGTGGAAGGGTGCGGGACGAAACGATCGGGCACCGAACGTATTTTGTGGTGGATCTCGAGGAAGAGATTTCCCCCATATGAACCGTAACCCTTTCCCAGCGATACGCCACTTGAGTGTGAAACCCTCATACCACGAGCGGAGCACACGCCTAATCCATTGAGGTTGTGTTTGATCCTACAGCAGGTCCACGCCTCCGACAGATCGGCGTACTTGTTGTGCGCATGTTTTCCCTATCCTTTGGTAGCTTCGCTCAAGTGCCTACAGTATCCATACGGTCTTGCCCCTGTATCTAAAGAGCCCCGATCCAGGGTCAACAAAGAACACATATGTGATACATTGCAAACAAACGTAGAAAACTGACGGCTAAACTCAACTGTTACCTCAAGATACATATACCTGGTTTTCAATACCAGCTCATGCAAAACATCAGGTACTACAGCACGTGTTTGAGAGCAAGCACAGAATGAACTTCATCAAGAGGTTTGTCAGGATTCGGGATTATCAAAAAGCCAACAACCACTCGGTGTTGAAAAGAACCCTATTTTCAGAGGAGGACTACAAAACTGGCCTGTACAGTACTAAAAAGATGTGTTGACTTCCCTACAAATGTATCGCCGATGTTTCACGCTCCGTCGGGAACAAAACTGCCGTGTATATATGGACGCAAGCCATGCCCAAGTTCGCAACAATTCTCCCTTTGAAAATGTCTCTGCTACAGCAGCTATGTAGGCTAACAAAAAGTGGTGCAATGAAACATTTCTCAGTCCAGTGTGAAGAACCGCATATGGCTACACGCACTAGGTGGCGGACTTGAATACATGGCACTGCGGAGCGCGGGATGCGGGGCGTAAATTCTCATTCACCTGTGGTCGCTACTATTACCAGCATAGATTCTGCGATGAGAGTTCAGGGCTTGGTTCTGAATCGCCCACCTGGAGGACATTCTCTGCTTCGATCACGCGTTGACGGAGAGTCTGCAGCTCCTTCTGCACGGTGTACATGTGAGCTCTATACGCCGCGAGAAAGTCGCCCTCTTGCTTCGCCAACACTTGTGAGATTTTCTTGTTCAGCGACACCACAACCCCTTGCAGACGGGAGTGTTCCTCGCGGACCCTGGTCATGGCTTCCGGCTCAGGGAGATCCCTGACCAGCGGTTCAGTCAAGAAAGTGTCCCCCATTGC
>FN648381.1:0-44514 GCA_000310025.1 Ectocarpus siliculosus
ACACGATGGCTATGCATGTGACACTTTGAATCGACCCTCGTCCGACGGAAAGCCGCCAATTCGTCTGTGCATTTAAGTTCGACAACCCACGGGAGATTGCCCCACAGGCCAACACATCCCACACACGTGTTTTTTCGCCGCCAGTCACGTGCAACAACGATGCGCAGTCACCCTCCCTTTGGGTTGGCTTTTTGTGCTCCCTATTTCCTCTGTGCTTGGTGGTGGATGGGGGTAGGTGGGCACACGCCGTGTATGCGAGTAGACCGTGGTCCCGCAACTATGGACGCTGTTCACCCAAATCGGGATCCGATTATACGATTTCACCTTCTTCCAAATCCCGATTTGGTTTTAGGTCGTCCTGTTTTAAGTCCTCAAGATTCGACGGATTCCATAACATTTTTAATCAATCAACGAAAGAGTTTTGTGGATCGTCCGGTCTTATAGCCAAATCCGAATGTGATTTCGAGATCTGATTTCTTCGTTAAGACCGACACTAACATCATGTTGTATATACAAGGGCTCCGGACTTCGGGCGCAGAGGCGCCCTCGTCCTTAGTAGTAGGCTTAAAGGGAAGGTGTGAAGGCTGTGCACAGCATACCAAGGGCATGAAGATTCGGTGTGAAGATGTTCGCGTTTTATTCCAGAAATGTGTCGTTCCCTGTGTAACATGAACCCAAAAGAGTCACGCGTACGTGATTTTTTGTCTTGCTTCGCCCGGTGCGGACGAAAACGAGATGTAAGCTACGGTCGCCTCCCTATTCTTGCGCCGGTATGAACGTAATCACACTCTCACGCAACGTTCTCTAAGTGGCTTTGTGGTGGCGAACATCCTCCCCGAAGGGGTCAAAGAACGAACGAACACTGCAATTGTTGGACGGTATTGCCGGTAGTTTGTGGTGTGTTGCCGCCTAGCTCTCATACTCAAACTTCTTCAGTGTCGCGCCTTTCTCCAATGTCCCCTTCTAATGTTCTGGAGGTATTATTCTTATTTCTTCAGTGTCGTCCCGCTGTAACGGTCATATTCTAACTTCTTCAGTGTCGATCCGATCTAATGTCGTGCCTTTCTCTAATGTCCCCCTCTAATGACGCCGATATGCGGTATCCCTCACATTGTGAAAGGAGTCGACCACCTACAACATTCAGACAAAGTAAGAACGAACACCGTACGCAATGGTTCGACTGCGTTGCCGCTAGTTGACGGTGAAAGAGTTGACGCCTCCCGCCTCGGGTCATCGTTGCCCCTTACGGCCCTGGTGGTTATTGCCGACTACCACTGCGGAAGGTATGGTTTCGTTTGCAGCCTTGTACGCAGGTCTCGAGCTTCTTAATGTTAAAGCGCGACGGTGATGACCGTGATGCTGTCGGTGATGGTGCAGGCGGTAGGGTGCCTGCGCTGGCGGCAGAATGAAATTATTGGGGAGATGGATGTCAGAGCGTGTACGTGTCATAATGCCTAGATGATACCGTATAACGTAAATTTAAAGCAGAAACGATAAGCCCGTTGTACCTTATTTGAGCAGAAATCAATTTTGTAGTTTTAAACAGCGTCATAAGATGGTGGGGTACATATTTGAGAGGATGGATACACGACTTGCCTTTGTTACAACAATTTAATCCCTTTTCTTCTTTCCAAAGCTGAGCATTGCAGTGAGAACATGTGATATTTCGTTGATCATCCAAATCCGTGTGGTTTAGCTCGAAAGGTCCTGAGGGGAAGTCGAATGATTGCGAGTCAAATGTCTTGCACTCCAAGGCAGATTTGGATGTGAGCATCATCGTGACGGCTGTCTAGACTGGGTGCCGGTAACCTTGGTGCACGATTCCACGTTTGGCTAAAATGTTGACGTATCATATCGAGTTCAGGGTCTGAGTCGTGTGGTGTGTTATTGCTTGCATTGCGACGTCGACGTTCCGTTAAGATTTCAGCACGTCTTCGTCTGCGAGATCTTGCTAGTTCTGCGTGTTACGCGTTATCCGGACAGGTTTCAGCGTCGTTCGTTGTTGGGTGAGCGATCTTCGTTGGGTATTTCGACGAGCTGAAGGTGGTTGTCGAGTTGGAGTTGTTTGTACCTTCCTTGAGGGAGTGTTACTCTGGCTAGGTGTGGAACTTTGGTGTGGACTGTGACGTGCAGTATGTGATCGTGTTTGGCGATTTTGAGATGCGGCTGCTAAACGTGTTACCCGATGAATTGGCGTCGGCCGACATCGATGATTGTCAGACATGAGGTGATATCTTTACTCAATTGATTGTTGGCGAAAGCCAGTTGAAGTGGCAACAATGTGCCTTGAATAACTTGAGACGTTTACTTTTTTCCGAAATGGAAACACACGTCTTACTTTAGAGGGCGGCGAGGGCGGCCGGGACGTTGGCAGAGGGGTGGGAGAACTCCTTGTCGTGGGTAGTTCCCAGGTCGCGGTGCTCGTCGGTATTGTTGAGGATCTCGTTGATGGTCTGGTCCCACAGGCGGCGGGTGCACTTGTATCGCAGCGGTGGGAAGCGTCCTCGACGATCTCGCCCGTGCACCCGTCGGCCAGGTCTTCCTCGTTAGTCGCTGCGTCGGAACACTCGCAGTGCTCCTTTGCAGTGGATATCGGATAGGTGACAGGGGAAAATATAAGGAATAAACTTCACGTGGTTTTATTTTACTCTAGAACAAAAAATGATATTTTATTGATGACGTCGACGGTTGAACTCTGCGTACTGACAGCGGAGAATACGAAAAAAATGTCACATGGTTTCCCCATGCTAAAAAATTGTTAAATTTTTTTTCATGACGTCGACCGGTGAACACGGTGTACTTTTGTGACATATGGGTATCTAAGTTATAGCAACAGTCGGATGCATCCGCGCACCCATATCTAGGTAACTACGCACACACACGACTGTTCACTACACAATCACGTTCCGATGTGATCGGGAGGCTGGCGGGGGCGACGGTGACGTGCTTGAACTTCTTGCCGTCCGAAGACTTGGCACCAGCGCAAAGACGCCACACCGCGTGGATGTTTTTCCACTCTGACAACAACAGAAAGCAAAAAAGGCATTGTTGTGGAGAGATTTAGCGGTTGCGGTTGCGATGCAGTTTCGTGTCAGGGCTTCATGCAACACCTGAACAGCATTCGGGCACACATCAGGCGGAAATTACTTAATACAATCAAAGAGAGAATTTTCTTTTACCTTTGTAGCCGCGGCTGTTTATCTGGTTGGTAAGGGTTAGGAGTACCTCCCACCGGGGCGAGGCAGAGCTGGCACGGCGTGGGGTACGTTGTCGACGGGGTGAGGATGGTGCAGGATACGCTACAACTGTGTCCTCGTCGCGGTTGGTTGTTGTTACGGTCGCAAGGGGCAAACTCGCCTTTCTTTACCGTCGCGCTCGTTTACGAGCTTCAGGCGACCGCCGTCGCAGTCGGGCCCGGGGCAAGGCCAGTTGGGGTCGCCCTGTTGTACAGGGCGGCGAGACACTCCACTACGACTCGCTGACTGGGTGGACTTACGCTTAGCTGGGGAGCTACGGGAGGGCGTTCATGTTGTGCTGCAGCTGATTTTCGATGCGGGGGTGAGAGGAGAGGATGTCGAAAGTGAGAGTGACCGGGATGTGCCCCCTTTCATTCACTCTGCACAGACTTTCAGCAAATATTCCAACTTCTGACTAACCTCCAGCAAATATCCCATGAAATGGTTTACACAACCCAGAACGTTCACTCTGCATAGATCAACTTCTGGCACAATTATTCTTACCTCTGACTATTGTAACTTCCAGCAACGTTCACTGTGCGCAGACTAACTTCTGAGTAACTTCTGACTAACTTCCAGCAATTAGTCTATTCCATGAAACAGTGTGATATCGCTTCATCTCTCTTATTTAACTGTATATTATAAATAGGATGTAGCGCAGTCTACAGCAGCACCTTCAATACATCAACAGCAGTACAACAACAGCAGTGTTCACAGTATTACAGAAGGCATATGCCTACAACCTTGCAGCACTTGCAGCAATTGATGATGTCGTGAGATTTGCGTGCATGTTAAAGCTCCAAACCAAGCAAGTTAAGTCTAAAGTTGTGGCGTACCACAACAACGATCAATCTGCATTTGTCGAATCTTCCTTGCTACATACAGCTAGCTGTAGAATATGTAACCATCCGTGCGGTGACAATACACGATGCACATACTCCAGTTCGAGTTGCTTCCGCTAGAGAAGGCGACAGGGTGCATGCATGCACTGCTGTACCTACAACGCATACCATATAGTACGGACAGTCTGTCGATATCTATCTACAGATGAGACCATGCGGGAAAACGTCTGTGCTAGGTACTGCATGTATGCTTGTACTTCAAGTATGTCATGATTTTGGAGTTGACGTTCTCCGAAATCTCGTCCAATGGGCTCCGTGATTCTTTAGAGATCACAGTCCCTTGAAGTCCCTTGCGTAGACGCGCCCGGATGCAGGAGATTTAGCCGTACTTCACGGTTCTGTAACTCGGCTCGCCCTTGGAGTCTAGAGCTCGCGACAGGGGCGCTGTGGTCGTGAGAATGGCACGCCCATGTCGGCGAAGACGGCCGAGGAAATTGTTTGAACCCCATTTTAAAACAATTAAAACGTTTTATCCGCACCGCAACGTCTAGCTCAACGACTGAACTAGTGGTTGTGTGCATTCACCGTGTTGCAACTCTACTCGCCTTTGGAGTTTCGAGCTCGAGACAGGGGCGATGCGATCTAGAGACTGGCCCACCGCAGCAGGCAACAGCCGGGGAAAAAAAAAAGTCTTGAGGCGACCGAGAACTGATGCACCCAAAAAAACGTCTTGCTTGTAGAGTGCAACAATGGTTGAACTCTTGCGTCTCAGGCCTCCGACATAATTGTAGGTAACCCTTTGTAGTCTTCGGCCGGTCTGAGAGATCATTGATTGATCATTTTATCCATTTTTTTTTATGGGGCTGAACAGACGGTCTAGTCGTGTAGTGGAGGATAGGAAAAGAACTCGAACCCGCACGCAGAGGAGTTGTACAGCACAGCATGCTAAGCGAGGGCACGCCACACACAAGCCACGCACAAACGACAAGAAGGTGCGCCGAGAGCTCATGGGGAGGCATCTACGCCGCGCGTGGTGCCCTTTTCGGCGTTGTTGGTAGCGCTTGCGGTTGCACTACCAGCAGCGCCAGTAGGCACTCCTGCTTCTACATTGGCGCCCGTCTCCCGCATGCAGCAGTCCACACTCGACCCATCTGAGGCTAGCGATGATGGGGATTCAGACGACGAGATAGATCAAGTCCTTTAAGTCCCGAGCGCGGTATGCTGCAAACTCGCACAACGCTGGTCTCAACACGAAGGGGGCAGCTCGGCACCATCAACAACAGCGGCAGCAGCATCCCACCCCGGCATCTTTGGTCACGGCCCCGGCTCGGACGGCCACGCGTGAGCCGCGACAACCGATGCATCTGCGGATAGCGGAGTCGAAGCGGCAAGCGCGGGAGGCCGCAGAGCGGGAGCAGCAGCAGTGGGAGCAGCAGCAGCAGCAACCATCGCCGGAGCCAGCTCCAGCCAACAGCTCGAACTCGCAACAACAACAGACACCGGCACGACCGTTGACGGAGCTGCTCCGAACAACGTCGCGTGAACCGCAACAGCAGCAGCAGCAGCAGCAACCGTCCCCACCGGATCCTTCTCCGGCCACCAAGTCCGTATGCGGCGCTATCACTAGCCGCGGCTCACGGACCGGCAAAAATGCGGCAATAAGGTTGGAGGTAGAACAGCAGGGTTTTGCAAGCACCATGATGGACAACAAAAGCGCAGCAAACCGGCCGTAGGTGCAGCTGTTTGAGTGGGGGACGGCGTCCAGGCAGGAAATTATTACTCGGAGTCGGAGTTGGGTGGTGGCGTGGACGAATTGCGGACTCCTGGTGCGCATCCTGTCATAGCGAAGTCCAGGGAACTGCACTACGCGCAGGCCAAGAAAATCCAGGATGAGGGCTTCAGGGCAGAGCAGGAGAGTGTGTGGCACCTCAAGCACCACAAACTCCCAAAACCAAAGGTGCGCCACATAGTGCTTCGCCTACCTTTGAGCGCTGGTGTGGTTCCATGAAATAGTACGTCTGCGTGAGAAAACACCATGAAGCACACAGCAGTGTGCTTTGATTAGGTACAATAAATACAGTCTACACATGTTTCTTGTTTCACTGTTTTTGGAGTAGCACCGACCCCGCACAATGTAGACGGCTGACTAACGACAAATGTGTGTGTCTCTCATTGCCGTAGGCGATACTGCTATGTGTCTGTCGTACTGTGACCAATCGTAGTGTATGTTTGTACCATTGCGCCGTGTGTTGTTCGGTGCTGCTGTACGACTCTATTTTTCTTTCGGGTGTATTTTTTTGTTGCCCTCTAACGATACCCGTCCCTGGTGTTTTTTGTTGGCCTTTTCCAGGCTGGTGACCCACCTCCCCCTCCCATGCCGGACGATCCCAAAGGGTAAGTGTTGGAGGGACTACCACGGGACGAGCCATCCGACCCTTACAAGAGACGGCACAAACACCCCGGCGGCAACAAGTTCAGCCTATCGGACCAGCTGAAGACGAGTCTACCTAAGGTCGACAAACAAGGGCTACCTGCTTTGCGTTTTTTCGTCAACAGGAAGGGTGGGGGTCTCCCATTCATGTTCTTCGAGAAGACTTTCCCGAAGAAGGCGCAGGACGTCGTCCTCGAGGAGGTGAGGAAACCAAGGTCGTGCTTTGTGTCTTTCAAAAATATTCTGCGAGTTAGGGTATCCCCCCCCCTCACCGGACAAACAACGAAAGATTGGTCTTCAAGTCGTGGAATGGTGTTCATCATGCCACGCGGCAGGAGGACGAGTATACCGGCCACCACGCGCACTATAGCATAAGCGCGTACTGAGGGTGCTTCTTGGTGCTTCTTATCGACCAATAAAACATGAAAAAAAAAACGAAACCGTGTTTTCTTAAACATATATGGAGGCGTTTTTCCCCGAAAGCGTGAAAGGAAGGAGCCGGGTTTTTTTGGGGCTTGCTACTTTAACGAATACGTGTTTTTGATAAAAGCATCGGACAAGCGCACCGCGGGCGCTGTAACATCACTGAGAACGCTAGAAAGACCTGCCAGACTCACGTCCAGGTCTGTTGTGGAGATGGACAAGCGGCAGAAGCGGCGTTCAGTCCGTTCTTGGCCCAAAACTAGGCATTGCGTGGTGCTCTCATCTTCAACTGCTGCTGTTGGTGCTTGGGGATTTTTTTCAATCACACATAGCAAACACGGAAACAGTAGAACGAGTACAGCAGCAGCACCAAGACCTCCAACGCGCTGATTCCTTCGGTTCGGCTGTCCATATGATACCATCTCCCGGCGCCGTGCTGCTTCATGGGTATTGGGTGCTTGGGTGCTGCTCAATAAAATGTGTTAGAGACGTGTGCCACCTCACCAAAATGCCGTTGGAAAAAATGTGGCGAGATGATGCGTTTTCGGTCGGACGCATCAACGTCAATCCACGGCACCACGCAGCAGTAGAGCAACAGGGCCTCCGACACGGTAATTCTTTCGGATTGGCCATCTATATGATGCCGGCCGTCAGCGCGGCTGCCGCCCTATGATTGTTGAGTAGGTGGTGGTCAAAGATGGGAGTCGCAACCGTGAAAAATGAGCTGGCAAACTGAAGAAATCGCAAGCAACACCCAGGTGGCGACACTCTGCCCTGCGCCGGCTGTTGCTGAAAACTGAAAACAGCAGGCCAGGTGGACGGGATCTTTCTAAGTGTGTTGTCCTCTGTGTCGGGTGCTGCTCATTGCGCTTTCACCGCTGCTCTATGGTGAGCAATACCATGTCAACCTGTTGTGTGTCGAGCGAAACGTGTAATCAGGGAAGGAAACGTGCCTTTCGCGATGACATCACGATTAGAACAAGCGAAAAATAATCGGATCTTCTTTTCACCGTTCAGTGAAAAAAAACGTTTTTTTTCGTTGCGTTAACAATAACCCTGAATAACGGCCGATAGTGTCCACGAAGCATTTTTTCACTTCGAATTTTACTTCGAACTGTTTGTGAGGGCATGGGTTTATCGTTACATGTTGAGACGTGCAGGAGCTTTGCGTAGACGGCCGGGGAGCGGGGAGGGGGCATTCGTGAAACACGATGGGGCTAGGATCCACCAGGTATCAAAGTCAACAAGAGAAAAAATGCAACATCAAACGTAGGCAGCAACGACGCGTGAAAGGAGTTCTAGCATCGTACTCGCCATAAACAATCACCATTATCAGCGACAATGTAAATCACACCATGCACATTGCACGGAACCCGCAAGACCTTCATGGCTACCTGAAACCGGGGGCTGTGTTTTTGAAGGGACGCTGTGCACCACCAACTATCTTCACGATGTTGTGCTACGCTTCCTCCAGGCTGACAACCTTTCGTTGGGCCAATTTGTTTTTTACAGACCCTTCTTGTGTCCCGCCCCTTCCCGCCTTTATATCCCGCCCTCTCACCAGACGAACGGGTACGTCAACTTTTGCGCCGACGAGTCTGACCCGCCCCTTGAACACCAAGAAGATCGGCACCGGGCGAAGAAGGTGACGCGTGGCTTTCAGACGGTGCCGTACAAGGACCTGGCGGATGGATCTCGAGAGTACGGTTTCGAGCGCAAGCACCTGTACGGCGTGATAGGTATCCTGATCACCGCGGGAATCACCCAGAAGCGGCGGATCACCGATCACTGGGGAGTGGAAGCCCATGACAACTACCCCCTGGTCCGTGCCTGTATGCCTCGAGACCTGTTTGTCCTGTTCTACGGTCGCTTCTTCCACTTGGCCCCGGCCACCGGCACGCTGAACAAGGAAGACCCCTAGTGCGACTGCAAACACCACATCAGGTATGCCCGATAACGTGTATCTTTTGTTTCCCTCGGATGTGTTGCCTGCTCCGCCCCTTCAGCACAACGGCCTAAGATATGTATTCCCCAATCGTGAAAAATCACTAATTATGTACTAGAGGAAACGTCTCAACAAGAAAACAGAGGAGCGACCCCTAAAATACAATACTCTACTGTTCGTAAGACACGAGGGGTTGCGGGGGGGGAGCGTGCGTGTCGAATAAAAAAACTAAGAAAGATACACCAAGCAAACAGCTTTTTTCTCTCTCTTCCCCCTCTCCAATGTGCTACCCATCCCCTCATATGAAGTGCATGATAACAGACCGCTCAGGACCGCGGGCAGCTGCTTTGGGGCATAAAGTGAATGTCGTTGTCGGAGCGTGCAGACCCCTTAGGCCCGCGGGCAGCTGCTTTGGGGCATAAAGTGTATGTCGTTGTCGGAGCGTGAAGCGGCCGAAAAATACGCCGGGTAGCTCGGCAGACGCTGTGTTTCGACGGTATAATGTTTCCTGACAAAACAAGTGTGCCCTCCGTCACACCGCGTACGATGACTCGTTCGAATGTAACCACAAACAATATCTGCTACTTTTGGCAGGAAGCTGGAGGACGTGTTGAACAAGTGCTGGAGCGAGCTTGTGGAACCGGGCGCATGGCTATCGTACGACGAGCAGATGGTTAAGAGCACGGCGAGAGTGATGTTCGCGCTCATGAGGTTCAACAAGGCGAAGCCTATCAAGCACGGTGAGGTTGAAAGTGAAAACCCGAGTAGATGGTGGGGGGGGGGGGGGCGGGGGCGTTATCCCCCCTGTCTGAAGTCGGTTGCCTAATCCGTTCCCAAACCGTTGCCTGGAAACATTGCGTTTTCCCTGTCTTTTTTTTTTTTTTTTGGGGTACAACCATGAGGGTGGTCGTGTAAAAAATATCGTGGGGAGTCCAAAACCCTTTTCACTCCCAACCCTCACTCCGTGCAAAGGGTATGATCACACCACGTTGTATTAAAATTAGTCAAGCACCCTCGATGTAGTTACACAGTGCTGCTGTCTTCGGGAGTTGAGGTACCAGAAAAATAATTGTCCATTCCCAGTCTTCCTCCGAACGGACGTCAGGAAGCACAGTACGCCAAACACTAAATGGTAATATTGAACTATTTACCGATTCCTGCGGGCGTGTTAAACAAAAGTTGAAGTGCATCGCTCGTGTCAACTTTGACATACTGTACAGTTAGGGAGCAATGGCGACAACTCACGTGCCCGTTTTCTTTTTTTTGTTGTTCTTCGTCGTCTTTCGCGCAGGAATCGAATGCTGGGCTATTTGCTGCCCTTTCGGCTACTGCTTCGTCCAAAGCATCGACGGCGGGTTCAGCAGCGACATCAAGCTAAGGCCGTATGCGAGTTGCCCGCTTGGGCGGTCAGCACGCACGGTCATCTACGTCCTACTCGAGGCGTGCGAGACTTTCTCCAACAAAATCATCGGCAAGGGTATCACGGTAGCCATGGACAACTTCTTCACGGGAGCCCCCCTGCTGCGATGCCTCGCTACGCGCGACGGGACTCTACGCGGCAACCGCATCGGAGTGGAGCTCGCCAACTACCTCTGGGCCAAGGAGGGCATGACGGCGACGGAGCGTGGGCAAATGCTGACGGTCCGCTCGGACGAGCTCGTGATGGTCAAGTGGATACACTCCCAGGAGGTGTACCTGATGTCGACGAAGCATGTATTTGCGGACGAGTGGGATCCTCTCGCTTACGAGTGAGTACATTCGCAAAATTACGCCGCGATGATAGTTTCTCCCGGGTCTGCACCCAAATTGATTAGTATATTATTTGTTTCGTGGTTTTCTCCCAAACAAGTTGACGGTGTGTTGTACGGCATGATCAATGGGGGAAATATAGTGCGGTTTGTGAGGGCATGTTTGTCTGCTGGAGGTGATAGACTTCCAACGGAAGATTGAAAGTTTGTTTTGCCTGCAGCACGGGCTAAGGTTACATGTGAATCACCCACCGTACTTTTTTACCGATCAACCTGACACTTCCGCCGATCTTCTTTTTTCATATCTTCACAGGAAGCGAGCTGCGAACAACAACGGCGAGAAAGTGTCGAGCAGGCAGCCACTAGCTCGCAAGGACTATGTGTAGAACATGGGTGGTGTCGACGTCGCGGACCAGCGGCTAGGCGCCCACGCCCATTCGCACAGGCCGATGCCGTTCTTTTCGAGGCGTGTCTTCGATCAAAGGTTCGCTCAAGCTGTCAGCAACGCGTGGCTCCTGTTTTACGAGTGGGCTGGGGTGCTAGCCACGCAGTGTACGGCGGCGTTGGAGTCAGCGACCCAAGCCGGGGGGTTGGTGACGCCGGGGAGGCCGCACAGGGAGGGGCGGCGGCGGACAGTTGCGACCTCACGGTGGCAGAGCTTCGCGAGTTTCAAACCCTCGTCAAGAAGGCCATGAAGATGGAGGGTGTTGACTGGGACCGTAGGCTCGCGAATCAACTCATATCCTTGTGTAATGTAGGACAAACCGAGAATGGGGCGAGGCGCGCGACGAAACCTTTCGAGTCGTACCTCGTGAACGGCGCACGTTCACCCCGTGTATGCCGTGGGGGGGGCTTGCAAAAAGACGGCCGGTCCGTACACTGGGACTAGAACTTGTGGGGTATGCTGGTGTGATACTTGCACGGGTGGGAAGGGGAAGGACCGCGCTTTGATCCGGTGCACGAAGTGTCACAAAATACCGGAATTGCATGTCGCCGCTAGGGAATGGGCCGCCGGGAGAAAGTACAAGCCAATCTCTTGGTCGGAAGCGACGCCAGAATAGTTTTTTGTTTATCTGTGTGTTCTAGGCACGTGCAGTAAAGTACCAGCAAGGAAGGCGTCGCCGCCGTCAGAATACGATCGGGGGGGGGCGGGGGGGTGTACTCATAGTCGTGCATGCCGTAGTCGTTTGACCATTGACCTCGCATCCCTACAAAGCCGGGACGGAGCACGCCGGGTTCTCACCGGACCAGGCTCTCACATCACCAAGCGCGAAGCGCCGTGAGGCATTTGGCGAGTCGCATGAAGGGTGAGCTGCATCCTGCTAAGGGTGTTCGACATCTTGTGCTTACTTCCTTGCGTACGGATGACAGCTGCGTATGACTTAATTTATTTTCTGGTGCTTTCACTTCCAGAGACAGTTGTAAGCACTGTGTAACTGCCTCGAGGAAGCTTGACCATTTTAACACAACGTGGTGCGATCATCCCCCGTTGCGCGGAGTGAGGTTTCTCGACCCCGCACAACATGATCTACTCGACCACCATTATGGTTACCGCCAAAAAAAAAACCAGAGGTGAAAAAAAAAGACGGTAACCAGGTTGCCGAGTTCACGAAGTGAATTGGCTTGTTTTACAACGTCGGTGCCAATCGACGAAAACCCCATCCCGATGGCAAACACCGAGTGGGGGGCTTGTTTTACAACGTCGTTGCCAAGCGACGAAAACCCCATCCCGATGGCAAACACCGAGTGGGGGGCTTGTTTTACAACGTCGTTGCCAAGCGACGAAAACCCCATCCCGATGGCAAACACCGAGTGGGGGGCTTGTTTTACAACGTCGTTGCCAAGCGACGAAAACCCAAACCCCGATGGCAAACACCGGGGGGGGGGGGGATGTTGTTTCCTTGTGGCAGTGTGTGGGCAAACGCAGCCCTGTTGTAACGATATATAATTGAACCAGGCGTAGGGCGGCCAATTGTGCTTATTTACATGGATAGGGATGTCGACCGGTACGGGGGTTCGTATTTTCTGATGGCTTGCAAAGCAACAGAAGGAATTACCACGACTTATCGCGAGGCTGGTGTGTGCAATGATGAACCAGTTTTTTTGTGCTTCTCGGCTGCCACGGCAGAAATGTTCCGGCTTGGGTTTGTAGTTTGCTGCCTGTGATGTTCGTAGGTTAATATTGATAATCAACGTTTCGGCGCTCGAAGTACGACGAACGCAGTCAAAGGTAATTGGGTTAGGGCAACACCACAGGAACACAGCACTTCCGAGACCATTGTAGAGGCGATCAAAACAACAAGCCAAATTGAAATCATGACCACGAAAAGATACGGCTTTGACCCTGACACAACAGCATTGTGCCGTCAGCCACGACAACGTCGAACACACCTACAGCTACATAGCACTTGGTTGCAACACGCCAACATGTCCAAGTAGTAGGTCTTGCGAAGGTTGGCTGGTGCCTCTAGCACGAGAACGCCTCAACTACGGAGGCTTCCAATTCCTCGTTGCCAGGCCACAACACACGGCAAGCGTGCGTGAAACACTCCGCCCTCTTGAGCTGCACTCCCCTCCCTCGAGCGTTCATGGCCATCGCCCCGTCGAAGCAAGCCTGTGGCATTACATGCATTGACCAGCATACACACATCAGTCACCGGAACCTTACTTACATACACATTCATATGGACGGAGAAGGCGAGGAGTGTGCCCATCAGCCATACTGCAGTGGGCATATTGGCGTTTCAAGACGGCATGCCACTTCCAACTCAACTCCCCAGCGTCGTGAGGGGTGCATTAGCGATATTCGCCGACACCCGCACAGACAGCCATTTTCGAAGAGTAGGGCACAGTCAAGGGAGAAAGCCAACAACATGAAACACACAGAGCATCGTACAGCAGTTCTGAGGCTTTAGCTTCAGTCTCATCTTTCAATATCCGTGGGTGGGTGGAACTCTTATTCGCATAGCTCCCCCCTTGCCCGACCCTGTCTCAAATGCCGATCTCGAGCTACAGTGTAAATCTCGTGGCGCCTGAAGTATGGTTCCGTAGGCAATCGCAAACCATTACCCCTCCCCAAGTTTCAGCAGCTTCCACCTGCTGCGGCCAACACGACTCGGCCTGGACTGTTTCTTGTCTGTGTCGCCATGGGAACGGCGGGTTGAACAGCGAAGGAGGGTCCTGCGTGCTGCGCGCCACAATCTTTTTTTTTGTGTGATTTTCTTCCTGAGTGACATACGGCTGTTGCTGAATTGCTTCAGTCTCTGTCGCTTTGGGCTGCACGCGTTGCTCGCGTAGGCGTTGCTCGCGTAATAGGCGATGCGCATCACTCACTTTTCGCCTGTTGCAACAGCAGCACAACTATTGAAGAGACAGACAACAGCAGGCCTTTTTTTTCTGTTGCTGCATATCAATGGGTGGTGTGCATCGCACAGTATAAGCGGCATATGCGTGTGCTGTGGAATACATCGTATAAGCGTGTTGCCTTTTTCGAGTCACTGCGTAGTCAGTCGTAACTTGAGCCATAAGGTAGATGGCAGCACAATCGCGGACGGACTTGATACTACTGTAGTTCGTCCGTGTACAGCAGTGGTCACGTTCTTTTTTTTTTCTCACTTCGTCACAGGAGATGAAAGTCCGCACTGTTCTTTGGTTGTGTTGCTGAGCCTACATCGGATACCGCCGTCCGTTACACATGTCTGACAGCCTACAGTACGGTGGGCGAAAGGGACGGGAGTGAGTGGTTGTCTTTTCGAGAGTGGATCCCTTGTCTGCTCCCCGCTCTCTTCTTTGTTGTCTACCTACAGTACCTGTCTCTCTCTCGCCTTTCGCCGGTTGGTGGGGTCCCAACAACATCGAACTCCGTCTGACTCACTTGTCTTTGTTCCCTTTCTTTTTTTATTTTTCATGCTTTGCTATTTGGGGGTCCGCCGGTCACCCGCCCACCCATTCGTTCAGTTTTAGTGTGTTTACTTGCCATGTCTGTAGCTGGGCCCCGCAAGTTTCGCAACTAATTCTGAAGCGTTTCTGAAGCTAAATAGTTGAAACAGTCTCGTCGTTCGATATCCGTTCGGTGGGGAATCAATCGCAAATCATGACCCCCGTCCCCGAGTTTGAGCAGCTTCCGCTTCCTATGGCCGACAGGAGTCGGCCTTCAAGCGCCGGCCTTTGCTGTAACTTGTCGGTTTCGCCGTGGGAACGGCCGCGGTTGAAAAGTGAAAGAGGGTCCTGCGTGCTGCGCGCCACAACCTGTTCTTTTTTTGCGTTTGTTTGTTTGTGATTTTCTTCCTGAGTGAGTGACCGTTGTACACATACATTGCTGCTGTACACATTCACGCGGTTGATGCACTATATACTCGGAATGTGCTGCGACGGTCGTAAGGTTATCGCCTCTGTTGTTTTGGGCTGCACGCGTTCCTCGCGTAGGCGATACGCGTCTCCTACCTTTTTCCAGTGTCGTTATCTATGAAGAGCAACGGCAGCACGGCAGCACAGTTGAAGAGACAAACAACAACAGACGGTCCGCCTTCGTTTTTGTTTTGGTTTGCTGCACGTATGGATGGATGGTATGCATCGGTCCAAGCGTGTTGCTGACTTACCTTGAGTCTGCTCCGTAGTCTTAATATGAGCGATAAGGTATTGTAGATGGCAGCACAATCGTATTTACTACGAAGTGAGGTATGATAACCAGCAGTTGCTCGTTCGTGCAGCGGTGCGCATCTATCGCGGACGGCAAGTGTATTGAGATAATAGTTCGTCCGTGGTGCTATGTAGTCATGTTCGCTTTAGCTCTCACTTCGTACAACAAGGTAGTCCACAGTTCGCACACGGCGACTATAATTGTTTGTTGTGTTTGTTGTTGCTGAGCCGACATCGGATATCACCGTTCGATACACAATGTGACATCATGTCTTGACAGCCTGCGGTGAGCCAGATGGACGAGAGTGTCTTCTCTAGAGTTCATGCCTTGTCTTCTCGAATCTCCCTTCCTTTAGTCTACCTCTCTCTCTCTCTCTCTCTCTCGCCTTTTGCCGGTGGGGTCCCAACAACATTGAACGTCAACCAACCGCTGTCGTTTTGATTCTTGCTGTGTAAGAGGCTACCCGTGCATCCGGCTGCTGCATGAGGAGCGATGGGCGTTATGCCAAGCAATGGACTTGGGCCCTACCTAACGTTTGCGCATATGCAGTGCCATGTGAGAGTTTCCAGCAGTCCAGAGCGAGTGGCGACCGTGTTTTTTCTACGCTCTCTTTCGCCTTCTCCCTGAAACCTGTCGCGCCTGGCTCTTTTGTTCTCGCTTCTTTCTTTCTTAAAGTTTTCATGCTTTGTTTTTTGGGGTCCCCCGGTTTCCCTGTGTGCTGCTCATCGGGCGTCTTCTTGGTGTCTACCTTGATTGTTACCCGCTGAAAAAATCGAAAGCTTCAGACACGCAACGCGACGATACTCGTCTAGTTGCCATACACAATACATGACACCGCCGACGACACATCGCCCAGCAGGCGCTTACTCTAACAGCGACTCGCGGGCAGCAGCAGGAAGGAAGGAGTTTATCTACCTACATGCATACATGTGACTATAGTCTACTTGCTGACTTGTTTGTTGCACGGCTGAATAGATAGATAGGTGGCATTATTTCACTAACATGTCAGTGTATAACCTGCAGCACAGCAGGGGCTGCTGAAACGTATCTACATGAATATCTACGACGGCCAGCAAAGCTCTCCTTTCTCTCTTCGCTTCGTGCTTCTCATACTCGTACAACAACAACAGCAACGACAACAACACACAACAACACCACTCCCGCCCCTCCACATACGCAAGCACTTACTTGGTTGCGGTATTTGTTCCCCGTGGTTGAGCCCGATCGTGCTTGCACGGCCTGGGTCTTCACGGCAGCTATGATGTGGGCGTGGTACACGCCGCACAGACGCGGGTGATCGGCAGCAGCTACCTTGGCAGCTGCAGGGGCCATGCTGGGCATTGGCTCGGGCTCGGTCAAGTAATGGCAATTCTCCCCTCCCACGGCGGCGTCAATTCCGAAGGCGAAAGCACGCGCCAGATTGTGGTTTGTGCCATGTTCCGATGGTGTGTTGTCGGCGATCATAGACACCAACTGGTCGTGGCAGGCCGTTGCGTTGCCGGCCTTGTACGCCTCGACGTCTGGTGCTGGCAATTCCATAGCTTATTGCTGCAAAGCTTGGGGCGGTGTAACGTGCTACTGCTGCTGTAGCTCGTGGGCTCTGTGTTAATAGGAGCTCTAGAGAGCTGGCAGGGCTCACATTGAGTGGGGACAGAGAAGTACAGAAGTGCATATACCAGCTATGGGTCTTCACTGATCATTTTGCCCCCTTTTGACTTATCATTCACAACACATTGGCACCTTGACGACTGATCATTGCAAAGTCTACAAGGCTAGTCTGCCCTACCCGCAGCACCCCGACCACGCACCAAACCTTCTATGACCCTATCTTCGGCCAGCACCCTGTCGCGGGCTACCTTCATGGCCTACAGGTGGAGATAACTGTTGCTTGTGGAGAAGTACAGCGGGCTGTTTTGCTGCACTTCTCGCTCTCGCCGTACTCGCGCCCCCCTTTATATTTTTTTCCCAATAATCCACTATGGACTGACGCGGAATTTTGACCTTTGAGGATTGACGCCAACATCAAGTAACGGTTGAGGGTTTTGACGGAAATAAATCGCACCGCGTGTGCCCGTTGGCACGTGGGAGGAAAAAAAAAATGGTGGAGTAGAGTTGACGCGTTAACGCCGGTCGGCCATGTTCTCGACCCCGGGTTGGTTCGGGCTGCCACCCAGGGTCGACATGCTGAAGCGAAGACTCACACTCCCAGGCTCCCAGGAGACTAGGTGTACCCCTCCGCCTCATCCCGCCGACCTTCTCTCTTTCGCCGCGGCGACTTCCCAGGCGTCAAACTGCCATTGCTGATGAGTGAGGCAGCTGCTCGCTGTACTGCTGTGTACTGCTGTGTACCGATGTCACTGCGGCAGCAGAGCACCGAACCCCGTGAGGGGGCGGACGAAATGCACCTACTGACTGGCCAAGTCCGTGTACCCTCCCTTAATCCTCTATATGTGCTCCCTCCGAGGGCGGGACTCCCCCGAGTACTGCCTATGCCCCTTTTTGCTGCTGAAAGCCCGTGCGCAATCGCGATGGCTCATCTACCGAACGCGCGCGCCGAACAAGCGAGTCCGGCCACTGGGCCGCCGTGAGAACTGCCGAGACGTGTGTGTGCAGGACCGCTAGGAGCAATCAGTAGACATGGCCAATGTGTTCGCTGCTGACCGCGCTCCTTTCGTGATTTGGTGAGGGTAACGGAGCACAGAGCAAGCGTGTGTGAGCCACAGTCTGGCGATATTTGAAGTGTCAATCTTTTCGCGTCGGTTCAAGTTTTGGCGCTTTTTCACAAACATTTCGCCGTCAGAGTTTGCCTCCAAAAAAGCGGCGTAACCTCGTCACGTCAAAACTTCCTGAAATGTCAATATTTCACGTCATTTCAACAACACGTGGATCCCCTCTACCCTATAATAAAAAAAAAGCATCGAAACGGAACACGCTGCTTGCGGACCACCCTTTCAGCCGGCGACTCGCCTAGACGCCTAGACCCAACGGGGTTAAGTCTATAATCACAGGACTCACAGGATGGTCGTCGTGACGTGATACATTTGTCTTTATTATTAGTATGGAAAAACAAAATAAAGATGGCTCGATTTTTGTATTTCCACAGCAGTATGGACCAGACGCCGACTGTACATAGAAGTCGTACGAGTGTCGACTTAGTTGTGCTGTCACAGCATCTTCCACGCACTTCTGCTAGTGCTGGTTTGTTGATTGGAGTCTTGTAGGTCGAGATACAGCAGTGGGATTCTCGGGTGCGGAGGCAAACGTGAACCAGAGCAAACAATTTCATGCTTATGTGTAGCCCGCCGACTGCTGTGTGTTTGCAACAGCAGTATGGACTAGACGCCGAACGACGTCCGCGTACTACCGCAACGACCTAACTGGATGGGATACTTCCTGCCACGGCGAACCATAGTACAATGCGATGCAAACATCCGTTCATGTGTCGCGCGGCTGCCACATGTGTCGACGACAGGTACACCTAGAGCTCTCGCAATGCTGTCAGTACCGCGCAGGAGGACCCCTCGGAGATCTTCCACATGGTGCTGCAACGACAGCCGTGCTACTGTACATACATGTCGTAGGAGAGTGGAGTTGTGTTGTCACGGCATCTCCCACGCACTCTCCTACCAGTGCTTGTGTCGATTGGAGTCTTGTAGGCCGAAACACATGAGTGGGTTGGGCTCCCGGGTTGTGGGGTCAAACCTGCCTGCAACAACAGAGAAGGCGGTGTTCTATTTACTACAGCAGTATCCCGCTCAACTTTTGATTTTTTTTTTCCCTTAATATGACACAACGAATCCATCTCTTTTTTTTGGGGGGGGGGCATGTGGTTGCATATTTCTTTGCCACTGCCGAAAAAGACCGCTGGATCTTTACGCAGTCCATCTTTCGCATTTATCATTTTACACCGAACGACGCAGGACGGGTCGACCTTCATCATTGTTGTTGTTGTTGTTGTCTCCACATTAAAAACCGTTCCGACCTCTCTCTACCCAGTACCTTGATATGTATGTCCGCACTGATCCAACACTTGACGCCGTCAATTCACGTGGTCACAGGCTAACTTACTCTAAAAAGGTACACTCAAATAAACTGGCCCCGAGGGTTCCGCAAGTAATAGAAACCAACGACAGATATTCTGGAGTTCTCCGCTCCCTCTGCGCGCTATGCGAGTTAACAACCGAGACTAGGAATAAGCATCACGGGCCAGAGAGAAAGAGGTACACCCCCTTGGTTCAATCTCGCTTTGACTTTCACGATGGGTATTTTACCTCCCCGTCTTGCATTGGTGAGTGAAGTTATCAGGAAGGATTGCATTAAAGTATGACTTTTTCTCCTTGCGTTTCCTTCCCCTATCCTTCTTTGGGTACAACATGTGTGTCATTAATCGTCGTCGGCTTCCTCGATACTTGTGGATTACCTTCATTCCGAGAGAGCCATAGGTCGGCATCCGGCCTCTTCTTTTTTTGTATGCACTTTTCTTGGTGTGAAGTTTTGACGTTGCGCTTGCCATCGTCGCGTAGTAAGTGTTTGTGTTTTCGAACCTTCTCAGCCGGCCTTCAAACTTGTTGTTGATAAGTTTCCGTGGTAACTTTTCCGCGCATGAATCATATGCAGTTATAACCTGCGCTTTGACTTTCACGATGGGTATTTTATCTCCTCGTCATGCATTGGTGAGTACCCGAGATATACGGAAGGATCAGTCCACCAAGCAAAAGTCGACGTCTCTGTTTTTCGTTTTGTCCCCTCGCACTCCTTGCTCGCCGCGGTTTTCACACCGACTTCGAACGTGGGGTGCAATTTCACCTCTTCGTACCTTCCTCGTCGGCCTTCTCCATCGTTGTGTACATAATGTATACCTCCATTTTTGGGCTTTTCGATTCCGATAGACAAGACTACGGACTGGCATGTCCCTTTCACCCCCGGCGGGACCGCGCGCTCGTCGAGTGCCGAAATGCTTCACCACTTCATTGCCTCTCCCAACACCGTCCCCTCTTCCCGCCCTTACAAATCATCTCTCCTTCTTCTTCTTCTTTCCGTCCTCCCGGACACTCACCACCATCCGTCCTGGATGTTGGCCCACAGCCCCATGTTGGGGCGGGGGGCCAATCCTTAACCCTAGTACACTACATTTCCAGGAACACGGAACGTTTCAGTGCGCGCTTGGGGCCCACAGGTACTCGAAGGCAACAAATACAACCATTGGATGCACAAAAACGAGTGGGAGGTAGACGGTAGAGGAGGGAGGGGGTGGGGGGGGAGGTGTACTCTTTATGTATTGCATGCCTTAGCGGTTAGACCATTGACCACGCGTCCTCGAGAGGACGGAGCATTGTTCCCACAGGACCGATCACCTATGGCCAATCCGTCCTCTCCTTTCTATTCCATGCCTCAAACATCTGCCTGTACGTCCCTTGTATTTTTCCCAGTTCAGTCATGTACACTTCCCTCTCCTCTTCGTACCACGGACATCCCGCGACTACATGAACACGGTCTTCGCATTCGAAGCCGCAATCACATTTGAACTTGTCATCTTCGTCGTCTACCGTCCTATGTCTTCGTCGACGTTCTCGAAGGCCTATGTCCCCGGTCCTGAACTTGACCTTAAGCTTTGTCCCTGCATCCATTAGTTTATGTAGGTAATCCTTGAACCCTATTCCTTCTGTCAACATTCCGTACACTTCTAGACCCTACTTGTCCTTGGTTTCTTTGCTTAGATTCTGTTCTTCTCTCTCGGCACAGGCAACAGATATGTTATCCTTGAACCCCTGTAGACCCTCCGTTTTCAGCGTTCCATCTTCGTCGACGTCTAACCCCTTCCATATGTCCTCTACAAACTTGACCCATTCCGTGGGTTTTCTACCCCTCTTTTTGTTTGCCCACTTCCTCGCATATTATTCTCGGCAACCTCTCCTCTCCCATCCCGCACATGCGCCACTGCCATGTCAGCTTTCTTGCGTCTCTTTCCTACCGTAGGCATTGGGTCCCCAATTCTGCCCTGACGGCCGCATTACTTGTGCGCTTGGAGCATCCTAGGATGATTTTCGCTGCTTTTATCTGCGCCGCCTCGAGTACTTTCACTACTTTCTTATTTCCTTCCCATACTCCTTCGGCGTACTCAGCGGCGGTACGATTACGCTCTTGAAAACCGCCAATTTGATGCGTGTATTGAGGTGCCGGTTTGCGAGTGTTGGGTGCAGCTTCCCTGCTCGTGCTTTGTTTCCGCTACCTTGGACATGTGTGCATTCCACGAGCAGTCGTTTGCGATCTCTACTGTACTGGTCCACTACTGCGATCTCCTCGATCCCCCACTTCCATCTATGTTCCACTGGTTCCTTCCTGACCTCGTTGCACACCATGACGGCACTCTTCTTAACGTTGGCAGACAATCTCCATTTATCAGTAAACTTTTCGCCGCGTCTATTTGTAGTTGCAGTCCCTCAGGGGTGTCCGACATACCAACAAGAGGAGGGAGGGGGTGGTCCAAATAACCTGTTGATGAGCGTACATCAAACACATGTGCTAGGCATCGGCTAGAACAGGCGGTGCTCGTCATGCAATACGCACCCTCAACATTGCTCTGAAAGGCATACTTGTTTTGAGTTGTGGTTCACGGCAGCTTGCCGTTTCTTTTGCGGCGTGTTTCAATGCCCCCCCGTCTGTATCTCCGCTCACAAGGCACCAATCGAGCCAAGACATGCACGGCTGTGTTGTTGTGATGTGGGCCTACCCCGAGATACATCGTACAGCGGAAACGGTTCAGGTTTGGTGCAGCCATGGCTGATGGGCAAGATATATCTGTTGCCCCACCCTGCTTCCCGGGGGAGATTAGTGTCAAACCACCCCCCTGTCTGTATCTCCACCCATACGGTACCAATCGACTGACAAACACTGGTAGAAGTGTGTGAAACCATGCACGTACAGGACACAGCA
This sequence comes from Ectocarpus siliculosus, assembly GCA_000310025.1. Classification (NCBI taxonomy): domain Eukaryota; class Phaeophyceae; order Ectocarpales; family Ectocarpaceae; genus Ectocarpus; species Ectocarpus siliculosus. Next base: position 22,198 of record FN648381.1, read on the forward strand.
GCGGGCAGCAGGTGAGGCCATTGGAGCCTTGTACAGAGGTGCGAGGCCCATGGTGGGGTGGTAGACATATCCCATCCCCCTCCCCGCAGCAGCACATCGGTAGTTTACCCCAACGGCGGTGTTAGCACCTGAACGAAGCCCTGCAGGCCACGCCGTTCGGGCTAAGGATGAGTCATATGGTAGCCCTACAGCGAAGCAACACAGTTGAGCATGTCCTGTGTCGACTGAAGTCTTTTGTGACGACATACCGCTGGGGGGGGTAAGCAAGGCTTTTTTACCCTACCAGTGAGACGGCGGTGGAAGCCTCCCACTGGGTGTGTGTAAAGCTGTTGGTAGGAATATTTGATGTGCTGGTCGCCTCACCTCGTGCCCGCTGCTGTGTGCTGTGCATGCGCGTTCCATATACGTCTACAGTCCATTGGTGCTTTGCAGCGCTACATTCATGTACAGCAGTGGAAGTGTTTCTCGTAAAGCTGAATAACGTGTGCCTCAAGAAGAAGAGAACAAGTATTCGGTTCCCATTGGGTGTGTGTAAAGCTGTGCGCAGGAATACTTGATACTCGCCTCACCTGCTGCCCGCTGCTGTGCGCTGTACGTGCATGTTTTCACACACTTTTACCGGTGTTTGTCAGTTGATTGGTGCCTTGTGGGCGGAGATACAGACGGGGGGCCCCCGGGGGGCAGGTTGGGGCAACAGACTTATTTTGCCCACCAGCCATGGCTGCACAAAACCTGCACCGTTTCCGCTGTACGATGTATCTCGCGATAGCCACACATCACAGCAACACAGCCGTGCATGTCCTGGTCCATTGGTGCCCTGTGGGCGGAGATACAGACGGGGGGGTATTTAAACATGCCGTTTCTTTTACCACTTTCCGTTCCCCCGTACAACGGCTACACGAGCATCCACCGCCTTTTTATGCATGCGAGACATCTGACAATGGTGGCAATGATTACACGGCTTGAACCGGTATCATGCAGCACCTGTGGCAGCCGCATGCCCGAGAGTGATTACACACATCCCACCACGTCCTGAATTGCCACCGAAGAGCCCGTGTTCCACGTTGCCTACGGTTGGTTGGCTAATTTTAAGTCCCGAGCGAGCTAAAATTATGGTGCGGCATAACTACCTCAAACAAGGAACGTTTGTGGCATTTCTTGTTTCCGAGAAAGTTGATTTGTCTGGCTGACCAAGCAGGTAATAATTCCTTGTTCTCTCTTGCCTGTTGCCTGTCCAGAAAATTGACGTTAGTCGTGATTGGCCCACTATATTCTGCTTGCCGTGGGAGATGCACAACGCCACGCGAGCGAAGCGATAACCGTTGGAGGCGGAGGGTAGTTAAAATAAAATCCATGAACAGGTAGGCTAGAACCACCACGGACGGAATACAACACCTCAATACGCCTGCCGTCCGTGCTAGATGCGCACCGTTACACGATGGGTGGGCGGGGGACCCCAACAAACAAAGCATGAACAAAAATAGCTATAAAGCATTAAGGTACGTGAAGAAAGATCCAAGCCAAGAGAGTGAGCCAGACCCGACAGACTTCAGAAAGGAGGCGGCGGAGAGCTAGCTTATAGAAAACGCACCCTCCTTGACGCTCTGGATCCCCGGAAGTTGTTACACAGGCACAGTAGCAAACATCATGGTCATGCCCATTCCCTGGCAGCATCCATCGTTTGCCATACAGCAGTCGGGTGCACGGGTAGCCTCTTTACTCGGTCAGCAAGATAAAAGCAATCGCGGTTGGCGTTGTCGTGGGGACCTTACACCGGCAAGTGGCGAAAGAAGAGAAAGAAAAAAACAACAGACAACATGCACTCTCGATTACACAGCACAAGGTGGCCCTCTCGAGAAGACACCCACTCCCGTCCCTCTAACCGTCCCTCTGACCCACCGGAAATCAGCGTCCGACCGCCCTACCTACAAAACTATTACCGCACGCTAAGCCGTCCTTCCACCGCATGACATGCGTGTCGTTCTCCACGATCGATCACGTGGTCTTGTCTATGTACATATGTATGCAGACGTAAGACGTTACTGAGCAGAGAACAGCAAAAATACAAGTATCCATTGACGAACCCAGCAGTGCCTGCTCCGCTTCTGGTTAGTGTTACTGTTGTTGGAGAACGACGGGTGGTGGAAGGACATATGGGCGCAAACACATCGGTACCTCTCAGGAGAGCTGGTGCACCAGTAGGTTCGGGGTGCAGCGGACACACGCAGCCTCAAACAGTGGGCTTGGACCTATCTTCTGCTGCCAGGGGGTGGGCGGCATAGCTGAGGACTTTGGGTTTGCCACCGCAATTGTCTTCGCTGTGGATTCCGTCTTGTCGGCTATGAAATCGCGATCTGATCGGGAGCAGGATACAGCCAAAATTACAAATTTACCGTTTGTTTGGGTGTACACGCCATGACAAGGGTAGTTTTCGGGTCGTGTGGCGGAGTCGTGCATGGTGAAAGAGCCAGGGGATGGGCTTCCCCTGTGCTTCGCCTGTGGGTGCCCCGGCGGTCGCCATACGTGCTCGAGCAGGTAGAAGCACATTGGACCAAGGAGAATATTGGGCGGAGCTGGACGAGTGGTCTGCGACAGCAGTAGGAGAAAGGTGACCTCATGAGCGCGACCATGAATCAGAGCCTCTGAAGGTGGGGGGGATACAGTTGTTGCCGGCCAGACTGTCTGCGTGGGACCTACCGAACGTTTACGCTGCGCCGCTGGAAGGAAGATAAGAGGGTTTGCGGCCAGGATGGCGGTTGAGCAGCCCTCGCCGACGGGTCGATACCCTTCAACGGACTTTCAGGTAGAATGTTAACACGTGCTTCCGGACGTTCAGGAAGGACGTTGAGCTTTTCTTAGGAAGAGGCGAAGAGACGGCAACCGCCCGTAGCCCGATTTTCAAAGCGCGATTTTAATTCTCCGTTGCTGTCCGCACAAGTGTGTAGGTAGATTTGAAACATGGACCCTAATGCATCTATTGCGCGCATGTGTCCTTGTCAAATAAAGCACGGTGCTGACAGCGCGCGGTCTTCGTGATGCCACCAACGACTTCAATCACATGTAGGCGTAGGTATGTCTTGCGGCCTATTTCTAAGCCACCACGAGGGTGTACATGCCGAGTTCCTAAAGCTCTCCGAGCCCCCCAACCTGCTGGCAGGTCTAGGTTCGCAAAACAATATCAGACCCCACCGTTGTTTTGTGTGTCTTGGTGATTAGCTTGCGGCGGTAGCGCGGTGGGGTGTACCACTTTGGAAAGCTTACCGCAGGTGCTCGCGGAGAAGCAAGACAGCCTGTAATATGCGACAGGTGGAACACTGCTGAGCGCTGTTACGCAGCTCCGTTACCCTCGGAACGACGAGATACAAGATGTCATTGATGTCGTTGTTACTGGCTGACTCCAAAGTCAGGTTTTGATGGTGGAAGATGAGAGGGAGACAGAGAGGCGCGCCGACCACCTACAGACCGATATCGCCCTACAGCGCTCGCCTCGCGATATCTGGAGGATGCATCGGTAGGCATAGTGATTCGTGGTCCCTCGCCAAGTGTCATTACCCTCCAAGCGCAGTGACATACGCCACAAAAGTGTGCGACGATGTGCCACGATGTGCGCTGTTTCTCTCATCTTCACCGGTTCACCGCTCTCGTTTCTTGTCGACCCATTTCGGAAAAACAATCGAATTTCAGAGTCCGCTTCAGCAAACAATGGCATCATGTCCATTCACTATTGCAGGTGGTCTACTGTAGAATATGTGTGGGCTGAGGGAGCTGCCAACACGACGCATTGCTTACAAGTCATGGTACGACCACAGCGCGCACGGTGTGCCGATATGCATGCATCCTGCATAGACTATGCCAGCAGGGTGCGACCATGTGCGTTCATCCGCGCTCTTCACGGCCTGTTGTTGTGTAGATTTTCGGGAAAAGTTGAATCTCCAGGGTCCTTGCAGCGTCCTCATCCTGTATCATCAGCAGATGTATTGCCGGTGCACGTACATGCAGTGAACAAAGTAAGCACGGGCAATGCTGCAGATGTCGGATGAGATTAATTCGCATATACTGCAGGTGTGCCAGCAGAATGCGATATCACACCCCATACACAAAACGAACACTTGTTGTGTGGTAACGTAAGAACCAAAATAAATGTCATCACGCGGGATGCCGTATCTTGTGGAACCTACGGTCACTATATTAATAATTCAAACTAAGGAGTAATAGAAACACACACAGAAAGACTACCCATTCGAGATATACCCACAGTCGAACGGGAAGTGGTGGAGTCTTCTCAGTGAGTGGAGGAAACCGGCTTTGTACTGGACATATTTCGAGTCTTGTTAAGTTCATACACTGATGATTTATATCAGTTATGCCAGCTGGTGCCAAGTACAAAAACATCTGTACAGACAGGTAACTAAAAACATTTTACAATACATCCCCTGTAGTTCTCTACTGGGTCAATGACAAAATATCGGGGAGGATCCCTCCGTTGTGTCGTGTATTGTAAAAAGGTAACCTGTTGGAATACTCAATGTCAGTCATTAGAGTGTCCACTGATGTAAACAACATTAAGTAGGTATTCACCTAAAGAGTATTCCCGGAATAGCCGTCGGTATGTTGATTCAGTAATCGGATGATTATTTCTACCTACGGGTTATACATGGAACCATAAAAGTATGGTACATCGGACCATTGTCCTTAAGGATAACCTCGAAACGTTGCCATAGGTCGGAGTGACCGTCTATTACCGTGATCGGTACGTTGAAATACCCCCGTGTATGTTTCCTTTCCGTGATGACGGTAGATGGCTCTCCCCCCGTGGTGCTCGCCCCCACTCGCTCGCTCACTTATTACTTCTTCTTCTCCTTTCTCTCTTCTGACCTTCCGGCCAACTAAGCGCCAATACAACCACATCATCTGGTCTACAACAGAAGTGTACTTTACAGTCACTCTGTGAGCCTCTGCACACTGATACTACACAGTGGCCACTGCCAGGGATACACCTATCACAAAGGTTACATCCCAACATAGCCTTCACAGGGGACACGGCGCAGTGTCTTTTGACAGCTTCCTGGTTTGTTGGATACTCGACCACATCCCGTTCGACTGTGGGTATATCTCGAGTGGGTAGTCTTTTGTGTGTGTACTTATTATTCCTTAATTAAGATTTGGAGGCCATCGAGGTGTTGTATTTTCACCTGGTCATGTGACGTAATTTGTGATCCGAGATTAGAAATATTAGGTTGCAGCAATGATATTTGCAACTTGTCACGGGCAAGTGTCTTTGTCCAAGGCGCCGCAATCGTGCACGCTAACAGCAGCGCAGCAGCAGCCAGAGAAGCTCGTCAACATCTCAAGAAGGGCGGTCTCGCTTGCCGATGCATCTTCTTGTTGTGTACAATCATTCCTTCATTCGAAGTATCGATTGCTCGCGGGTGAAAGGGGTGTGATGGGAGCCGGGAGCTTGTTTTACTGCCTGAAAGAAGCCCTGTTAGTATGTGCTTCTTGCGTCTCTTGCTTGAACCCTTACGCGCGTTCTTGTTGTGTACTCGCGCGCCGCTGTGGCTGCTACATACATACGGTCCGTGTGTAACTCCATACCCCAAACCCCTGTTGTTTCCAACCGTCGGGTTTCAAGCAAGAGTAAATTTCAATGTTCGTGTGGGTTGAGTGAGTTACCAACGCGACGTACAGTAGAGCCAATTAGACACGGTGACCCGATGTGCAATACTGCCTTCGCTTTTCTGCACTGGCTCGCCGTCTACCTCTTGTCTCTTCAGATAATGTTTTTTGCTCGGGCGAAGTTCGGACTACATTTTTGAATCTCATGGTCCACTGGCAGCAACCGCACCAGTCGATGTGACCGATTCATGAACGTCCATCTACATGTGCATTTTAACACGCACGCGCACTACGTGAACATGTTTGGATCACGGGCAATCCATCAGCTGTCTAAAAGAAAAAAACGGCAGCAAAAATCAAAGCTTCAGACAGGCAACGTAGTCGTCGCGTTAAGAGACCACAATGCAGCAGGTAGCAACAGGTGGCAACCAAAGATAGAGAGTCTACGTAAAGACGCAAAGGAAAGAGCCGAATTTCGTCTACTTTTATGTAACTGCGTAACTGCTTGCGGAAGACCGGACTTCCTCTCTCCCTGGCCTATTTTTGGACGCTTTTCAGAAGTAAGAGTCTACACGACGTCAGGGTCGGTCTTACCGGAGAAATCAGGTCTATCTCGAAATCACATTCAGATTTGGTCGTAAGACCGGACGATCCACAGAACTCTTTCGTTGATTGGCTGAAATGTTATGGAACCCGTCGAATCTTGAGGACCTATAACAGGACGACCCAAAACCAAATCGGGATTTGGAAAAGGTGAAATCATTTAATCGGATCCCGATTTGGGTGAACAGCGTCCATAGTTGCAGGACCACGGTCTACTCGCACACACGGCGCGTGCCCACCTACCCCCATCCACACGAACTCCATCCACCGCCAAGCACAGAGGAAATAGGGAGCACAAAAAGCCAACCCAAAGGGAGGGTGACTGCGCATCGTTGTTGCACGTGACTGGCGGCGAAAAAACACGTGTGTGGGATGTGTTGGTCTGTGGGGCAATCTCCCGTGGGTTGTCGAACTTCAAATACACAGATGAATTGGCGGCTTTCCGTCGGACGAGGGTCGATTCAAAGTGTCACATGCGTAGACGTCGTGTCAGCACCGCACAGAGGCCATGTACGCGTTTGGTGTGTGCTTCTCGGGAGCGATAGCTCCCCATGTGGTGTGGCCACGCCATAGCAGTACGTCACAACAGCAATCTGTCTGGCAGTTGGCAAGCGGCGGACCTCTGGGGTTGTTCGTGGTGGACTGCAGAGATTCGTTTCCATTTGGCACATCTCCCGTTAAGACGCACAGGCCATTTCTGTCCGGATTTGGGTAGATCCGAGTATTTTATTCTTATCTCGAAATGTGATTTCGAGATCTGATTTCTTCGTTAAGAACGACCCTCATGCGCGTGACCGTTTGCCCCTTTCTTGTCTGCTCAGGCAACGTCGTTCAGACGTGTAGGCACCACGCATCGCCCCTGCAGTCCCACCAAACTGCGCTGCCAAACAACTTATTTTTACTCTACCGTCATCATGAGCCATCCAACCGAAGATAGATCTCTATCGCAACCTTGCTACAAAACTTCAAGTTAAACTTGGCTCGTTGGTCTGTCGCGTCCGGAGAATATGAAACAAGGGGCGTTAAGATAAGTAACGTCAAAATCGAGTTGAACGTCACTTTTTTATTCCTAGCAGAAGGTCCAGCCCAAGTCGACCAATTTCTTAAAAGTATTGTTTCTTATTCCTTTGGGATGTCGCATCCTCCGCGCTCATTCTCATAAATATATATTTATTGTGGTGGCGGCTCGATAGGGGTGCTTTTTGCAAGAAAAAGCTGATATAGAAGGATCGATCGTGATGTGCACATATGTACGTTCGAAAAAACAGAACAATATTTCTGCGGGGGGTGGTGGAAATACACGATAGACGTCCGTCTGTCGGTGACGGGCGACTTGCGACCAAATTGCAATCTAAGACTTGCGCACAACAAGTAATACTTCTGCCCGAGCTGTCCCAACTGCTACTATTTCATTCCGTGGTCGGTGCGTCGAGATAGCACAACATCTGTGCAGAATATGCATGTCGCATTCAGGCGTCCCCGACTTGGAGGAGGAGGCTTGCTGGGGACAAGAGGTACGAAGGCATAGATAGGTTCACGCAAAGACAGCATCATAATCACCCGGGAGCCAGACATGGTCAAGGATTGGGAAGGAGGGAGACACACACCACAGCGAAAGTTTGGGCGAGAGCGAGGCGGAAGCAGGGTGTGCCCTATACTACCGCTGTTCGCTATCGGCAGAGGAGCGAGAGGAGAAATACATGCGTACACGGTTGGTTGTTGTATCCAGCGGGCTGTGGGACATAGGCTGCACGCAAGACACCACGGAGGCATGTGTAAAAAGGGGGAGGAAGAGCGAGGGCGAGACGGCAGGAGGAGCAGGGTATGACCTATACATACTGCTGCTGTTAGCTATGTATCGATCGGCGGACGAGTAAGCGAGAGGAGAGATGCGGGTTTGGTTGGGTCTCTCTCGGCCAGGGACCATACACAGCACGGGCATCGATGTTCTCCCGCTTTCAGGCATATCTGTGGCCTTAATACAGCAGAGGCGCGCAAGGCCTCACCAGAGTGCCCACTTCAGTCCCACATCGTGGTGGATGTATACCCAGGGGCGTCTGTATTTTGACCAACTTTTGTTCAAATGGTACCCACGTGTGTCCACTTACGGGGGGCGGAAATCGAGCAGAAATCGACCTCCACATCACCGCACGGCAGAACATTGAATACCCTCGGAACGTCTCAGAATCTCCCACCACCGTATCCATGGCATCTTTCGCATCCATGGCTGCCGATTGCGGACCGACCGAGGGATATCGGGCCGGATTTTCACTTCGTATGCATACATTCATGTAATGCTATCAATACACTTTTAACATCACGTAGTTGCGAGGCAAAATGACTCGACATGCTGCTGCTGCCCTCACGGGTCGGTTTGCACTCGTCGTTGTGGTTGGAGTTTGTCTGTGTGTCTGTGTTGCTGTATGCGCGACCCGTTGTTTTTGTTGACCGTTGTGTTTCAAGCACATTTTAGTGCGCTGCTTGCCGGACTTGCCGCGGGTATCTTCCCGTGCCGGTACCGAAGGGGTCGGGCATGTTTCTGACATGTTCCTCCGCGGTCTTTGGGAACTTCTTGGCAGAAGAGTTATGCAGCATTTTTCGGTGCTGCGTTTCTCGTCTGGACGGATTGCCTTCGTTTCTGTCTGTATGTCGAGTTTCTCGTTCCTTTTGTGGTTTGCCATTTGTTGACGGTATTCGTCGTGCTGCAGACACGTGCCGGGACGACGAACAAAGAAATCCCACAAGCTTCGCTTTCACACCACCGCCGGCTAACCCATCCGGACTGCCCTCAGTCATTCTCTCCCGTTTTTTTCGACCGGGGTAACTGCTGCGATTCACGCTTCCCCGTCTACCCGTCAAAGAGTGGCCTTGCCGACCATGGGTACCATGGTAACGGCCGACGGCCCCCTTGGTTATTGCCGACTCTATTTCGTGGTCATTGCGAACGTCGAGTGGGTTTTTAGTCAGAAACGGGGAGAAATGATGTTTCTTTCCTTCTTTTCTTACTTCTTTTATTCGTCCCTTCTTTCATTTCACATCGATGGATGGACTCTGTTATCCATCCAGACATAAACAATCGTCTTCATCACCGCCCCCAACTACATACCCCCGGGCTATTATCAGAGATGATACTGCTTGTTGTACTGCGGCGGACAGCATTGTATCCCCCCCCCCCCCCCCATGATTTCCGACGGCAGTGCAACAATCAGGCGTGATTCCGCAAAATCCAGCATGCCATTTCTTCATCCAACTTCATCAGATAAAGCTCCGAACCGAAATAATAAACCAAAATAACATAAGGTCGAGCGCCAAACCCGACACAAGGCAAACACCCGTGAGCGTCTCGTGCACATCTCCAAAGCAATGGAAAATCACATCCAGCTCGCCAAAGGATTTCACGGGAACACGCCTGCCGACGGAAAGCACTAGCAGCTGTTCCTCCGGGCGCGAAGACGCCTGTAGGTACACCGTTTTCTCCGAGCGGACCACGCGGATCTTGGAACTGGTGTGTTTCAGGAAAACTGTGTGGCACCCGGGCGATTCGGGAAAAGGGCAGGCATCGTACGCACAAGTTGCTGCCGTTGTCGCATCTGTTGCTGCGGTTGTAGTTAAGTCTGACGAGTAACACCACCCCGAGACCACTGTTGCAACTGCGTTCGCTGCTGGGACTGGGCTCTACATGCCTGGTGTTGACGTTGCGTTTGCTGCTGCTGCGGATGCTGCGGATGGTTGGCAACACGCAGCTGGGTACGAGCACTAAATTGCTGCTGTTGTTGTTGTTGTTGTGGTTGCTGCTGCCTACAACTCTCCGCCTCATAGTCGGCAGCCGCCGCAGCTCTGAGCGCCTCCGCCAGCCTCTCCACATTACACTCGGCAGCTCGTTGCGGCTATTCCATCCTCATGCGCACAACTGTATTGTCCTCCGTGCGAAATCTCCTCCTATTCCACCGCTTCTCTCTCCTTCCAAAACCCTCAACTTGATAAATCCACACGTAACCTGCTGTCCCAGCTACACACCCTCTGCTGTCGTGGTCCCCGATGGCCACCGTCCCAGCTATACACTACCCAGCTTTGCTATGAAGATGTCGTCCCATGCCCCGATGGCCCAGCTCCCACCGTTCAGACACCAATAGAAGCTACACACCAGGTATCACAGTATACTGTATTTGGGTTCGGTAGCTTGTCAGAGGCCGCAAAAGAAAGAAGGTTTGGCTTAAGACCTTTTTTTTAGAGAGTTAGAGACAATCGGTAGGGAACACCATCGCCATGTAGCGTATCCATCAACGTATTCCATCCGCGTATCCCCCAGAGGCCACGGAGACAGAGTACTCTGCCGAGCACCCCAACCAATGGTCGATGCTGTCAATCATTTGCGACATGTGCGTCGACCTTTAACATGAAAGGTCGCGTGTGACTGAACGTGGTGTGTGTTTCGCAGGAAAAAATACTGTGAGATCCATGTACACATTAGGTAGTAAAAACGAAAATGAGGGCCCTTTATTCAGTAAAAGAGCAGACAACGACGACCATACCTCTCTGTACCAAATTTACATGATTTGCAAATGTGTTAGTAGGTATTGAGGTATCGTCAGTTGCGGGCAAATGTAGATTCGGGAACTTTGAGAGGGTATCACAGCTGAGCAGGTTGCCTCCCGAGAGTGCAAAAAAAGTGCCTGAGGCCATATGTTACGGTGTCTTATTGGGGATCTTTCCCCCCCCAAAAGGGACGACCCAACCCGGGATCTACAAAAACGATGACGCGCTTCTTACGGTGATGATCGATCCTTTTTCCCATCCGGATTATCGACAAAAAATAGAAACTCTCTTCTACGGCTGTTCGTCATAAATCCATGTACCTTCCCGCCGAAATGGTATTTCCGTGATATCTCCTCACTGTAAAGCTATCCCTCGCAAACGGTGTGTGGTCCGTCTTGTGTGGCGGCTGAAAAAGACCACGGAGCAATGGGAGGCACGGAAACTGAGGTGGCTCAGAGTCGGCAGCACGTTCCTAAAAAGCCCACCGTGCCAGCAACCAGTTTATTTTTTCTCTTTCGCTTGTGTCGTCACTTGGGTTTTCTTGAGATCTCGCCACCCACTCAAGCAACAGCGAGACAAAAGGTTAAAGCCACGACCTGTATGTGGCCGCACCCCCATAGTCATATCTGGCGCCCATATATTGCATGAAGAACCGAACTAAATACGGCCTCCGTGTGAGTTCTGAAGCTTTAGCTTCAGTCTCATCTTTCAATATCCGTGGGTGGGTGGAACGTTTATTCGCATGCCCCACCCCTTGCCCGACCCGGTCTCAAATGCTGATCTCGATCTACAGTCCAAATGTCGTGGTGCCCCAAGTATGGTTCGGTAGGCAATCGCAAACCATGACCCCTCCCCGAGTTTCTGCAGTTTCCCTCTCTGTGGCCGACACGACTCGGCCTTGACTGTTCCTTGTCTGTTTCGCCATGGAAACGGCCGGTTGCACAGCGAAAGATGGTCCTGCGTGCTGCGCGCCAGAATGTTTGTGTCTGTTTCTTCTTCCTGAGTGACCATGCTACTGTTGCTGAATTGCTTCAAACAAGGTTGTTAAGGCTATCGTGTCTGTCGCTTTGGGGTGCACGCGTCGCGTAGTAGGCGATGCGCGTCGCTTTTACGTTGTCGCCTGTTGCGTCGTTATACATGAAAAACAACAATAGCACAACAGTTGAGACAGACAACAACAGGCCTTTTTGCAGTGATCGCCGTACGTACCGGTAATTACCGGTAACAAGGTTGGGGGTGCGGTAACAAAAGAAATCGAGGTAATTGGGGTGCCCCCTGAGGGCTACATCCACGGGACCCCCTCTTGCGTGCCACAGCAGAGCTGTGTGACAGCAGACAGACAGCAGACAGTAGACAGCAGACAGCAGACAGACCCTAGCCCAACGAAGCACACACGTAGCACTTGATTACGGACTATGAGCAATCGTGGAGGGTCCTCCTCTTGGGGGAGTGTGGGCCCTTCACTTAGTTTAGAAGACGAGAACGCTAAAGGCCGCGCCGGGCTTCGTGCATTTGTCGAGGTCACGAAAGCACGTTCCGCCCACTCCATCATGCGAGTCACGTGCAAGACGTGCAGCAAAGAGATGCCGGGCACCACGGAGAGGATCGCCGCGCATTTGTGTAATAATAAAAACGACTTGTGGGTGGGTGTGAAGGAGTTAAGGAAGAGCCAAAAGTAATGGTCTTGATCATCATGCTGCTGTATGTATTATATATCGGAACAGCAGCACACCAAACAAAAACAAGCACATTTTTCCATTTTTTCCAGACGATATGATGACATGAGCACTGCGAGACCCCGGAGGTACTCCGAACTATCCTCTGCGGAGCCCTCCGGGGACGCTTCTGAAACGTCCCCTGTTTTTTGCGGTAACTGCGGTGCGGTAACACCATTTTGAGCTTTGCGGGAATTACCGGTAACGCTTTCAGACTGTTCTGAGGTAACGGCGATCACTGCCTTTTTGCTCTCTTGCTGCATATGGATGGGTGGTATGCTCTAAGCGGCGTATGCATGGGTGGCATTCATCTGCTGCATAGTCAGTCGTAACTTGAGCGATAAGGTACAGTAGATGGCAGCACAATCACATGTACAACAGAAAGTGAGGAATGATAACCAACAGTCTGCTGCTCTGTAGAACGGTGCACATCGATCGCGGACGGACTAGTTCGTCCATGTAGTCATGTTTTTTGTTCTCACTTCGTCACAGAAGGATGAAAGTCCGCACTGCTCTAGCCTAGTTCCAACTCGGCGACTTGTGTTTGTTGTGTTTGTTGTTGCTGAGCTCACTTCGGATACCGCCATTCGGTACAGATGTCTGACAGCCTGCGGTGGGCCAAAAGGACGAGAGTGAGTGAGTGTCTTCCACGAGAGTGAAAGCCTTGTCTTCTCTCCGCTCTCTTCTTTTAGTCTACCTGTCTCTCTCTCGCCTTACGCCGGCGGGGTCCCAACAATATCGAACTACGTCAACCTCAGTGGTTTCGCATCTTGCTGAGTAAGAGACTACCCGTGCACCGGGCTGCTGCATGAGAGGCGATGTGCGCTACCTGTCTTATGGCAAGCAACGGACTTGGGGCCCTACCTAATGCTGGATATGTAGTGCTGTATGACATGTTCCAGCGGCCCAGAGCGAGCGACGACCACGGTGGGTTTTCTATGCTTCTTTTGCCTCCTCCCTCAAGCCTGTCGCGCCTGGCTCACTTGTCTTTGATCTTCGTTTTTTTTTTTCATGCTTTGTTTGTTGGGGTCCCCCAGCCACCCGCCCACCATTAATTTTTGTTGGGAGGGGTGTTTACTTGCCATGTTCATGATTGGGCCCCGGACTTTTTACTCGCACCCCGTCCATTCCACTTGTCAACACACCACCACATCCTATTGTACCATGCCCACCGACACGTCCAAGGCTTGGGGAATTTTGAAGCTTTCGCTTCAGTCTCATCGTTCAATATCCGTGGAAGATTCATTCGCATGCCCCACCCCTGCCTGACCCGGTCTGAAATAAATGCTGATCTCGAGCTACAGTGCAAATCTCGTGGCGCCTCGAGTATGGTTCGGTGCGGAATCGCAAGTCATCAGCCGTCCCCAAGTTTGAGCGACTTCCCGCTCCTGTGGGCAGTAAGAATCGGCCTTGACGGTTCCGTGCCTGTTTCGCCATGGGAACGGCCGGTTGAACAGCGAAAAAGGGTCCTGCGTGCTGCGCGCCACATTTTCTTTTTTTTTTGCGTTTGTTCTTGAGTGACCATTGTACACATGCGGCTGCTGGTGGGGTTCCTGCTGTTATGGTCGGAATGTGCTGCAATGGTCGTACTGTTATCGTAGTCAGGTTTGACAACAGCAGTCTGCTCGTTCGTATAGCTGTAGCGGTGCGCATCTATCGCGACGGCAAGCGCATTGAGATAATAGTTCGTCCATCGTGCTTCTAGTCTACACAGACAGATAGAATAGTCGTGTTCTTCTTTGTTGCCACTTCATGCCAGAAAAGAAAGAAAGTCTCCACCAACTTACAGTATCTCCACAGCAGTTCGGAAACGACGACAATTTTCAGTTGTCGTGTTTGTTGTTGCTGAGCGCACGTCGGATGTCGCCGTTCGTTACACGTGTTCGAGCCTGCGGCGGACAAGCGGGAAGAGAGTGAGTGTCTTCTCGACGACAATTCATGCCTTGTCTTCTCGAGTCTCTCTTCCTTTTTAGTCTACCTCTCTCTCTTCGTTGCATTTTCGCCGTCAGAGTCCCCAATAACATCGAACGTCAACGGCAATCGTTTTGCGTCTTGCTGAGTAGGAGGCTACGCGTGTACCCCGCTGCTGCATGTGAGGCAAAGGGCGCCGCCTCTTTCCGTTAAGCAATTCGCATGGCTCCTACGGTTCGCCGCACATGCAGTGCTGTGTGACAGCTTCCAGCAGTTCAGAGCGTCGACGGTGTTATTCGCCGCTAGGGCCCCAGAACAACGCGAACCCCGCGACTGTTTCATTGTTTTGGGGTCACCCATCCATGAATTTCAGCAGTTTTCGTTGAGGAGATGTTTTTCTTGTCATGTCCATGACGTGGTGCTGTTATGGAGGAACAGAGAAATAAAAGAGGGAAGGGAGCAAGCTCGTTGCTCCTGGCTTCGGGTACTCACAGTTGTTGTTTGATCTCTCGTTTAGCCTTCTTAGACCAGGTCCGCTCAGCACCCACTCGGAGAGTGAGGGAGCGGGGCTGGGATTTTGATCTTCCTTCAAGCTACTTCAATACCCCTCAACGTCGCCAAATATCCATATCCAAAGAAAATTCAAAATATCCAATAAGCGCTCATACAACGTTCATGAAACGCTCATACAATGCAAATACACTAGTTGCTCCATTACATTAGCCCACCCTGGGAAGTCGTAGATGCAGATACTTTATCGTCAATCCAATACTCAACCTCAAATAACGATCGAAGATGCGACTTTCCAAAACAGACAAAATAAGATAAAATAAAAGCAACTAGGGTCAGAGGAAATATTTCATCCCCGACAAATACTCCAAACCATCCCCACACCACACAGTGATGACTACTGAGAATCACATCGCCAACGACGGAACCAGTCTGAATCAAAATGGGGTTCGGTCGCGTTGGGCACGCAAAGGTCGGGGTGACTATTGCAACAATAGAAGAAGCTCACACCACCCAAACACGCGCTAGCGTACCACTGCGTACGATGTAGAACAAAACATAAAAACGTGTAGCGGCCCGTAGGCGGCATGATATTAAAGCACAGATCCAGATGGGGCAACAGCCAGCTGTGCCACAACGCCTGGTGTTCGCGACGTAACGCCATCATCCGTGGAGGGGTTGGTCAAACCACGAATACGGTGTTTTTGCAAGCACCAAGAACCACAAGGAGCATCCAAAACCGTGGAGTAACTATACTCCGGGAGAGAAAGCTTTCGAGGGCCGGGGGTGTCCAAAAATCGAACAATGTACTGACCTGTTACGAAACTACTAATCTGCCCAAGCCATCAAAGTCCATCCAAAGCTTTGTACCAAATGTGGGCTCCGACAGGCAAAACAGAAACAGAGAAGCGAGCCAACCAAATGTCACGCGAAACCAACTCGTACCCAGGAGCAATGAAACGTTCGGCTTGATTCCGAGCAAGTTCTCGGTCGGCCGAAGCTATCCGAGCATTACGATAAGCTCGGTCTCCTTGTACGCGCTGACTAGCGTTACCAGACCAGTAAAGCAGAATGTGTTTTCTGTATTCCTGCAAATCAGACTCCCTTTCCCACGACGGTGTCAACAAACCAATCCAATGGGTCAGGTACAAGACAGCTACCACACCACCGCGTCCACGTACAATTTGGTGTCCTGAAATATTCTCAACATCCAGACGACTAGACTCCGCTAAAATATCATCAGCAGTCAAATTGTACGGGGGAGACTTGTTACTATACGAGTGCAAAACATATTTCGACAGATTGGCCGGCATATACTTAGGCAGGTCATCCGTGTCGTATGGGTTGGTACACGGTTTGCACCGCAAGACGGAGACACGGTTGCGGGATTCTGGTCCCAGCATGTCTGACGGCAGGTCCAGGTAGAGAAGTTTGCGCTCCACAGGTTTTCCATCCGGTGAATCCTCCGCTTTGGCCGGGCCAACAGCGAGGATTTTATACGGTCCGGTGTAGTTGAGCGAAAGCTTCGCTTTGAGCACCGAATCATCGGTGTGTTTCCGCACACCCTGCCGAATAGTAGCGGCAGAGTTGTAGACCCAAGCCCAACCACCAACTTCGTATTTCGGGACCTGACGCAGACCGTCCAACAGTGCAGAGTTACGACGTTCGACACGCGACACCGTAATCGCATGCTGTTCCCGCACCAACGCGTAAGCTCGTCTCTGGCGTTCCACCGCAAGATTGCAGAAAGCGAGCTGGTCTCGATCCAAACTTTGATGGCCACCCACGCTAGGGTGGTCCAAAACAGAAAGCGGGAGACGGGGCAACCGTCCAATATGCACTTCATTCGGCGCCAAACCTGTGGCGGTGTTTACCGAGTTGTTGTATGCAAACTCGACATGGGGAAGATGGACGTCCCAATCGTCCTGACGCTCATTGACCACAACAGCAAGCATTTGAGCCATGGTGTGGTTAACACGCTCGGCCCCACCGTTAGTTTGGGGGTGGTACGAACTGGTGGTGACTGTCTTGATCTTCATCAGCTCGTAAATAGCCATGGACAACTTGGAACAAAATTGCATACCGTTATCCGAAAAAAGAGTCACCGGACAACCCCACAACGCCGTGTAGCAGTTGACGAAAATGTTAGCCGTTCCCTTAGCGGTAAATTCCGCCTTGGTAGTGGCATACATATCCGCCCGTCGACTGAAACGGTCCGTAAACAAAAGTATATATGCATTCCCACGGGACGTGACCGGCAATGGCCCAAAAAAATCGACGCTCACTACAATACCCGGCCCATTCGGGAGGGGCAGAGTGAGCGTAGGCCAGCGATACGTTTGCCGGGAAGTCTTGCGCGCTTGGCAAATTAAACAATGCCGAAGCCACCAACGAACGGACAAATCCATCCGAATCCACCAGAAAAATCGCTCCAACATACGTAAAGTCCGAGCGGTGCACAGGTGAAAAGACGCGGTGGCGTGACATGCTTGTAGGACCCAAGGTCGCAATAGCATAGGCACGTATATGCGGGGAGTCTTCGAAGGCGGGAGGCGAGTGATACGCCCGCCCGAACTACCGATAGGCAGTGGGGCAGAATTTCGCACCAACAATCGCGTACCATCGTCTGTGTGTGTAGGCATGTTTTAGATGCGAGGGCGACAACATCAGACAACGCCGGCCGTCGCGCACAGGGCAAGCAATCCGAGAATGTATCCGGCAAAACCGCCGGGGATCCCAAAGACAAAAAATGTATAGCCGCGACACACTCACTTTCTGACAGCTGTTCTCGGGCCCAATCGGCATGCGAGAATGTATGCATACAGTCGCGGAGGTGAGCTTCCTCAGCGGCCGTGGGCGGCACCACGGAAGTCGCAGGGCTAGTACCTGCGGGCGACAACACTGGCGGCATGGGCGCCGCGGGCGGCGGTGGCGCCGGGGTGGCGGCAGCAGGCGCGGGCGGCGGCGGCTGCAATTCAGCCGGCGCCGGAGAAGGCAGCGGGCCAGAAGTAGGGCTACCCACGGTTCTCGTAGACCGCGCGGAACGGCTCGACCGGGCCGGCGTTCGAGGAGGTCGCGGCGGTCTAGGCACCACAACGGCCCGTGGTTGTTTCGGAAAATAATTGGGACGGCTGTGAGCCATGCCCGAGGCCGAATTCGTTCTCGCCCGGGTACGAGAAGAAATCAGAGGGCCACGCGAAAGCGACAGGGCAGCTGAGGAGGTTCCGACGGTGGACGAGGGAGCGACGTCTGGCTCCGCAGAAACGGAAGCCGGAGGAGGTCCATCGGGCACAGAACTCTCGGGGGCTGCATCGCAAACGACAGCGAAAACACCAGGCGGCGAAAATTTCGACGAATCAACTACGGAGGACGGCGACAGAGCCGGCAGGACCATTTGTGGCCCAAAACGGTGGAAGTCCCCAAAGTCATCCTCCGTCAGAGGCGCGTGTGCCAACGCGTCTCGTTGATCGTCAATGTCAAGCCCACCCAAGCCGATGTTCGGCGTCGAACTAGAGTGATAACTCCGTCCGCACGCACGAATGAGATACACGCCCGCGGCGTCATCGACTGCGATACTGGTGTCCCCGTGTCTATCCGCGTCGGTTGCCGGCAGGGGCAACCGCGAAAGAAAATCCGCGTTGGCGTTGGCAGTGCCTTTGCGGTAGACAAGGGTGTAATTGAACGAGGAAAGGAACTCGAGCCAACGTTAGACGCGGGCGTTGTGTTCACCCACCTTGACGATGCTCTCCAAAGCCTTGTGATCCGAATGAATCAGAAAGTGCGTAGACCAAAAATAACCGCGTAAGCGTTTAATTGCCCACACGATACTTCCAGCTTCCAAGTCGAGCACTGTCCAATTGCGCTCGGATTCGAGCATAGCGCGGCCAACGAACAGAATGGGACGGGTGGAACCATCGGCCTGTTCCTGTTCAAGGGCCGCACCAAAACCATCGATACAGGCGTCACAGCAAAGCCGGAGAGGGCGGCTGCCATCTGCGACAGCGTCCCAATCCGGGAAAGCCAAAACCGGAGTTTCGGACAGTTTCGCCAAGAGTTATTTGACAGTATCCGCCATAGCCGGCGTAAAACAAAACTTCGCGTCCTTACGCAGAAGGTCTGTGAGTGGTTTCACGCGCATGGCCAAACCCTTGATGAATTTGCGGTAATACGAACCCTTGATGAATTTGCGGTAATACGAAAGCCCACCCAGCAAGGAACGCAGCTTTTTGACGTTGTTAGGCAGCGGCATTTTTGTGAGGGCTTCGACCTTATCGGCACGAGGACTAACACCCGCAGGGGAGATTGTGTGACCTAAATAAACGGCCTCCTTGGCGCCGACGCGACTCTTGAAAGGAGAAAGCTTGAGGTTGAACTTGCGCAAACGCTCCAAAAATAGCCGTATGTTGGCGACATGGTGGATGGGGTCGGCGTCAAACACAATCACATCATCCAGGTATGCAAGCACATGGTCCAGACCTTTAACCACTTCGGTGATGACCATGGTGAACCACGACGGTGCCACGGAGCTTCCCTGAGGCATACGGAGCCACTCGAAAAGTTGCGTGGGCGTACAAAACGCCGTAAGCTGAACCGTGTCCTCTTCGACGGTGATTTGGTGGAAAGCGGAGTTAAGATCGAAAATGGAAAATACCTTGCCCTTGTGCAGGGAATCGATGATGTGGTCAACTCGCGGCTGCGGTTGTTGACCAAGGCTGCACAATTTGTTAAGCTTTTTGTAGTTCACGGTCAAACGCAGATTGCCGTACTTTTTAGGCATGACAACGAGAGGGCTCGCCCACGGCGATTGCGAGTGCTGAAGAAGACCGGCAGCAAGGTATTGATCGAGAATTGCATCGACCTTTTTCTCCACCAGTGGGTTGAGCCTACAGGGACGCGAGGCCAACGGTTTCGTTCCCGGGGGCACTTCCAAACGAAACGGTTTCACGGAACAGCAACCGAAATCGGACGGTGACCGCGGAAACACATCCGAAAAGTCACACAGCACATCCGCCAGGCTGTCGATGGCTTCCGGGGTCCAACCCGAGTCATCTAAATCAAACGTCACATCGTGCAAATGTGCAGGCAAACGTTGCCACAACTCGCGAAAACTCACTCGCTGCGCTTCTGAGAGGCGTTCCAACAGATCCGGTGGCGGCGGTTTCGGCGGCAGTGAGGCCGCGGGGGAATCCGAGATCTCCGGATCCGCAACCGGGATGTTTGAATGCAAAGAATTCACGCGAGACGGCGGCCCATCCGCGGAACGGGCTGGCGGCGGAGGGTCACTCAACCCGACACCCTCGGCCGTCTGCGGTGTAGGATCAATCGACGCAAGCGGAATCTGCACAAGTGGGGCAGTCGCCACTCCAAGCACCTCACCTGGCTCCAACTCGGCGCACCCTGTCAATGGGATGTGTTGAGGCCCGTCCGAAACAAACGCGCTCGACGCCGAGAGGGCGCCGTGTTTCGGTAAAAACGTGACAAGATAGATGCCGGTGAGAGCGGGGGTCCCAGAGTTGCGAACGAGGTTCACCCTCGTCAAAGTGGGTTTATCGGAAAGGGAGACACCCTTCCTGCCGGCGTACCGCAGGAAGTAAGATGCCCCGGGGGCGGAGGGTCCAGCGACATACGCGGAAGCTCCCGCCGCAAAATCCGATGACAGAGAAAGTTTCTCCATATTGCGTCCACTTGCCGACCGCGTGGGCAAAGTAGCGGACAAACGAGAGTTAAAACGCATCCAACTATCACGTCCAAGAAGGAGGGCGTGACCCGTGGCGGCAGCTGGGACAACATACACCCACACCGCTAACGAAGCGGTGGCACTATCACCATAAAAAATTGAACGGACAGCCGCACGGATGAGGTGGTTTCAAGGGCATTGCCATAGCCAAAACCACCCCACTGCCGAACGGGCACCGAACGACGACTGTGGACGGATGCAGCTCTTGACGCCTCCATGGCTTCAAGGAAAGCATCACTAATAAAAGATGAAGGTGAGCCCGAGTCCAAAAGGGCTACACCAGTCGCTGTACACACGGCTCCGGTACCACTATGAACGCGGACTCGCGTCGTAGAGGTATCGCAATCTACTAAAACATCACCGCTCACCAAATCTGGGCCGTGTTCCGCCAATAGCGGCGGTGGGGAAGCGGCGGCTTCGCGAAAAGCAGCAGAGGCAATATGCAGCACCTGTTTCGAGTGGTCCGCGGGCGTGTTGGCTGGCACGTCCAGCGGGCCGCGCGCGTCCTCGGGCGAGGAATCATTGACCGAAGAGTCCTCACCCGGGGGCGCAATTTCGTGGATAGTGGGACACACGGGACCAGGTTGCCCCGAGTGTTCAGGGCGTAAAGGCTTATCGGGTTCGACCGGGCGCACACGCAGGAGCGTGCGCGTCGCAACAAGCGCTTTGCCCAAGAGGTTTTTACCAGTCCACTTGGAGGGCGACGCCGCACGCGGATCGAAGGCATCAACACCAATGCCCCACAATCCGTCATAAGGACTGGCCTCCGCTATCTGTCTATCACCCGTAGCCAACAAACGTTCACGCGCGTCAGCATTTTTGGCAAATTTTGCATACAAAAGCGAAAAAACAACATCCTCGCGCCGGAGTTCCCATAGAGCATGGTCAAAACCGCGTACCTTGCGACCAAGGGACTTGTGTTCTCCCGGGTCGGAGGTAGCCATGATTTTGGCATAAGCGGCATCATCGCCGAAAATCCGGGCTTTCTCCGCCATCATGAACTGTTCGCCGCACACGTAGCGAATGCCATGAACCGTGAACTCACAGGGCGTCCAGTTAGACAGAAAGGACGGCGGTTTCCGAAAGAGGAAAACCTCATCGTTATAATATTCCTGACAACCGTCAAAAACAGGGGCCTGCCGCGCGGGTGCGCTTACCTTCCCCGAAGAAATATTATCAAGAGAAATGGCACCGGCAACCGGCAGGACAATCTGGGTGCCGCCCGAAGGCGGGCCGGATGGTGGGTTACGAGGAGAGGCAGGCAAGAGCGGTGAACCAGCCGCAGAAGCGTGCGAAACCAAGCGGTCTACGCGGGCGTTTTCGCGCCAAACGTCGGCGTAGGCCTGTTCATTAAAAGCGGCCTTCATCGCGGGCGCTCGACCAACACGGTCAGCGGCCGCGGGAGGCTCGGGACCGCTATTTCGTGACAAAGAACATGAACCTTCCGATTTGGGGAAACCGTTACTTGCGCTCGGCAACGGCGGTGCAGTCAGCACCGTGCGACGTTGGTGCTCCGTAGAGGAACGTCGCGAGGGTTAGGGTTAGGTATGCCGAAGGCCCCGACTTGTCCTTCGTCTCCAAGAAACGTTTCACCCGAGAAAACGAAGAATCCACCAATTCGCGGGTTGCGGCATTGGCGCCTTGAGGGTTCGAAATGGCCATAAGGACACGCTTGTGAAAGGGGGCATA
>FN648381.1:56408-73864 GCA_000310025.1 Ectocarpus siliculosus
AACCGACCGCCGACATAGGCATCCGTGTGTGAGGAATCAGAGCGGGGGATGTGTATCGGGGAACACTGCTGACGTCTTGCACCGCTTGGCTTTACCGCATATTTTGTATCTTGCATATGTTGCGCTGCGCCGGCAAACCTGCTGCTGCCGGTCGAGACCGCAAGACACGTCGCATGTGTTGGTACAGCAGAGTTGTTTGTGTGTAACGAATGAGCGCGGAGCGAGGCGTGTTGGGGAATGGTGTAACAGCAGCCAATTTGACGCACCGACGTTTACAACAGCATGTATTTGGCGATCACAGGTGTTGACAGGTTGCCATATATACCGGACGTGGTGCCCTCAGATCGTAAACTGCAACTTAGAAAAAATCGTTCAACAACATGACACGAGACCAACAACAACAGCAGGAACAAGAACAACATTTGTCACGCAAGTCCGCGAAGTATGCTAAACACTTACATGTGCATTATGTGACGGTAATTGTTTTTTTGTCGAACACTGCCACAAACAAGACAGATGTGTTGTTAACACAAGTTTCTGTCACCACGCCGACACTCATATTATACCTGTTCAGACTGAATTGCGATACCGTCCGCTTGCCCCTTCTTGCGTGGCTAAGTCGCCGGACGAGAAGACGCGATAGGGCGACTGTAACGCTGGCCATCACGATGGAGTTATTCAACTCATTGGCTGGAATGGTGGCGATGGCGATGGTGACATTTTTTCACGCAACGATGGCGAAAAGCGTGCATCTTGAAGTGTTACCTTCGAAATCGCTGCCGGTGATTTCACCAGAAGCAGTGTGCGCTGACTGGGCAGCGTGGGTCCCCGACCAATCAGATCCCGCGGTTGTGAT
Organism: Ectocarpus siliculosus; assembly: GCA_000310025.1. Lineage (NCBI taxonomy): Eukaryota > Phaeophyceae > Ectocarpales > Ectocarpaceae > Ectocarpus > Ectocarpus siliculosus. Next base: position 57,265 of record FN648381.1, read on the forward strand.
GCAGGTGGGTAACGTTTTTAGCAAGGTTTATCCATAGCCATACTTTCATAGAATCTATCGTGACTAAGACGATGGAACCACAATGACTTGCTCGGGCTCGCCAGGTTGACAGCATGATAGTCAGTTGTGAAGTTGTCCTATATATGTTCAAGAACGGATGGCTTGGAACTAGACCATTATGCTGAGCAATCCGCCGGGAGGTACGAAGCCAGGGCTAACGGGCTACCCATGGGCATGCGCATGTGGGTGTCCCATGGGTCATTTGGGAACACACACTGTAGAAAGTGTGGTTGAACCCCCATACCTGTGTCGTACGGTCAACGTTAAAAGAGCTATTCTAGCTATCAGACGTGTAGGCAACTGAGATGTGGTCCTCATGCGACGCAGTTATCCCCGGTACTTCCGATCTCAAATTTCGGCCGAGGCTGGGGTGCTTCTTGAAGTTTCTCTTGGGAGCTAGCTACAAATGTCCGCTGCATAGGTGTTAGTGTAAAGTATCTTTACCGGGCACCGCTGGCAGTCAATCAGAGTGCGTCCGTCGGCAGACGTCTTCGGCAGCCGTTCAAGTGCAACACGTGCCCGAAAACGATACAGATCGACCACAGGTAAGTACCCTGCTATGATGTAAAATATTCAAACGGTCCGATTTTGCGCCTGTCCATGCCCAGGTAGTGAGCGGAGCGTATATCGAAGTGGAGCGCAACTTTATCTACTGGATGGAGCTCAGGACTTCCTTCACTCGCAACCACCTCTACCTCATGTGCTTGGATGACGATTCTCTCCATTTCTTCGAATCTTTCATGGGGATCCACTGCATTCCTCTCAGCGGACTCAACATTTCATCGCACGAGCAAATCTGGGTATTACGGGTCCGAGTGGTATCTTGCTTGGTAAGCAGGCCGCTCGGCGTTGACAAATGGAATGTTGTCAAGATCACATGAACTAGAGACGCGACTAAACTGACCGTCACTGTCGATATTGCAAGTGCGTTTGGTGTTGAGAACAAACTGTTTACCCAACTGTGTGATATTTCCACAAAAAAATCGTTTGCGGCTGCATCAAGTTTTCCACAGGACGACCAGCCCAGGAACCAATGGCATGATGGCGCAGAAAGCAGTTTCACAGCGGAGGCGCTCGACGATGTTGACGACACAGCAAATGAGCGACTCTAGATGATTGTAACCAGCAAATTCACCTTTACAACTGCTGTCTTGACTACTCCTTACGCTCGTCCCGTCGCCGATCGTCTCAGGCGGAAGCAGGTCATGATGTCATCATGTCAGATGCAGATGCCCTGTGGCTGGCGGACCCCATGAAAGACTTCTCGCTCCCTGGCGTTATCGACAGCAGTATCGTTGCATCCAGAGGAAAAAAACCTAAAGAAGTTGGTAAGGTGTGGGGGGCAACGATGTGCATGGGTTTCATTTTGTTTCGAGCGACTGCGAACCGCACTGCCATGGGGAAATTCGTCACCGTCATGAACGCCCTGGTGTTCGAATCGGAGGACGACCAGATCGCGGTGTGTATGGAGCGTTTTTGGTACCCATTGCCATGAGAGTCAGAGCATGTTCAAGAGTTGCAGACAGACATGGTCATCGTTGTCTGGCCTTCACTGTGTTTATTTGTTTCTGCGAAACACACATTTTCAACCACGCGCAACCGACAGATAATGGTTGGCACACGTCGCAAACGATCAACCTCCCACGCTACTGACACTTTCGACAAACCGCCCATGGGTTGCTCATGGGTGACCCGTCAAGGGCATGCCCACGGGTGGCCCATGAAGTGCCAACGAAGTGCCTGCCGTGGGCACTTCAACCTAGAACTCGCCACTGGCATCAACCTAGAACTCGCCACTGGCATCAACCTAGAACTTAGCCACCCAGCCCCAACCTAGCAGGTATCGTGTGGGCTTGGGGTCAGGGATAGCGGTAGGGTCATTGGCCGTGAGAATACCCGTTCCAGAGCAGATCACCCGAAGTTAAATACTCAAAGAAGTGGTTTACGTCGCACTACTTGTACATAGAGGAGGTGGAGATTTTTTTTCTTTTTTCTTCGTGCGCACGCCGCACACCTGAATGGGACGGCCTTGGACTGCCCCCCACCGCCAAGGCGTTTGGTCGTGATCGGATGAGTGTGGTGAGGAACTATAGACAACAATGCGGTCTTGAGTAGCGCACGATTTACGTACACAAAGCGGCAACCACGGCAAATACAGCAAAAATATCGTTTGTGGCGTGGGTACGCGGCAGATCAGTGTGGAACCTACTTAGCTCAAGCACGTCTCACATATGTTGCGGTTCGGACGTTAGGTCGCGCGTTGGTGAGTTCATGACTATGGCGCTTGGTCAACCCGTGGGACGTGCATGACAGCCGCGTGTACACACCAGCACCGAAGCCCAGGAGTAGCACATGATTGGCAGCACATACAACTGGTTTTGTCTCCACAATTTTAACAGCAGCCAACACCCTCAACACGTTTTGCATGTATGGGCTCTGCATGTGGCCAACACACGATTCCAAGATGTCGTTAACCCAGCCATACAAGGCATGCGCAAAGCCGTCAAGCCGTGAAGAAGTACACACACCGTCTGCAACATAGCGGAAAGAACTTGCCTTGCTACATGTCAACAGCATGTCAACACAAGTATGCACGTGTTAAGGAGGACCCGATTCGCAGGGTATCCGTCGATTGACTTTTACCAGAATCGGTACACCTTCGCAATGCGCGCTTTCTCCACACTCATAGATATAGGAATACAGTCAACTTTGCCCAGCCCTGCATCATCAAGGTCGCTGATTGTCTCTTCACCTTGTGTGTCATTCGGGCTTCAATGGGCGGGGGGGCCTTTAGTGGCCTCCATAAACTACGTAGACGAATAGTATTGGGGTGTAACTTGTAAGGAGGAACCAAAGCGTTTTCTGCCAACAATAGCCATAGTCTACTAGGGTTAAGGATTGGCCCCCCGCCCCCCAATGGGCCTGGGGGCCAACATCCCGGCCCGATGGTAGTGAGTGTCCGTGGGGAAGCAAAGAAGAAGAAGAAGGGTAGAGGATTTGTAGGGGGAAGAAGTGGAGAGGTAAGGAATTAGTGAAGAATTTTCGGCACTCGACGAGCGCGCGGTCCTGCGGAGGGGGAAGGGACGTGTGAGTCCATAGTCTGGTCTATCGGAAATTGTAAAGCCGAAAAACCGAAGTACACATTATGCACATTATGATGGAGATTGCCGACAAGAAAGGTACCCAACATATCATAGAAACATATGCACAATATGGATACGAAGTGGTATGTGGGGATGTTGGCAGCAGGAAGCACGTTCGACATGTCTAACAGAGCCAACTGATACTCGAATATTTTGCTGTAGTCTAACTTTAAGTATAGGTCGTGACGGTAGGCGCCCACCGAGTGCTCATGGCGGCTTTGAGGCGTCCGACATAGGGTGATGTGGATCGCAAATCGCGCAGTATCGTCGTCATGGTCCCTTTGTCGAGGTGGCTAGAGACGAAGTTGGGGTCATGTAGGAGCCATTGAACGTTGGAATGGCCGCCGTCTCGAACAGAATGGTAAGTTCTGGCCAAAGAGATGGGCAGGAACGGTGTACATGGGGGAGAGCGCAAGATGTACGAACTTGTGATGCGGTGTGTGAATGGAATATGAACGGAGGAGGGAAATTATTGTTGATGTTAGTGACATTGTTTTTTGTATCGGAAGGTGTACGGGTATTGCGTCGTACAGAAGAAAAGACGAAAATACGCTTTTATATGGATGTATTGTATTTTGTAACACGAATAAAGATATATACGAAAGATCACACGAACTAACCTACACTCAATTATATGCTATCGAACGAATCAAACGTGTTTTAAACCATGAAGGAAAATAGAAATGAAAGACCACACGAATGAATCTATACCTCATTATACCATTGTAGCATATATCGTTGCACATGTGAATCGATCTCACCTCCCTTGGACGGATAAGAGATGGTCACCGAACATTTTTTTGAGTTCACCATCCTCCACGTTGAGCGAGGCGAAGTTGCATCGGCAGTTATACATCCTCGATTCCTTCCTGAACCTCTGCGCTGATGGCTCCGGAGAATCGTACAATTCTTTCAATGACGGGGGTAGTGGCGGCAGTCGCGGGAGGATGTACTTCCCATTCTTGCAACAAATGCCCTTGGACTCTTTAGCGAACAGTTTGGCGCCACAATGCCGGCAAGGATCTCCGGTCTGCGCTGTGATGCCCTGGTCTCGTCGCGCCTCCTCCAAGGCTCGCTGGCGGTCTCCAACAATGGCTCGTAGTGAGGTGGAGTCGTCCTCGGCGTGAAAGATGTCGTTGAAGGGCAACCCCCTTTTGTTGTTGATGACGGTCGCTCTACGCCGTCGACGTGCGGCGTTGAGCTGTTGTGCTCTGTCGGCATGGCGAGTTCTACGACGGCTGTTGATGGCCTCTGCCGACGCGGAACATTGTGCTCTACGATGGGCGTTGAGGGCATCGGCGGAGGCAGCACGCTGAGCCCCTCGACGCGTGTTTATGTCGGTGGCGTTGACAACTCGGTACCGGCGGTTCCTTGTGTTTGTGTCGTCTCGACGGCGGTTGTTGCCGCGATCTCTTGGATCGGTCATGAGTTGGGGTGTACAGTGCGTGGTAAAGCACTGGGTTGCTGTGTGGTAGGGTTGAGCGCGAGAAACCTATTGGTGGGGCTGGACGTGTGAACGACGTGCGTGTCGTCTTTCGGAATCTTTAGGAAGGCCCAATAAAAATATTCAAATTTTCCCGATTGCTGTGTCGGTGTCATACTGCTTACTTCATCAGTTGATGCTGATGTGCACCGAAAGTCGGGTCATACGAGCCTTTTTCCACACTTGGCGTCCGGCTGTTTCAACCTGATAGTATTACATGTTTGGGACACTCAGGCGCACGATCATGGTTTTTGTTGCCCTTTGCAGTTGGCATGGACTCCAACACGTACTCGGTCTTTCCTGTAATTCCGCAGTACGCATCATCCTCACGGGGTGTCTAGTGTGATGGCAGTTGATTGAATAACCACTGCAGCCGTCCCCAAAAGATGCAAATCTTCGCGGGTACATCAAAGAAGAAAGCCATTTCAATTGGCAGCGCCTGGGACACGTTTTTGGGTCTTCTGGTGGAGAACTACGGTGTAGTGTTGTGATGAGTTGTTCGCGTACTCACTCCAGGAGGTATATTCAATGGGTCGGACGCCGGAGCACGACGAACTGGTGGCAAACGTCCCAAATTGTCGAGGGCGATCGATAATATTAGGGTATTTCAGTTTGGTGTTTGGATTCGAACCCAGATGTGTGGAAGAAGTCCGGCGTGTACTAACAAATTTAATGTGAAATAGACCACAGGTTACCGTATTCTTCTTTTTTAAACTTTTCTTACGTCATCCTATCTATGTGACGTCACGAAGTGGTACATGTTGCCATTCATTTTATCCTTTCCTGCGTCTCCGGGGTAAAATCGTTAAAAAATATATAACGGAACATGGACTTCGTAAAGATCCACCGGCCTCCGGTGGTGTCAAACAAAAATGTCAACCTGAAGTTGTCCTGCTGTGAAGCAAAAACAGATATATATATCGACTTATCTACATATGCATGGACGCGTTTTTTTTTTGTCGTTGTTGCACGGACACTTGCTTGCGTAGTCGCCGCTGTATGTACCGGACGGGGTAGGGCGTAGAAAATACCGTCACAACACAGCTAACTCCACACTCTTACGACCATGATCAGTGGGCGTCTCGTCGATACGATAGTCGCAGGTGGGCATGATGAAGGTCGCGACCCGCCCCCCGTCGTTCGATGTAAAATTATAAAAGCAAAAGTTGGACTGCGTAAAGATACGGCCGTCTTCTTGGCAGTGCCAAAGGACAATGGAAAAATGCCGCAGGGGATATATGTCCCTATATGCTGTCTGGGAAATCGTAGACATACAGGTAGCTTTTTCTGACGCTATGAATTCATTGCTAATCTGACTCTGACTCTTACCTATGACAGAGATGGATTCGTTGTGTCATATTCAGAAAAAAAAAATTGGCATCATGTCGCAAAAAAAAAAAAAAAAGGTGAGCGGGATAATAATAAATAGAACACCGTATCCTCTGTTGTTGCAGGCACGTTTGCTGCACAACCAACACGGGAACCCAAACCACTCTCGTCTTCCGGCGTAGAATACTGCATGACGCAAGCACCGGTAGGAGAGTGCGGTAAAGATGCCGTGACAGCACAACTCCACTCTCCTACAACATCTATGCACAGTAGTACTGCCGTCGTCGGAGCACCATATATGTGGAAGATCTCGGGGGGGTCCTCCCGCGCAATAACGACAACGTCGCGAGAGCCCTGCGTGTGTATCTGTCGTCGATACACGAAGCAGCCGCACGACACAAGAACGGATGTTTACATTGCGTTGTAGTATGGTTAGCCGTGGCAGGAAGTATCCCATCCAGTTGGTCTGTAGTAAGAACACAGCAGCACGGTAGTCGAGCTATGCATGCAATTTTTTGCTGTGGCTGCAGGCATACTTTTGCCTCCACAACTCGAGAATCCCACTGCTGTATCTCGACCTACAAGACTCCAAACAACAAAGCAGCGCTGGCAGAAGTGCGTGGAAGATGCCGTCACAACACAACTCAGTCGACACTCGCCAACTTCTATGTACAGTCGGCGTCTGGTCCATACCGCTGTACGAAAAAAATTATCACAGCCATTTTTATTTTATTTTTTTCCATACTAATAACAAGAAATGTGTCACGTCACGACGACCATTCTGTAAGTATATATATAACATGAGCTCGTGTTGTGTGCGTTTCACATCAATCAGTTGTGAAAATATATGCGCGGCTGAGAGTAATCAGTCAGGCTCATATGCATACGTCAAAGGCCGGCAAACAGCAGTAGTATGTAGCAGAGAGGTTCCGTTATGTCCCACTCACTGCTTGGGTTGTGTGTAAAACATCCTTCTACACAGCTTGTGTCTGTGTATTTGAATCGCAACTTGACGCGCCTAACTGTGTTCGGATACGACATCCTTTCGTGCACACAGGCTCCACTACATGAGGACCCGACGACAAACAGTAGTGCATCTACCCATAATGGGTTGCTCATGGGTGTCGCATGGGCGGTTTAGCTAAGCTGTAGAAGGTGTGGGAGATCCCAACCGATTGATAGCATCCAGAATAGACGCAGCACACGTCGGCCGTTCAGTAGTGGCTACGGTTTAAGAAAACAAATTAAGAGCAAGTACCGATTTGAGAGAGTCATGCTGGCTTGTCATGACCAAAATCGATGTAAGAGAAAAATTGCCATATTTCTGAGATCTTTTCTTGAGTCGAACCTGAGCAAAAGAGCCGCGTACAGCCATTACACACAGAGCTGCAGACACCACGCCATGCGCAGTAGGCACCTGCTGTACAGTGGAGATTTCGATGACGACATCAGCGGGGGACTGGCTGGCTTGGGGCTGGCACCGGGAGCGAAACCAAATGCGGGTTCCATGGACGCGTTGGAAAAATGGCTGAGAGAAGAGGAGAACGAGGAGTTAGCCAATATGATCGTAGCAGACATGGTACTCGATCTCTGTGATGAAAAGCTGGCGCAGATGGATGCCGTCTCGGATGAAGATGTCCAGCAGGCTGAGCAAGGCGAAGCGGGTCAGTCCTCGGGGGCAACCGCACGGCGTCCGCCGCCATACTCGGGGGTAGCGGAAGACTTTTGTGAACTCCAAGATACTGCCGAGACGTGCGGCATGTCTGAAGTGTCCTACCACCTCCGCAAGGGTTTGCTAGCTTGGATGAGTGCCTACGGGTCGAGGGAAACCAGGGAGACGGTCATGGGAGAGTACATGTAACGGAACATAGCAGAGATGGGCGTTGAGGCCGACAGGTTGAATAATTTGATTTTGCGCTTGCGATTACTCTTGCGCGTGCGATACTTGCTATGTAAGTGTTTTTTTTCTCTGCTTGATTGTTGTGAGTTGAAAAGGACGGGTGTTGAGTGTAGGGGGTGGCCTGAGTAGGAGTGTATACCCGGTCCTCGCGGTGGGTACAATCCTCGCCAACAAACAGATTGAGCAGTGTGTGGACCTAGCACAGGTGCGAACGCGTACTGACGTGGTGAAATTTGAATCATATGCCCTCCACCAACCTCTTACGGCGACAGCGTTGGTTATGCGGTCTTTGGAGAATGTTCTCTTAAACCGTGGCCAATACGGTATTAGAGGAAGCCCGATTTAAGGATAAAACAGGGTGTTGTCACCATCCTCTCTTAAACCGTAGCCACTACTGTACTTCTAGACCTACCGCATGCCAATTTGGGTTAACGCAGGAACCACGCAGGTATCTACACCAGCAGTACGCGACCGTAGCGAATTTCGCGTAAATTATGCGTACGGCAACCAACTTTCCGCATCACACGAGACAAAGTACCCTACTTATAGTCTAGAGCGTGCCCGAAACACCACAACGAGGGCAGGGGGAGTTGCGGCTACTGTGGTGCGCGCTCAGCCAACTACGGCAGCCCTGATAATTCGCCCTCCTTCAATATTAGGCGTGAAGACAATTATGCTTCAGGTTTCGACCGCTGAGAGCGCAGACCCCGCAGCGCAGTGAGCAAAGCAGCGGGATTAGGTCCCCCCTCATTGCAAGACTTGAGCGCCGACTTGTCGCCCGACTTGTCGGCTGGCCCGCGCAACAGCTCCTATGGACGTCTCCTCTTCACGGCGTCCACCACAAACGTCTTTCCACCACCGCCGGCCCGTCGTGGGGCCAAGCGTTCGCCCGCCTTGAGCGTTACACCCCCGCGTAGGCCCTAAACGGGTGATTCCCCTTGCATCCCGGAGAGTGTACGACGGGCTGTTCATATGAAACATAATGGGGACTCTTATTAGTCGAGCTCTCGGCGGAGAACGTCAACGTCACGTTACATCATCACCCATTCTATTCTTGGCGGTAGGGTCTCTGTCCTTCGCAAAAGGAAAACTCCCGAGGCCCACGAAGCCGCATAAAGCAGTACAACGCGTGGCGGGTAGTCGTCTCTTCCACACAGTATACGGGAGTAGTCAATTCTATGTGCATATACGCACACACACGGATGTTGATACGCACACACACGGATGTTGCACGAGGAACTCAATACAAGAATACTCGAAGTGTTCGGTTTCTGCAACTGAAATCCCAACGTCGGTAGAGCTTGGGTCTCTGTCGACCAAAATTCACATTTTCCGTCCCTGTCATTTTCACTCGCGAAGCCTACACCTTGCCTGACAGGGTCTCAAATGCTGATCTCGAGCTACAGTGCAACTCTCGTGGCGCCTCAAATATGGTTCGGAAGGGAATTGCAACCGATGACCCCTTGCATGTTTCGGCATGGGAACGGCCGCTTGAACAGAGAAAGAGGGTGCTGCGCGCCACAACCCTCCATTTTTGATATTCTGCGTTTGTGTGTGATTTATTCTCGCTGAGTGATGCTGGAAATGTGCTGCAAAGCTCGTAAGGTAATCGTTTCTGTAGGTTGCGCGCGTTGCTCGCGTGTGCAGCGAGTTCCTCGCGTATAGGTAACGATCCGCGTCTCTTTTTTTTCGTCTGTGTCGTCATCCATCATCACAACAGCAGCTCGAGACGAAGACTAACAACACGGACGGTCCGCCGCTAGTAAGCATTGCATTTTGGCTGCGTACGAAATTCTAAAGCTTTAGCTTCAGTCTCATCTTCCAATACGGTGTTTGCGAAGTTGAAATTTCAGTTTCATCTTGGTCTTTTTGATCCCCCCGAGCGCCGAAGACCAATGGATCTTTAGGAATTCAATCTTTTGCTTTATGGAATTGCCCCCAAAGACCGCAGGAAAGCTTGAATTCAGTCTTGCTCATTTTGGTCTTTGAAGGAACAATTTTTGATTGGCCTACACACCTCGAGATACTCCCGACGTCCTCCCGACACCGCCGCACCATCCCGTGGAGCTGCCCAAACACAAACACCTTGGCCGCCGTAGACGACACCATGCACGGCGAACCAACTACAAACAGCAGCAGTGCCGCCAGACCACAGACGGTCAGACAAACGTCGCTGCACCGCACACCCGGTGCGCATTGCATGCTGCCGACATGGTGCAACTTTTGCTTCATCTTAAATGTTTATGCGTGGACAGAAGCATGCCGCTCTACATGCATGCTCATAATAATAAGTGACACATCAAACCGCGGCGTGAGGAGGGTGAGGCGGTGAGGCGGGCAGCATAGATCTCAGGAGTGCGGCACAGGTGGTGGAGGCGGAGGTGATGGAGATGGGGATGCTTCAAGCGGCGTGGGGGCGTGAGGAGCTGCAGCGCGTGCGTCCTGTGGACCGTGCTGTGGTGATTTGTTTGACAGGAAACTATCGACTCCGTCGACGACTGACTGCGATATGTATCACAACTTGTTCGCGTGCTGAAGGGGTACGTACACACATACATGCATGCCTCCGCTTTTTGCGGTGCTACGCTTCCCATGCACTCCCGGTAACTGAACTGGGCCAACCGCCTGTTCATGAATTAGTACGTTGCTCCATCAGTATTCTCCATGACTGGGGGTGGGTGAGGGTGCAGTGATAGTGGAGTAGTAGTAGCCTTGTTGGGGTGAAAGCGGAAGCTTGGAAATATGTTTGGTGTTCCGAGTCGGCTCAACCATCTGTCTGCCGCCGCCGGCAAAGGGGCTCCGTCGTATTGAACGCAACGTTCTAGGAAATTTCCGCATGTTCAAGACTGAAATATTGCGCTCCGGTCTTCGCAAGCTATTTTTAAAACCAAAATTCAATCTTGGGCCGGAATTCCTTCAAACTTCCAAGACTGAAATGTGAGACCATTTCGCAAACACCCTAATATCCGTGGGTGGGTGGGTGGAACTTTTATTTGCATAACCCACCCGTTGCCCGACCCTGTCTCAAATGCCGATCTCGACCTACAGTGTAAATCTCGTGGCACCCGAAGTATGGTTCGGTAGGCAATCGCAAACCATTACCCCTCCCCGAGTTTCAGCAGCTTCCACCTGCTGTGGCCGACACGGCTCGGCCTGGACTGTTCCTTGTCGGTGTCGCCATGGGAACGGCCGGTTGAACAGCGAAAGAGGGTCCTGCGTGCTGCGCGCCACAATCTTTTTTTTTTGTGATTTTCTTCGTGGGTGACCATGCGGCTGTTGTTGCTGAATTGCTTCAGTCTCTGTGGCTTTGGTCTGCACGCGCTGCTCGCGTAGGCGTTGCTCGCGTAGTAGGCGATGCGCGTCACTTACTTTTCGCATGTTGCAACAGCAGCACAACAGTTGAAGAGACAACCAACAGCAGACCTTTTTTTTTCTGTTGCTGCATATGCATGGGTGGTGTGCATCGCACAGTATAAGCGGCATATATATGCATGTGGTGTGGAATACATCGTATAAGCGTGTTGCCTTTTTGGAGTCACTGTGTAGTCAGTCGTAACTTGAGCCATAAGGTAGATGGCAGCATAATTCTGAACATTTAACTTCAGTCTCATCGTTCGACGGCACGACTCGGCCTTGACTGTTCCTTGTCTGTTTCGCTATGGGAACGGCCGGTTGAACAGGGAAAGAGGGTCCTGCGTGCTGCGCGCCACCATCTTTTATATGTTGCGTTTGTTTGTGATTTCCTTCCTGAGTGACCTTCTGCTGCTGTTATGCTCGGAACATGCTGCAAAGGTCGTATCGTCTCTGTCGCTTGGGCTGCACGCTGTGCTCGCGTAGGAGATGCGAATTCCTTAGTTTTTTCTCTACTGTGTCGATATCGATAAAGAAAAGTAACGGCAGCACGGTTGAAGATACAGCCAACAACAGACGGTCCGCCTTAGTGATTTTTTTATTCTCTTGCTGCATAGTCTATGCATGGGTGGTGAAGCATCGTAAGCGTGTTGCACCTTGAGTCTGCTGCATAGTCGTAGTTTGAGCGATAAGGCAGATGGCAGCACAATCTTATTAACGTGGTGAGGTATGACAATCAACAGTCTGGTCGTTCGTGCAGCGGTGCGTGTCTATCGCGACGGCAAGCGTATTCAGATAATATTAGTTCGTCCGTGGTGCTTCTAGACTAATGTAGTCATGTTCTTTTTTTGTTTTGCCACACTTCAAACCACAAAGGAAAGCAAGTCTCCACATTTCGGAAACGGCGACTATGTTTATTTTATTTTTTTCTTAATATTGTTGTTGTTGTTGTTGTCTTGACATTAAAAACCGTTCCGATCTCTCTCTACCCAGTACCTTCGTATGTCCGTACTGATCCAACACTCGACGCGGTCGATTCCCGTGGTCACAGGTTAACGTACCCTAAAAAGGTACACTCAAATAAACTGGCCCCGAGGGGTCCGCAAGTCAATAGAAATCAACGACAGACATTCTGGAATCCTCCACGCCCTCTGCGCGCTATGCGAGGAATCAACTGAGACTAGGAGTCACTATCTATCATGGGCCGGAGAGAAAGAGGTACACCCCCTTGGTTCAATCTTGGTACTTCACAACGCAAGCAGAGACAAGGCCATCTGGCACAGAAAAAGAGAGAAAAAACGAGAGAAAAAAGAGAAAAAATAAAAGATGGAAACACAATGAATCCATCTCTAACATAGAAAAGAGTCTCAGACAGATTAGCAATGAATTCATAGCGTCAGAAAGTATCTGTATGTCTACGATTTCCTAGACAGCATATAGGGACATCTCCCCTGCGGGTAACAGGCTCAATAAAACAGTGTGGTAGCTGTCTTGTGTGTATAATATATGTTATGTTCGGAAGGTGCAGAAGAAATGTGTTAGGTACTGTTGGGTAGTCGAGCGTTTTGTGTATGGCGCACCCTTTTAGTCGTAGGGCATGCAATCTCCCTCAGTTTTCGAACGTATTTTCAGTGTGGTACGCGTATTTACGGGGTATGCATATGTGCGGACACACGGGAGTGGCCTCACCATTTTCTTTGCGTTTTGTGTAATTTCGTGTAGTTGGATGTGCAAAGGGCACGGGAGAACATTCTCTCATCATTGCCTCCTGACGTGGCCGCCTAGAGGCTTTTGTTTGTTATATTTGTTGTGTTTGTTGTTGCTGAGCGCACATCGGATGTCTCCCTTCGTTACACGTATTTTACAGCCTTCGGTGGGCCACAGGGACGAGAGTGAGTGACTGTCTTCTCGAGAGTCAATGCCTTCTCGACGCTCTCTTCTTTTGGTTTACAGTACCTGTCTCGCTCTCGCCTGTCGCCGTTGGGGTCCCAACAACATCGAACGTCAACCGCAATCGTTTTGTTTCTTGCTGAGTGAGGCTACCCGTGTACCCGGCTGCTGCATGTGAGGCGATGGGCGCTGCCTCTCTCCGTGGAAAACAATGGGCATGGCCCTTACTGTTTGCTGCATGCAGTGCTGTGTGACAGCTTCCAGCGGTTCAGAGCGGCGACGGTGGCTTTTCTATGCTCTCTTTCACCACCTCCCGGAAGCCTGTCTCGTCTTGCTCACTTGTCTTTGTTCTCCCTTCTTTCTACTTTTGTTTTTGTTTTTGATGCTTTGCTTTTTGGGGGCCGCCGGTCACCCACCCACCCATTATTTCAGTTCTAATTTTTGGTGCTAACGTGTCATGTCTATAAAACTGGGCGCACGTTTCGCATTTCTGAAGCTTTTCTGAAGTCTCATCGTTCGATATCCGTTCGGTGGAGAACCGCAAAAAACTCATGACCCGTCCCCGAGCGTGAGCAGCTTCCGCCTCCTGTGGCCGGCAAGAGTCGACCTTCACTGTACGTTGTCTGTTTCGCCATGGGAGTGGCCGGTTGAACAGCGAAAGAGGGTCCTGCGTGCTGCGCGCCACAGCCTTTTTTAGTGCGTTTGTGATTTTCTTCCTGAGTGACCGTTGTACACAACATGCGGCTGCTACTACTGCACAAATACATGCGGTTGCTGCAGTATATGCCCGGAATGTGCTGCAAACGTCGTAAAGTTATTGTCTCTGTCGTTTTGGGCTGAACCCGATGCTCGCGTCTGCTCGTTATCCATGAAGAGCAACGGCAGCACAGTTTAAGCGACAAACAACAACAGGCGGTCGGCCTTAGTTTCTTGTTTATGTTTTGCTGCGCTGCATTCATGGGTGGTATGCATCGGTAAGCGTGTTGCCGGCTTACCTTGAGTCTGCTGCGTAGTCGTAATTGGAGCGATAAGTTAGGCAGCACAATCGTATTTACGTAGTGAGGTATGATGACCAACAGTCAGTCTACTCGTTCGTGCAGCGGTGCGCATCTATCGCGGACGGCAAGCGCACTGAGATGGTGGTTCGTCCGTGGTGCTACAATCATGTTCTTTTTTGTTCTCACTTCCTACCACAAAAGATAGATAGTCCACAGTTCGCAAACGGCGACTTTATTTGTTTGTTGTGTTGTTTGTTGCTGAGCCCACATCAAATATCGCCGTTCGAGAAACATCATGTCTGACAGCCTGCGGTGGACCAGAGGGACGAGAGTGAGTGTCTTCTCGATCGAGTTATATGCCTTGTCTTTTAGTCTACCTCTCTCTCTCTCTCTCTCTCTCCCTCTCTCTCTTTCGCCGGTGGGGTCCCAGCAACATCGAACGTCAACCGCAGTGGTTTTGCTTGTCGCTGTGTAAGAGGCTCCCCTTTCATCTGACTGCTGCATGTGAAGCGATGGGCGCTGCCTCTGATGTCAAGCAATTGACTTGGGCCCTAGCTACTGCTTCTTGCATATTACGTAGTGCTCTGTGAGAGCTTCCAGCAGTTTAGCGCCAGCAGCGACGGTGGTGTTTCTGTGCACTCTTTTGCCTCCTCCCTGAAGCCTGTCGCGTCTGGCTCTCTTGTTCTCGCTTCTTTCTTTTGTATATTTTTCATGCTTTTTTTTTTTATTTTTTGGGTCCCCCGGTTCCTGTGTGCTCATCGGGCGTCTTCTTGGTGTCTACCTTGATTGTTTCCCGCTGAAAAAATCGAAAGCTTCAGACAGGCAACGCGACGATACTCGTCGAGTTGCCATACACAATTGGGAACTTGAGCGACAAGGTCGATGGCAAGCACAATATCTGCACCTATGTCCACACGTAATAGTATGGCTATGAGAACGCGGTCGACGCTTGTCTTGTAGAGGTGCACATCTAAAACGAACGGCGTATTGAGGTACAGTAGTTCGTCCATTGCTTACAGTACGCCCTTCTCTAAGTCATGTTCATTGTACAACAATACCACACAGAAAAAAAGTCCGTCCGTAGATTCCGTAGTTGTTTTGTTTGGTGCTGTCTGAGTAAACGAGGCTACCGGTGCACCCGGCTGCTGCATGTGACACATTGGGCGCTGCCAATAATTGGGCGAGGCCATAATGTTTGCTGCAGTGCCTACGTGA
The DNA here is from genome assembly GCA_000310025.1 of Ectocarpus siliculosus. NCBI lineage: Eukaryota > Phaeophyceae > Ectocarpales > Ectocarpaceae > Ectocarpus > Ectocarpus siliculosus. Next base: position 72,634 of record FN648381.1, read on the forward strand.
GAGCTTCCGGGGGTTACGAGCGGCGAGGGTGCTTTTTCTACGCTCTCCTCCGCCTCCTCGCTGAAACGTGTCGAGTCGGGGTCGGCTCTTGTGTTTTTGTTGTTCATGCCTTGGTTTTTGGGGTCCTCCATCCGCCCACTCACCAATCAATTTTAGTTTTTGTTGGGGAATTTTTTTCTTGCGATGTATCGGGTATGGCTGTGTGTGAGCTTGAGGGAAATAGGGTCGACGGCAGCACACTCTCATCATGTGCGTAGGAAGCTGTACGAGGGATTAACGCCTTCCTCGCTCTCGGTAGCGACGCGCATCTCTGACGTCAATCAATCAGGTTATACCATCATGATGTTCTTGTGACTACAAATGCACGTTCGCCCGGGGGTATTTCATTCTTGCCGAAAGAGCGGGAGACTTAACTACCGGTCCGCGTTCTGGTGCTCCTTCATTCGGGTGCAATCGTGCGTGTAGCCAGATCACCAGCGAGAACGACTAGCGACATTGACGGAGCGTGGTGTAGCGAGATTAATGATAGCGTGGGGTCCCTCGCCACAAACAGTGCATACGCAAGGATGGGCGCTGTGAGAAGTGCCCTATTCTTTCTCTCCGCTGAGGGCCGGTCGAAGACTGTTTTGTCCGAGTGCGTGCGGGTCAGGTCGTCTCAACAATCTTCGCGCGAAACACCAGTCATGGTGTCCAACAACAATAAACGCTCATCTATGAGTGTAGCGCAGATACTGCTAGGTTAGTCCATGTATAGTAGTACTTTTGCTGTTAACTGGCCACAGTATCATCTAACGTCTGCATTCCCAAGCTTGGGTCCATCGACCTGAATTCACTTTTTTATGTATCCCTGTCATTTTCAGTCCACCCCCGACAGGGTCTCAAATGCTGATCTCAAGCCACAGTGGTCAGAGGGACGAGATAGTGTGTCTTGTTGAGAGTGAATGCCTTGTCTTCTTTCGCTCTCTTCTCTCGCCTTTTGCCCGACCGGTGGGGTCCCCACTACAACGCCAACCACGATTGTTTTTTTTTTGCTGACTGAGTAAAGAGGCTACCCGTGCATCGGGCTGCTGTACGGGAGACGATGGGTGCTGCCAGGGAATGGTCGTTATGACCATGATGCTTGCTGCAGTGCCCATGTGATAGCTTCCGAGGATTCAGAGCGGCGAGGAGGGCGCTTTTTCCATGTTCTCTTCCGTCTCCTTCCTGAAGCCTGTCGGGTCTGGCTCACTCT
>FN648381.1:74323-98241 GCA_000310025.1 Ectocarpus siliculosus
TGTTTGGCCCCACCCACCCCCTACCTGGAAAAGGCAAAATATGGCCGGTTTTAGGCCAACTCGAAAGATTTTTTTTTTCCTGCTAAAACAACGCCGGAGAATTCAACAAACACATCGCCAAACAGATCAGACACCGTTAAGGGGGCGCGAAAACATAACGGCACAGACTTATGATACAGAGGAAGTATGTCCGTGCCGATCCAGAACTTGACGCGGTCAATTCCCGTGGTCAAAGGCTAGGTTACCCTAAAAAGGTACACTCAGGGAGAGAGAAAAAAGAGAGAAAAAAAGAAAATAGAGAAAAAGAGAAAATAGTGGACAGATCATCAGCGAGCACATGAGCGAGGAGATGGATGAAAGTATCGAGTCCCTCACCACTAAAAGTGCATACAGTAGGTGGCCCGATTAGTGGCATGTAGGGGTAAGAGGAGAATATGTCACTATTCAGGGTAGTGCCATTACTCTTCTGTTCGATATACCATACCGGGTTCATGTACATGTCTTATTCTGTGTCAGATCGCCTTCTCTCTCCTTGCGTTGTGAAGCACCAAGATTGAACCAAGGGGGTGTACCTCGCCTCTGGCCCGTGATGCTGACTCCTAGTCTCCATTGTTATCTCGCACAGCGTGCAGAGGGAGCGGAGGACTCCAAAATATCTGTCGTTGATTTCTACTGACTTGCGGACCCCTCGGGGCCTGTTGATTTGAGTATACCTTTTTAGGGTAAGTTAGCCTGTGACCACGGGAATCGACCGCGTCAAGAGTTGGATCAGTACGGACACATGAAGGTACTGGGTAGATAGAGATCGGAACGTTTTTCAATGTGAAGAAGAAAACCACAACAACAACAACATGTCGAGATTTACAAGAGATTGTTATGCCACTATATGGGCAGGTCCACTCTTCTTCAAGTTGCCACTATGTCGGGCCACACGCATGGATGGGTATTCTGAGCAGTGCCGTCTCTCTCCGTTTAGGGCCGGTCGCGGTTGATATTTTCGAGAGCACTCGGGCGACACGTGCGTCAGACCCTCCGTCAGAACATGCTAGTTTTTAAGCATCTAGAAGACGACGTACGGTTAGGGTTGGTGTTGTTTCAGGTTACCTTTTTCGGGTTGCACGTTGTTGTCTCAACGTACTACTGTGTGCATGCATACGTAGTAGCTTGAGTACAATATATTTCCGTTTGCGTCAGTTGCTGCAGGCGGGGCCCCGCCCCTCCCTGCCGCGAGACTCTCTGTTATTTTGTCATGTTGAACGGGTGTTGTTGTTTTCCTTCGTTGGCGAATAATATGTGTCCGGCAACACGCATGAAAAAAAACAAATCAAGGTTGGGACTAGCACGCCGAAGATGTTCGTCGGCTTGCTTTTGAAACACTAACCCATTTTGTTCACAAACTTACCCGTAAAATGTTCAAGGCACACCCCTTTCTGTTCAGTGGTGACGGTTCTCCCGCGGACTGCTAAAACAGCAACCAACGATCAACCGCAGACCACCGTAGGTGCGGCGACAGAGTTTGGGTATGGTGGTCGGTGGTGCATTACGCAGGTTTCGCTTTCTGCGGCGCGGCAAGAAGAGAGAATGTTGGGGTATGATGGGGGTCTGCGGTCCAACAAACAGGCTTTGTTGTGGTCTGCGGCGAGACAAGGAGACAGCAGATACAGAGACATGGAGCTAAAACGTTATTCAAAGACGGCGGTCTACAGGAGCCTAACCGCCATCAGCAACTGCGCCCCACACCGAAAATAAGTACACCCCATTTTGTGCCCAAACACGCGGAGGGTCGGTCTTCTAGGGCTCTTTTCTCGACCGGTACGGTAGCTGTTTTTGTTTTATTATCGCGCGCAGTCGCTGTTGCCGGTTTTTAGCGACCACGGGCTTCCATTTTTGAATACTAAAGTACCGGTCGCCCCGGAGGTCTAGTTGGTATCCCCGAAACCTTTTAGAGGTCAGGTCAGGGGTTCGAATCCCGGCGTACGGCCGAGTCTTTCGTCGTGATTATTTCGGGGTTTTGTTTAAGGGGGGGGGTCCTTTTCTCAGCCCAGTTAACTATTTGAGCGTCTTATGCGGAGGAATTTGGCCAATTCCAACCGCCCAAATTCCAAATCACCGAGTATTTCCTAGGATACCAGCCGCCACGTTGGAAAATAGGCCCATTTTTCAAACTGGATCGGCTGATAATTTCCAGTTTGGAATTGGGGGGGATCACCCCCTGGTCACACCCCGATGGTGCCAGAACGAGGAACTACACCGTCTGCTGGCGAAACAGAGGCCAGTATCATGAGGTCATGCCCAAGCAGGTTTCAAAATTTCAGGGCGCTCTGCGTCGTGTTGGCCGCACACAGGCCGAAAACATCGACCCTGCCACATTCCTCTGCTGATGTTCTTGCCTTTGGGCCGAAAAGAGCCGTTTTTGGGCCTGCTACATGTGTGACCAGTTCAAAACGCATGCCAGAGAGAGGCCTTAAGCCGTCGACATCCACGAACCGCAGCCAATGGCGTGTGTTCATACTCATACCCTCTGCACGCGTACCAGAATCAGAGCGTGTTGTCCAGTTTTGATTACACACGGCCTGCAAACGTGACCGAAAGTGTGTTGCGGTGTTGACTTTTTGCTTTTTCTTCTTGTTCCGCCGCGTGTTTGCTCCGTGTGTCACCCGCGACCAGTCAAAGACGCATGCCAGAGAGAGGCCTTTGGCCGACAACACCCACAAACAGCAGCCAGTGGCGCGTGGTCATACACATACCCTCTGCTCGCGTCCCAGAAACAGAGCGTATTGTGCAGTTGTGATTGCACACGGCCTGCAAACGTGAATGAGGTGTGGTTCGGTGTTGCCTTTTTTGGACTCTGCTTTTTTTCTTCTGCCGCTCGCTCCGAGTCGAGTGTGATCAGTGTACAACGCATGCCATCCGACAAAGGTCTTTGGCCGACGATATCCACATACTGCAGCCACTGGCGTGCGATGTTACACATGCCCTCTGCACGCGACCCATAAATAGGGCGCTCGGTGTCTTGTTGGTCGCACACGAGCCAAACCCGTGTACTGAAGCATGTTGTGACTCACAAGAACATGAACTAGCCTCTTTTTTCCCTTCAAAACAAATATACCTCGAGGAACCGAGACGGTCGTTCGGATCTTGATATTTTTTCCGTGCAGCCCACCCACGCCCGACCGAGAGAAGAATAATATCTCCGATAATCACGCCGTAAGACTCAGCCTAAGCGACCTTTTCTTGCAAAGTGAGTTTTCTCTCGCTTCCGCTCCTGACCTAGTGGATAGCGCTAGTTTGTGTGTACACCGAGGGGGGAGAGTGCCGAACTCTTCTCGCCTTAAAAAACGAGCGCAGCTTACCACAGGAGGGGAGGGTGGAGAGGGGCTCTTCTGTATGGCCACGGGTTGGAGAAAACGGCCCTAGTGCTGTGAGCGTTGATTTGAAGTGAAGACAAAAAAATAAAAAGACTAATGTGAGAAACAACAACCCCCATTTTTTCAATTGCCCTCTTCTATGCTCTCCTCCGCCTCTACGCCGAAGCCTGTCAGGTCCTACTCTCCTTTATGGTTTAATGCATACTTTTATTGTTTTCATGCCTTGTTTTTTGGGGTCCTCCATCCGCCTACCCACCAATTAACTTTTGTTTTTGTTGGGGGGGGGGTTCTCGCCACGCACGGGTGTGGCTGTGTGTGCAATCAAGGCAAGGGTCGACGGCAGCACACTCATGTGCGTAGCAAGCTATGCGAAGGGTTGACGCCTTCCTCGCTGGATTTGCTTTTTTGCATGGTGGTTGTTGATGGTCGCTCGACACGCGTGCGTAAAGAAGTAATTTCGCATCCCACCAAACATGGGGACGACGAAACGGGCCAAAACGCCACGAGACAGCAGCAAGAACGGCTATTTTTTAGAGAAAAGGACACCGTGAATGACAATTCGCTCCCTGGAGGGCACCAACCGAAACCAGACCGGCCCGGATGTGACCTCTGCTCCTTGCTCTCTGCTAGAGTGCATTTGCTCAGCAGCTTCTACTCTTAATGGACGGAGAGAGGAATGTCGGTGGTGTCCGTCACTTTTTCGAACTGCTTTTTGCTGTTCTGGTTAACTTGAGAACAGACTGATGTATGAAGGCCTGACAACACTTTTCAACAGACAGCTTGTGCACACACGCAGATGACTATATCATGTGCCTACACACAACGAACATCTCTACCACCATATTATGCCCCGCGGGGGGTAGGGCGATGCTTTACCCCAGTACTTTGATACAAACATGGACGGGATCGTTCAGCGTGGTTTCTATCCTTTGCTGTCTGCACCACGTTGTTTTCGAGTCACTCGTTGTGTCGCAGCGAACAGCTATACCATTTCCTGAATGCTGACGACTGTATCTACCAACGGCTTCCGACTGCTCTCACCTCAGGTCAATATGGCGGCGCGGGACTTGGGGATAGTGTGGAGACAGGAGGGCAGCGATATGCGCTACAAGGAAAGCACTGGGTTTGGGGTGGGAACGATCGATTCTCTTTCAGATGAAGATAATGGGCCCTTCATTGTGACGTTGTTGCCTCACAGCACCTACACACGCATATGCGGGAGGCCACCCGTTTCTAACACAACCGTTGTTGCTCACTGTCTATCAAAGCAAGAAGCTGGAGGCAAGCGTGACTGGATGTACCACCTAAACCTCTGGTCAGTAGATGAAAGCCCCCGTTGAATGAACATTGAGACAGCGCGACCGCCTGTGGTTGGTTGTGTTGGGATGCAGAGCTCGAGGCTCTAACCTGTTGGGAATTCACCTTATGGTAGGTGTATCCCTGGATGTGGCACGGTGTGCAGAGGCTCACAGAGTGACTGTAAAGTACACTTGTGTTGTAGACCAGATTGATGGTTTGAATTGGCGCTTATGTGGCCGAAGGTAAGGAAGAGAAGAAGAGGAGTCCTGTGACTCGCAAAAGTCCCGAAGGACTTGGAAGAGGTCAAGGGCCTTGGAAGAAGAGAGAAAGGAAGAAGAGTGATCGAGAGGGGGCGAGCACCATAGGGGGCGACCCTCCAAGCTATCACGGAAAGATGCACACATACGGACTATTGCAACGTACCGGTCACGGTAACAGTCGGTTAATTCGACCTATTGAACTAATCCAAGAATATCCTACTGGAATATGGTCCGATGTACCATACTCCTTTGGTTCAACATATAACCCGTAGGTGTGTATACTCTACCGAAGACTATTCCCGTAATACTCCTCAGGTGCATACCTACGTGCTGTTTTGAAGCTTTAGCTTCAGTCTCATCTGTGAGTCTCTGGTGTAGCTGTACGCACGTCCTACTCGAGGTCCCCTGTCCAACTGTCCCTCCGCTTGCTGAGCTGATCTTCCCGTGCGGTCCGCGCGCACCCGTATGTCACTGTATGCACATGCCCGCGTACCACATATACAAGCTTAACCGCCCAGATGGTTGTTTGTCGTCTAACGCCCGGGGAGATTCCCCGGTAGCGTGTCAGTGCTGTACCACGTTAGCACGGCACCGCAGACTGTGTCTGTGTCACCGCCTAGTCAGGTCGGTTCTGCGTCATCAGGGCTGCGTAATTGGTGTGCTGTGCACACCTCTCTTCGCCCCTCCTCTGTCACTCTTGTTCTTTCCCGCTCTTCCCCGAGACCACACCGTTGGCTCTTTCTAGGGAACTACTCCTGTCCCGCAAGTCTGTGCACTAGCGGCCCCCACCGTCGCTCCGGAAGTCTCCTCTGGTTACACAGTCGAGAGAAGGTTCAACCCCTTCCGTCGGTCTGAGATAGGTCACCCCCATCTGGCGTCAGCGAGCAGGTTTCCACCAAGTGCACTGCCCTATCTCGGCCGATGTCTTCGGAGCAGCTCACCAACCAGCAGCTCCTCGAGCACCAACAACACCTCGAAAACCTTAACTTCGAGGGAGAACTCCCAGATTCCGACGACGTCCCGCCGGCGGACCCACAACCGTCTCTCCCCCCGGTCGCCGAACCACGTACCCCTCCTTCCGGCGGCCACATCGAGGACAAAGGGTTCGACCCACCCAACGTCCACCGCCCAGTGGCCACCCCTCCACCGCCCCCAACCCCGTCCCCAACGCCGTCCGTGACTCCAGCACCAAACCCGTCCGTGACTCCAGTCGCCACGCCGTCTAGTGGTGCCGCATCGATCGCGCCGTCCACTACAACGAACATGTCAAGTACGATCGGCCGCATCCAGAGAGTGGTCGACAACCATCTCGATCTCCTGGCCGAGGGGCGCATCTCCGAACTGCCCCCGCATGTCGTGACTCTCATGAACCGACTGGTGAGCTTGCAGGAAGCCAATAGGGCAGCTGAGCGTGTGTCCCATCGTGTCTTGTCTGTCGATGCTTCGTCGCACACCCCGTCTGTCCCGGATTTGACTAGGTCATTTGCCGCTGCGTTGTCGCAGCAAAAACATGTCGTGTTGGGCCCCACTGATGTCAAACAGATTCCCCGCCTCGATGGCAAGAGCAAGGTTGATGTCACTTCTGTCCTGTCCCAGTTCCGCTTGATTGCTAGTTTTAAGGTGACAGGCACTAACCCCACCAACATCTCTGTCACCGAACTCGAAAAACGCGCTGATGCAGTCGCGTTCGAATCGTTCTCCCTCGTCTGCGACGGTCCGGTGTTGCAGATGTATCAAGAGATGATGTCGGGTAAGATCGATTGTTCCTCCGCTGCCGTCTCTCACGGGACTGTCGAACAAGCACGCTCTTACCCCCCGCCTGCCACTTGCGTAGAGCCCAAAACTGCTCTCCTACACCGTCTCATGCCCTCCAACATAGTCGAGGAGAGTGCACTTAGTCTTGTCAACCTCGGTCAAGCAGGCAATGAGAACGTTAGCTCGTGTGCCCTTCAACCTGATTGTACTCGGTTTGAACAAGCTGTCGAACGAATCACTCCGGGTCGCTCGCCGTATCAAGCGCTCTTGGTGACTTTGTTCCAAAACGGCCTTTTTCCGAACGTTCGGTCCAAGGTACTAGACAAAAAAACTGTCATAGCCCGTCGGGATGCTATCGATCGCGCTCGCCGTACCGAGTCCGCGAATCTGTCTGGTGAACCCCCCGCTGTCAGCGCTGTTTCGCTCAACCCTGTCACGTCCCGCGCTCGTCTGTCTCAAAAGTTTGACACCGCGCGGCAGAACCGGGGCCGCACCCAGTCATTCAGGTCGGCACCCACGTCAGGTGGTGGTCCGTCCACCAACGGCAGGAGGACGCCACGCAACGGCAACAACCGCGGCGGTGGCAACTCCTCCCGCTCTACCTCGAGGGAGCGCCCGCGGTGCTCGCATCCGTCATGTAAGAAGCCCCTCGGGAACACAACGGACACGTGTTTCCAGAGCAAACGCGAGGAGGCCCAGGCGGCGAAGAACCGCCGCGAGAACAACCGCCCAGTGGCGAAACGATGGTGTGCGGAGGACCGCACCCCTCGCAAGGACCAAAACAACGACGATAGCGATGCGTAGGGATGCCCAGCTGCCGTAGCGCTGCGTTCGTTGGGGTGTCTCCTACACTTGGTAGGAAAGGCGTGAAGAGGAAACTCTCCACGTCAGTACCTGTCGGTACACCCGCTTTTGTTGTACCCCGTGTCCATGTCCCCAACGGTAGTTGCGTAGTGCCTAGAGTGCGTTCTCGTCCTCATGGTACCGAGAGAAAGCTTTTGGGTCTCACTGCTTTGTCTGAATTACGTGTCCCATCCCTTGGTGCTTGATGCCGAGGAGGTAGAGCCTCTGCCATCGTCGCGTAACCGTCTTGCGTGTGATAGTAGCAGCGCTGTGTCCCCTGCGGCTCTGCTAAGTGTTCTGTCTGTAGCCGTGGTGGCGATGTCGTCCCGCGGAAACGTGTCACTTTTGCTGAAGTCGAGTCTGTGTCCACCTTCGTACCCGATGATGCCGTTGCAGTAGACAATCGCGGCCTCGCCGCTCGTGTTTGCGTTCGAGTGTGAAGGAAGAGAACTTGTTGCCCGTGGATGAAAACAATAATTCAGAAGATGTGTGTACAGCTCACGGCTGGCGCACAAACCCAATCTTTCTTGCCTGTCTCTGTCTTCACGACGAGTGCGTATTTACGGCTCTGTCGAAGACTTTCCCGTGAGAAACATCACGGTGGACACAGCTACTGATGTCCCTGTCGTGTCGCTTCCTTGGTTGCAATCCCATCCAACCTTATCCCCCCGGCTGCTGTCTCCCTTAGAACAGCGAACGGCTCGCCAATAGAGGTCACGGTGTTCATTGATTTTCCATCAACCATTTGCGGTATCACCCGTACGGTCACCGACCGCTCTTGTTGTCCCCTCCCTAGGACCCGATTCAATATTGTTAGACAACAGCGTCATGTCGGATTTTGGTGCAATCCTTGATTGGGAACAGCAAATCTTGTCTTTTTCGTCCTCTGTTTTACAAATACCAGCTGTGCACCGCACCAACCCGTCCATTCCCTCACGTAGAAATCGTCGCCACGACCCGAAACCATCCGTGGCTGCTGTCCATAGCGATGCCATAGAAGTCGCGGTGTCCTCACGTGAACGCGTCGATATTCCACCGATGCGCGAGGCGCTTGCTGTCGCCTACACCGATTGTCGTCTACCAAAAGATTGTACAGTCGTTGTCGAACCTCGGATCGTTACTTGTCACACGACGAAACACTCAGTCCTTTCAAAAACATTGTCATTGCCCGTACTTTGGCTACATGGCACGCCTCCGATGGATCGGTAGTTGTCCAAATCGCCAACCCTTCCTCAGATGGTGTCCGTCTCGATGATGGTCTTTGCCTCGGTCAATTGTCCACAGTGACTGTCATTGAACCTGACAAACGTCATGTCAATGCCGTCGCGAACACACCCGTCACCGACGACGGACTTCGGCACGCCAAGTCCGAATTCGAAGAGCCTCTGTCCCAAGCCTTCGACAACACCACGCTCACATCCGAGCAACAACAAGCTGTCCTCGACTTGTGCGCAAAATACCGTCCTGTCTTTTCTCTGTCAATGTTCGAACTCGGCCGCTGCACCATTGCAGAAGCCACGTTCCCTGTGCCACCCGGCACACGTCCTGTCGATCGTCCGGCGTACCGTCCGAATCCACGAGTTGCAACTGTCTCCGACAAATGTGTCGCCGAAATGCTCGAGTGGGGAATCATTGAAAAACGGCCCAGCGCATAGGGGAGCCCATGCACTCTCGTCGCTAAGAAAAACGGCAGTCCCCGTCTCTGTGTAGACTACCGCCACACCCTCAACCGCCACATCGTCCGTAAAACCTGGCCCATGCCCAACCTCGAGTCATGCCTGGATGCCGTCGGCCAAGCTCTCTACATCACCGTCGCCGACATCCTCAGCGCGTTCTGGCAGATTCCCGTGGCGGAGGAGCACGTGGACCGTACGGTGTATTTGATCCCTACCGGCAAGTACTGTTTTAAACGCATGCCGTTTGGAGTAGCTAGTGCACCTTGGCTTTTCCAACATGTCATGTCTCTCGCTCTAGGTCACCTAGGTCCATGGATGATTTGATCTGTATCAATCACACGTTCGAAGCTCATCTGTCATCTCTCGCGAAAATGTTCGCAGCATTGCAAGCAGCAGGTCTTACGCTCAAACCGTCGAAAATTCAATTCGGTCAGAAAGAAGTCGACTATTTGGGTCATGTCATCTCTGGAAAAGGCTTTCCAGTCAGTACCGACCGTATCGATGCCATTCGCAACCTGCCCATCGCCACCTGCATCAAAGATCTTCGATCTGTCTTAGGCATGGTGAATTTTGTCCGACGTTTTATCAAAGATTACGCCGATGTCACAGCTGCGCTGGTCGAATTCACTCGAAAAGATTATGTCAAACGTGCTAGTTTTAAAAACGCATGGGGGCCGGCCCAAGACGCCGCCTTCGAAGACGTCAAAATATTCTTATCCTCTACCCCTGTCCTCCACTTGCCCGATTTCTCTCGAGAATTTGTCGTTCACACCGACGCCTCTGAACAAGGCGTAGGCGCTTTCCTCGCTCAACCTTCACGCGATAGTGCCGACGGTAAATAACTCGATATCGTCGCGTTTTACAGTAAACGTTTTTCAAAAGGCCAACGCCATTACAGCGCTACCATGAAAGAATGCATTGCGGTTGTCTGGGCCCTCACCCACTGGCGCCCATACCTTTGGGGACGTCACTTTACGTGTAGCACTGATCATCAAGCGCTCACGTATCTGTACCACATGCAAGACACGTCCAACATGTTGACGCGCTGGGCTATCGCACTCCAGAACTACGATTTTACTGTCAAACACGTGCCGGGGAAACTCAACGTCGTCCCCGACGCTCTGTCTCGTATTTTTAGCGAGGTTAATGGCAACCCTGTGCCGTCCGAACCAAGCCTTGCGGCGATCTGTCGCAACGTACCAGATGATAAACCATTCTGTCCCCCGGTTCCTCGCGATTACGAAGTGTCTTCACACAACCTTGGTGAAACCGCGCTCGTCGAAAGCGACCGCGAACTATTTTCGAGTGCTGTGTCCGTCTTTCCTGTAGTCGATTCGGTCAAACTGTTGAATCACCAAAAACGCGAGTTCCGCCAGTATTTCGACTACCTCGCAACTCCAGCGAAATCACCCGTCCCTCCGAACCAGTCGAAGTCTACCATGAGCAAGTTCTTCCTTCATGAAGGTTTGCTTTGTCGTTCGTACATCCCCGCCCACATACGCCGTCGGGCTCAATTCCGCGACCAACTCGTGGTCCCATCCTCCCTACTCTGGAGGCCACCTAGCCTTCAAAGGCACTTTCGACAAAGTTCGCGACCGCTACTGGTGGCCAACGACGCACCCCGATATCACCCGTCACGTTCAGAGTTGCGAATCATGTCAACGTCGAAAAACGTCACACCGACCGCCGAAACTGCCTGTCGGTCATCGTCCGGTAACGCAACCGTTTCAATGCGTAGCCGTCGACCTTGTCGAGTACAAGTCTCTGTCTGAAGGTAACCGCTACATTTGGTCTGTGAAAGATCATCTCACACGCTTTGTCATCTTGATTCCCATCAAATCCGAAGAAGCGGTCGTCATTGTCCGGAATCTAGTAGATCGCGTCTTTTCGGTGTTCGGTCCTCCGGACACCCTGCACTCTGACCAAGGCAAGGAATTCGAAAACCAACTTGTGAAAGATTTGCAGTCTGTCTTCGGGTACAAGAAAACCCCCACCGCCGCGTATCGTCCTCAAGGTAATTCTGTCCTTGAGCGTGTCCACAGCACCGTCCATAGTATGCTCGCCATGTAGAGCAATCTGGCGTGTGATAATTGGTCGGAACTGCTACCGTTTGTCCAACTCGCGCACAATACTGCGTACTCCAAGACCTTGCAAGAGACCCCTCACAATCTCATGTTCTGTCGCGCGGCCAAACTCCCTGTCGATCTCATCCTTGGTGTCCCCGCTACGCCGGCTCCACAAAGCCGTCTCGATTACGCACCCCGTACCGTAGAGAATCTCCAGCTTGCATACGAGTTAGCTCGCCGCAACCTCAAAGAACGCACGTCAAAACAAGCGGAAGCCAATGCGAAACTATCCTTCTCAAGCTTTAAATCGGTGACCAAGTACCCGTCCATCGTCCGTGCACCGAATCAGCTGGACCCAACCCCAAGCTCATTAGCCCTTGGCATGGTCCCTACACTGTCCGAGCACAACTCTCGCCTGTCATTTATCGGGTCTCCAAACCCAACGAGCCGATCGAAACCACCGTCCATTTGGACCGTATGAAACCGTACGTTGTCCCCACCTCGTCTCCGATCCCCGATCCTGAAACAGTCGATGATTTGTTTCTTGGAACGACACTTCCGTAGCCGGATCTTGACGGTTCTGAAACCCCAGTCACCCTCGGTCCGTATACCATCGAACTTAGCGACGGTCGTAAACGGGGGGTAGGAGCAGCTTCCCTGGACAACTTCCAGTATCATCTCAAGTTGAAAGACTATCCTCCACAACTGGGCCTTTGGCGCCACTACCGTGCCGAAATTCTTTCCCAAGATCCCTCGGCGTTTTCACCCCCTTGGCGGAACACTCATTCGTCGCCCGCCTCTGTCGCTAGCACTTAAAACCATGGGCTTGTCGGCGCACCCCTCCGTCCTAACATCGGTATGCAACAACCTTTGTCCGGCGCCCATGTGCTTGCTATGTTTTAGCTGAATTTTTTTACTGGTCCGGCAGTATGTCTCAGAACTGTTTATGTTCTACGTGTTGAGGGTCTCCGTACCCACATGGCTTTTACTTGGTACCCATTGTCTCTGGGTTCTGTGCGAGTACCGCGCACGCCTTGTACTTTCTTGTCCTGGGTTCTTTGGTCACGCCATCTGACGCCACCCGGAACATTCTCTGACGTGAATTTGTTTTGTCCGTTGGTTTTCTGCCTGGTGATCTGACTTTGTCCCTTCATCTGACGCCCCGCATCCTCATATGCGCTAGAGCACTCGCACTGCCAGTAAGATTTGCGCCATTTGAAAATTCCTCTGTCTCCACCCAGACACTCCAACACAGGTCTCGGCCTATCTGATTTTGTTTTTGTGGATTCTGCGGTTGGCACCGCACCTGTATGAGGATCGTTGTCCCCACGTTTTGTTTTCTTTGTTCTTCGATTTCGTTTCGTTTCGTGTTTAGCGGTTCGCACACGTTGTGACGTTCGCACTACACGGTGTTGTCCTTCGCCATGTCGCAAGTCGAAGATGGCTTATGCCGTTCTGTAAGAAAATATGAAAATATTGGGGCCACTCCGGCCCGCGATGACCGAAGAATTAATAAAATACGGAGAAAACATATTTGCCTCATAGGGTACCACACGCCCTCGTCTCATCATGTACCGCTCTTCTCCTAACCCGACGGGAGGGTCTGATGCACGACGCTTTGTCGCAGTGTGCACATGCCGATGGACTTGATTTGTTCTGCGTTCCATCAAGTCTCGGACGTGCGACAATGTGTTTCAATTTTTTTTTGCCCTGTCCAACGTCAATCCACGTCTGTCCTCTGTCTCTCGTCATCGTTGACGCGACGCCTTGCTTGATAACCCGCATCATGTTATGCGCAAGAGCTCTGACCAGCCTACAAGATGGTTGTTAACTAGCGCACCGCGTCACTTCGATGTTACCATGCTGTCTATGTCTCACTTCGGTGGACTCATGTGCCCTGTCGCGTGCCATATCTCGTCTGACCACGGTACGCCAACGTTGCCCTGCACATGTTTTGTCTCTCAGGATCTTCCCACTATGATTCCATCCATACCCACGGGTCATAGTACACGTCGCGACCATTTTTCTTTTGTCTTGTACGAGTCGTCAGCCCTGCAGGCCACAAAGCATTAATGGTTAGTGAATAAACTCGGTACTTCCCATAACTCCACTATATCCCTCCTTGTCGATCCTGCGATATTTCTTGTCTGACAAAGCACTACCCGTGTTTCGTCCAATCGGCACGTGTCCCGTTCTCGGCTCGTCCGTTTCCTCCGGCATTTTTTATCACACATCAATGTTTCGACATTTGATTGTTCTTGAGTGAAGTCAATCTCATGTGAGTTAAACGTATTATTAGCGAACCAGAGCTCCTCGCTGTCGAGTTTTGGTGGAGTACGAGCTCTTAACACCACCAAAACTGGGGGTCTCTGGTGTAGCTGTACGTACGTCCTACTCGAGGTCCCCTGTCCAACTGTCCTTCCGCTTGCTCTGCGGATCTTTCCAAATCTCCCTCCGAATACTACCAGACGGGACGAAACTGTTGCACAGTAGCAGTCTCGGACGATTGAGCCTCCCAATGGTACGCACTACCATTCAGAAAACACCCCAATGCTACGCCATACTTCTACGTGGCAAACGGTTGCACCAATTCCGAGTCACAGAAATATTTAGATGCCTCTCCTAGGTGAGTCCTCACTCGTATCATCTCCTATCCCCCACCTTCGAAAGAAAAGGGGTGGGTGGGCGGGAGAAAAGCTACGAATTTCTGCTAGCTACGGGTCCAAACTTCGATGTAGCTAGCTGCTGCCCTCCTTCCCGCGTGACCCTCCGACGCGGGCTGCGTGTTACACACTGTGCATTCCTCAACACGTGGCCCTTGGTCCAGTAGACACGCGTCTATCATACTCTTGATGCAGGAGCAGCGAGGCAGCAGAATGAGAACTCCGTGAGACCTTTCTTTTTGTAAGACCCCAGAAAACCAAACCAAGACAATCCAACCAACACGCCACAACAAGAACTCAAATACAACCGTAGATCTGGGAGATGTTCCGAATTCTTCCGTGCACAATAAACTACAGTTTATTCGGTCTTCGACAACAAACTTTCATTTTTTGTGTGTGTGTGTGTATTGGCTTGATGAACAGAGGTACAGAGGTAGATACAGCCACATGAGATACACACAACAACACGCACTCGCCGCTACGCAGCAACACTGATACTGATACAAGTATACCGCTATGCTGCTGTGCTTCTGCACACCTCTCAAATTTTTCACCTCGTGCAGGTGTCCACTCTGTGCGTTGTGTGTGTCCACGCCCGGCTCCGTGTCCATCTCTTCTTGCTTCCAGTTTGCTGCCAGCGGTAGAGTGTAGATCACCACGGTCTCTCCATCCCTTGCATCACCCTTCCCCCTCGTCCATCTCTCTCTCTCTCTCTCTCTCTCTCTCTCTCTCTCTCTCTCTCTCTCTCTCTCTCTCTCTCTCTCTCTCTACTGCCACATAATATTGCGGCTGTCAACCATTTCGGCTTCAGTTCAACCAAATTCAAGGCTTCCTTTTATTTGTTTTTCTTCGTCGCCTTAGTTGGCGCATCATCGGTAAAAAGCCAAGCGACAGCCCGCCTTCTTCTGAGTCAATTAGTTTTGATAGACTGTCTTGTCCCTGCCAGTCGACGCGCCCATATTGTGTTCTTCTACGTCTGTCTGTCTTATTCCACGCGAGAACTTGCTGCCGCCTCGTGCGCATCGGTGAAGTGCGACGGCGCAAAATGGAATGGATCTGGGTCAATTCCCAGTGCCAACCACGAACGTCGGGAAGGTACACGTTACACAAACTTCACCTTCACTATTCCCCCGTCAAAAACCCACGATCAAATCATGGATGTGGCGTGATTTCAACGTGTATAGAAGTATCTTGGAATCGCTTTCTTCAGCGTGGCGGCGGAAGCCGCCTCAAACCTCGTGTATGGTAGGCGCTCAGCAATATCCTGCAGAGTAGTTATGATGGAATCAATACCGTGCTTTGCGTTCACGTGTTGACTGGGCAGATCGAGGTGGGGGTGCACAGCTTGCAAGGCAAGGGGAGATCTTGCTGGGCAGGTGTTCGGTCATACACGCTGGACAAGCATTCCGCGTTTATCAAGACGAAGGGCAAGGTCGCTGTCCGCGACGGCTACTACCCTCGAGACCAAAGGCAAGAAACGTGTTGTACAGAACATTGCGCCAACACGCTCGTTGGTGCTGTGCATGTGAACAAGCTCGGTCCAGCGTCGTGCACAGGATTCCACACCCTGTACAACTACTTTAGGTGGTAGTTGTTTGCCAGACACCTACTCTTCCAGGAGGGTGCGCACCTAGTTGGCTGCAGACACCTACTCTTTCAGGAGGGTGCGCACCTAGTTGGCTGCAGACACCTACTCCTTCAGGAGTGTGCGCACCTAGTTGGCTGTAGATGACTACTCTTTCAGGAGCGTGCGCACCTAGTTGGCTGCAGACACCTACTCTTTCAGGAGAGTGCGCACCTAGTTGGCTGTAGATGACTACTCTTTCAGGGGCGTGCGCACCTAGTTGGCTGTAGATGACTACTCTTTCAGGAGCGTGCGCACCTAGTTGGCTGTAGATGACTACTCTTTCAGGGGCGTGCGCACCTAGTTGGCTGAGGTCACCTACTGGTTCAGATTTGTGCGCACCTAGTTGGCTGTAGATGACTACTAGTCCAGAATCGTGCGCACCTAGGTGTTTACGAACAACTAGCCGGTGGTTGTCTGTCTAACAACTAACTTAGCTGGCTTATTAGTTAGAGTTGATAGTCTGTCCTGGAATTACAAGGAGAACGCATTAACAGTGGTAGTAGCAGTGAGAGGTTGTTTCTGCGCAGAAAGGGGTGCAGACAAGGAAGGTCAGCCAAACCTTACACCTTGTGAACCTTTATCGATCTATTCCTGGTGAAACGAACCACAATACACGCAAGCATGCTGTGTGATGATCCGCGAGCATGACACGCCAACCTAGCCAGATGGCCAGGAGCTCTCTCCTATGCGAGGGAGACCTGCCAAACAACATCCGCTTATTATACTGGGTCGTGAAAAAAACTAATTGAACATGCATCATCGACCGTCACTGCCTCTTCTTCCGACGAACCAATCCCTCCGTCTGTTTGCTGGCCACCATCTGCTGGTGGTGCTGGTGGTGCTGGCGTAGGGTCGGTTGGTGGAACAGCCGCCGCCATGCGCCGCCATGTGGTGCGCTTGTTCGCTCGTCGGGTGGTGTGTGAGAGAGTGCGTGGTGTGCGGTGGTAGTCTACTGCGCCGGCAGCTGTTCTGTATTGACTGTTGACACCTGCCCATCCGTGTGTATCTGTGGGTGCGACTGCGTGGTCTGCAGTAGTCCCCTGCTGCGCCGGCAGCTAACTGTTCTATTTTGACATCTGCCCGTGTCTGTCTATGTTTGGGTGTTAGTGTGTGCGATTCTGTGGTTGACAATTGCCCGGGCAACAAACAACGTGAACATGTTCTATATTGACAACTGCCCAGGCACCTAGTTGGCTGCAGACACCTACTCTTCCAGGACGGTCCGCACCTAGTTGGCTGCGGACACCTACTCTTCCAGGAGGGTGCGCACCTAGTTGGCTGCAGACACCTACTCTTCTAGGAGGGTGCGCACCTAGTTGGCTGCAGACACCTACTCTTCCAGGAGGGTGCGCACCTAGTTGGCTGCAGACACCTACTCTTTCAGGAGCGTGCGCACCTAGTTGGCTGCAGACACCTACTCTTCCAGGAGTGTGCGCACCAAGTTGGCTGTAGATGACTACTCTTTCAGGAGCGTGCGCACCTAGTTGGCTGTAGATGACTACTAATCCAGGAGCGTGCGCACCTAGTTGGCTGTAGATGACTACTCTTTCAGGAGCGCGCGCACCTAGGTGTTTACGAACAACTAGCCGATAGTTGTCTGGCAAACAACTAACTTAGTTAGTTATTAGTTAAAGTTGTACAGGGTGTGCAGGATTCCTAAAGAGCGAAAACTGTGGGTTTGCTTGATGGAAGGATGGGCTTTTTGCTCATGCTGTCCATGTGCCACATGATCGTCGCTGCTGTTATATTTTGTTCGCTATGTAGTTGCCTTGCGTTGCTCACCGGCCGTGATTGTTTTTCGTCATGTCTGGAGGCCTCCCGCCCGTGCGTGCACGTTCTAACGATGACGTGGGCACCTCCGTGGCTAGATGTTGATGGCACAACTGAACGAATTTGCAAGGCCTAAATTGTGGGCCCTCGGCTTCGGTCCCTATGTCCCCGGTGTTGTGGTGAAGAAGAGATACAATAAGTGCAGATGGGGTGTGAACCACATGCCTTCTTTCATGTCTTGACTCTGGGGATACTGTAAAGTAGATAACAAAAGCTTTTTTTTGTCGCGGAAGGAAAATGGAGCGATTATATTGTTTGTTTACATGATCGGTGGTCTCCGATCGTTGTGTGTTTTCAGCAATAGACACATAGACACTCGTTCGCGTAGAAGTTCGCCGATGCCCCCCCCCCCCCCTTTCCCACTCCCTCTCTCTCTCTTGCGTGTTTGTTGGCGTTGTGCTACAGCGGGTGGTGTGTGGGTACGTACCTAGCAGCGGCCGCGGAACCCTACCTTGAACGCGCGACACCTCTTATGCCACATCCCGGCCCGACACCTACTACTTGTTACTGTGAACCAGGTGCTCGTTCCCGTGAGCACCTCAGTCATCGATGACATGTGGGCGGCTCTCAGGAGCTAGCGCGATGAGCACAACGATGTGGCGATGGACAGCTAAGGATCCTTACCGGAGTCGCCTGCGGTGGGGTCAACGCCCTCGGCCGCGCTAGAGCCTGGATCAGCGAGCGTACAAACCCCGCAGCGGGAGGCGGAAGAAAGGGTGATCAGCGATTCAACAAGAAGTGAGTGTTGAGTACTCGTAGACTTCAACGCCGAAGTGGTCTTGTGCAGGTGCAGGTCGTTTGCCGTGTTTTGTTGCTGGTATTTCGTGTTCATAATAATGTTTTCTTTTGTTGTTGTTTTTGTGATGTGGCTTGTTGGTTCCAAAGGCAAAGTAAAATGCCTTGTAGACCCCAACCAAAAACGTTCGAGCCTGTGCACGCAACAACGCTTCTCCGGATATTTCTACCGGTTCGGAGGGGAAGAAAAAGTTGGATGTTGAACAGGCGGTGTGTTGTTCGTCTCGTCTCCTAAGAAATCTTGAAGTCAGAAAAACCTCTCTGACAAATGGCGCAACCGTCCAACGCGTCGTCCCTCAATGCTGTTCCGTTGCTGTTGCAAAGGCACAGCCGATGACAGGCGTACGCGTATCTCTCACTTCGTAAGTAAGCGTAGCGATATCAACCTTTCGGTGCAAACGAATTGGGTATGACGTGGTTCACTAACAAATAGATCCGTCGCACACGACTGGGCTCTGGTCGAATTTTCTTCTCGTTTACTGTTTTTTTCTTGAAAGTAGAGTTTAAGTGCGTCTGTCTATTCGTTTGATTGCCTCTCCTCTTCCTTTCTTCTCTATTTGGTGTACATGCTACTGTTCTCTTTCGAGGTCCACTGTCCTCTTCTGCGTCGTACCAGGGTCGTTGTTGCGTGTGTGTTTTAGTTGATCGTGTTCGGAACGTAGAGGAGATAGCAGCAGGTCCAATCTACACCGGGATCCTGTGCGCGGGGGCGGGAGGGATTTTTTTTGTGTTGGAAAGCGCGCGCGTTGGGGGTGGCGGTTCGGGCGGGGGAGGGGGAGGGGGAGGGGGAGGGGGAGGGGGAGGGGGGGGATGAATAACTGCCGTTGCCCCAGAAAACAAATCGCAACACGCAGCCTATCGCAGGCACAGGTATGCCCCCGGTTTCTCGTGGTATGCGGGTGTGAACGCAACGGCATTTATGCGCATGACTGTATTTCCGGACGTCCCTCTGCTTGTATACCACGTACGCGCAGCTCTCACGTGCTTCCGGTTGTTGACGTGTCTATCACGCCCCAGGTGACGCTGCTGCTGCAACCGTTCAATCGTGTTGACCCCACCCCTTCACACAGGTTGTTCGAGGCGATGGTGTCTGTGTGGAACTACAACATGAAGCAGGAGGCGAAAACAACCAAGGTCGACTGCATGAAAACCGCGAAGTTTGCTTCTCCGGCCCTACAAGCAAGTGGAGAGTGATGCGGCGTAGAATGTTGCCATTGTTATTCCCTGCTTCTGGTGGTGGGTCTTTGACGTGGGCGGACGCGGGGCGGGCTGTGGAATGTATTGCGTGGCAACCTTTGTACAGGCAGACGCTATCTTGCTTCGTCACGCAAGTTAGCGGTTGGCAGAGTTTGGTTGCGGTTTAGAACTCGTTTGCGTTTGCGCACGCCAGGAGTACTTAAGCAGGAACCGTCCGCGCTGATTCATTGGTATCTGTTCCATCATTTCGTTTTGAATTGCTCATGGTAACGTTTTATTTTCTTGTAGTAACAGATTGCCGGCCAGAAACAAGGTTGATTGTGTTGTGAAGATTTGCTGAAAATCGTTGGCCGACACTGTAGTTGTTTTTCGTGGTGGCGACTCGTACGCACCATATTTTGTGCTTGGGTTATTGTCTGTAGAGTGCTTCCGTTGTGAGATGTTTCTGCGACAACCGTGTGTGTTTGTTTACGAAAATGTTTCTCACCTCTTGCACACGCGTCACGTGCGTGCCACAGAGCCAGAGGCGTGTTGTGAAGGACTGCGACCAGCTGTGGGGTTTGGGTTACTTCGCATATTACTTAACGGGTTGGTTGCGTTTTCTGGTGCGTGGGTACTTTTTTTTTAGTGATGGTCATCTAGAGAACCCGGTCTGTGCGGCTCGTTCGCGTCGCCTTTTTCTTCGTGCGCCGACTTGCGCTTGTGGTGATGAAGTGTGGAATTATGAGAGTTGTTTGGTGATTTGTGCGCTAGTTTCGCGGTTTGTGGCGCGGTGTTCTTTTTTTTTGTCCCGGTGCCGTCGTTCAAGGAGGTTCTACCACCTATAATGGCCGGATTCTGGAACGCTGTGGTCTCACTGCAAACAAGCGTCCCGGTCTGATTTCGTTGTGGAAGACGCCTGAAGCAGGGAATAGACGAGCAAGCAGCGAATGGGCCAGCGTCGTCAAAACGTGCGTGGTGTAGGTGGAGAGTTGATAACGCGTGAAGGTTTGTTTCGGAGTTTTTGGTTGACCGGTTGAGTTGGTTTAGGTCGGCACTCTCATGTAGTCGTGCGACGGACGAGCAAACAAGTAGTTGAGGCGGTGCTCGTATCAGGCCCTCTTTGTTTCGTGCGATATGTAGGGTTGTTATAGTACATGGGTCCAAACTCTTAGATGAGTCCTCCACAATGTTGGGTCGGGGGGCGTTGTCCAACGTCCTCGTTTTTTCGGGATTGTAGCAATGTGCACTTTTTTATCTCACAGGAGGCCCATTTTCTTGTCGAACCTTGGGCAACCCCTTTCCCTCGAACCCTGCTCAACCCTCTCGGAAAATCTGAACCCTGCCCAAGGTTGGGTTGGAGGACGTTGTCCAACATGGTCGATTTCTCGGACCTTGTCTAGTGTGCACTTTTTTACCTTGCACAAGGCCCATTTTCTTGTCGAACCTTGGGCAACCCCTTTCCCTCGAACCCTGCTCAACCCTCTCGGAAAATCTGAACCCTGCCCAAGGTTGGGTTGGAGGACGTTGTCCAACATAGTCGATTTCTCGGACCTTGTCTAGTGTGCACTTTTTTACCTTGCACACGGCCCATTTTCTTGTCGAACCTTGGGCAACCCCTTTCCCTCGAACCCTGCCCAACCCTCTCGGAAAATCTGTACCTTGCCCAAGGTTGGGTTGGAGGATGTTGTCCAACATGGTCGATTTCTCGGGCCTTGTATAATGTGCACTTTTTTTGGGGGGGGTTCCTTGCACAAGGTCAAACCTTTTCACGTTATGGCACCTTGGCCAAGGGGGGGGTAGCGTCCACCTGTGCAGCCACACAACGAACGAAGCAACAGAATGACAATGACATCTATCGGCCACGAGCTGTGTGTACGGCTCCCTTTCCTCGCCAGTCAGTCAGTGCTGTCTTGCCCCTCCCAGCAGCGGTGCGTGTTTATAGCTGATTCATCCTCTGTTTCTCCTGGTCTGTCTGTCTGTCTGTCTGTTGTGTGGTTTCGAAGGGAGCCAACTGCTGCGTTTGTGTGTGTTTTCCCCCAGGCCGTAGGGTTTATCGATGGTCTCTCTTCACACACCGAAACAACAGTAATGACAATGATATCCGCCACCAGCTTGCTGGTGTGGCTCCCTTCTCCTGCCAGTGCTGTCTTGACAATCCCGGCGGTGTTGCGTGTTTCGCTGAGTGCTTCCTCTGTTTCCCCCAATGTGTATGTGGTGTGAACGAAGCAAACCACCGCGGTGTGTGTGTGTCGGAGATCTCCGATGGCTTGGCTGGGCGAGTCTGTTCGGATATCCTATGGTTTTAGGTACACATGTCGGTGAAGCACGGCGATCTGATCTCCTATGGTTTTAGGTACACATGTCGGTGAAGCACAGCGATCTGCTGTCGTAGCACGACCAAACCGGTGTGGTCAAGATCGCCCTATTTTCTTGCTCCTCAGAAGCCAGCAGATCATCAAACCGTACTCTGAAGCCCTCGTTGTGTTCGAAAAGGAGCGAAACGTTAGACGGTCGCAAATTAAAAGTTGGGCCCCTGGTAGATACAGCCTTTTTTTCCCTCGTGGGGATGAGAAGGGAAAAAATGTCGCTCACTTCGCTCGCTGCGCGGCTCATTATAAATATTGTGAGATTTGCCCCGCACCCAGCGGGAAGTGTGTACGCCTGCTTCACGTCCCAGTGATTGAGATTCATGCCCCTCTCGCTTGCTACCGCAAGCATCAGTTTAATGGGTGCGGATGATGGGCAAGGGGAACACGAATGGATATAGTCCACGTTCGGGATTTGCGACAACTCCCTGGCAACCAGACGCGCTTTGACAATCTTCCCTTCCTTGTTTGTCTTCAAACTGAAACACCACTTCGAGCCCACAGGTCTACGCCCATCTGTAGCGCCGTCTACAAATAAACGAAAACGTTCCCGTGCCCACGTGCACATCAAACTCTTCCCTTATGGCCTGTTCCCACCGCTCTCTGTACTCGGACTTGGCAGCGCCGCCTACGTTCATGGGGGGGGGGGTTCTTAGTCACTCGGACACTTGCCTATGGGGGATGCACTTCGCTCGTAGGATGCCAGAGATGTCTCGAACGCGTCTGGCGAGTTGAGCATAATGTCCTCCGCCCCCAGCAGGAGGCCCTCAGCCTCTTGGCGCGCGGTGTAGTCCTCCTCAGCGCGCTCACACAGGAACCCTCCCACCACTCTCGTCACCAGCCTCTAGCCACGCGAGGTACCGTCGAGAGCATCCAGCGGTCCAACTCCTCCGTGCTGTCGATGGGCAGTGACACGTCTGTGTCGCCCACAGGATAGTGCCTATTAGCAGCTATAAACTGGCCGTGCAAGTCGACGGTCTTTGCGACTTGGGCGAACGATTTTCGCCACGAATCAATACCGTGGCCGCGGCTCTTTCCGTCTAAAAGCGGGCATTCACCGTCACTATTTTCTGGTGGCTACTGCTGTAGCAATCGACGAACTCGTTATGGCCTCAAGTCACGGGTTTCTCATCTGGGGTTACCCCCCTCGCTTCCCCGTTGTTCGGTCCTACGCCCGGGCCCACTCCGGCTGGTCCCACATTATTCGCCAGGAGTATGCTGGCCCAGTCGCTTCCTAGCAGCTGACGTTGTGCCTGTCCACCAGCCGTTGCTTGCTGGAGAAGCCCGCCGCCTCCGCCGCGCGGCTGCATGTTGGTATCCGGGGGCGGCAGCGCAGGTAACCCTTCTGGCTTCGTCCACCGCCACGCTACCAGGCACGTCCTTCAACATCGACTCGTTCACGAGGGGCGCCAACCGAGAACCCTGCAACTGCAAGCTTTCAAGCTCCGCGTCAAGATTCTCTAGCTCTGGCGCGCGGCTATCCGCTCGCACCATCGAGGTATTCATCTCCGGCGTGGCTCACCCCAATGCGACTTCCCTCAAGAGGCGAACCCTAGATTATTTGCGGCTTGGACAATGAATTATGTTCGAGTTACACTTGTCTCGGTGGTGTATTAACTTCGCAAGAGGAGATAGTACCTCGCTCCACATCCCCCTTGGCAAGTCTTGGTGTAGTGCTTCACCGCGGAGCACTCGTCAATGCCGTAGGAGGTTGCATCCATCGATCTCACTCTCATGACCCTGTCAACGTATTCCTGTTTGGGGCACCGCGAGCCGCCGTATCCAATCGCCCTCCGGACAAAGTCAGGACTCACTCCCGGTGTGTATTGGGGGAGGGACTGTCGGTACTGTTGAGAAGCACGATGACCACTAGACTACCAGTCAGCGGCTGACTGGTAGTCTAGTGGTCATCGTGCTTCTCAACAGTACCGACAGTCCCTCCCCCAATACACACCGGGAGTGAGTCCTGACTTTGTCCGGAGGGCGATTGGATACGGCGGCTCGCGGTGCCCCAAACAGGAATACGTTGACAGGGTCATGAGAGTGAGATCGATGGATGCAACCTCCTACGGCATTGACGAGTGCTCCGCGGTGAAGCACTACACCAAGACTTGCCAAGGGGGATGTGGAGCGAGGTACTATCTCCTCTTGCGAAGTTAATACACCACCGAGACAAGTGTAACTCGAACAT
>FN648381.1:98290-112370 GCA_000310025.1 Ectocarpus siliculosus
CCCCCCCCAAACGCCATACTATATCCTATATAAACCACACCATACTAATTCCTATATAAAAAGGGGAACCGTACGACCCAGGGGGGGTCTTTGTGCATCTGCGTCCCCCCTAGCCTGTGCGCTTGCGGGTGCTGTGGGGTGCTTGCGTACCACGGAGAGCATGATGAGTGCTCCCTCAGGGGCAGGCGTAAGCCTAGACCGAGCAGCTTTCCGGCAGCAGGACTGGCTGCAGCGACATTGCACAGAGAAAAGCAACAGCGAAGGTGGTGTGGAGTGGATTTGCTCTTGCGGGCAAGGATTCGGCGATGGCTCTGGGGTAGACGCGGCGACGTCTGTACAGCATGAGCTCTCGGACAAGCACAAAGCGTGAGTAGTGCGGAGGAGTGACGACTTTGGGGGTGTTGTTTGCTGTGAACGCTGCCTCTTACACCATTCTCTAGACGTCTCTAACATGAGAACCTATTTTGTGCAACCCAGCAAAAGTTGAACCCAGCAAGCAACATGCGGCGTGATTACCGTAGGCGACACAAGATACCACACCCCCTGGAAAAATGTTAAAAGCTCGACTACTGTACAGAAGTACTCCACAGCAGTAGAAAGAGTGGCGGTGCCGTAAATGGTGGCGTTAAAACCTTCTCGTCGAGGGCTTTTCCAGAAAAATGCCACCAAGATTTTGGGATGCTCTTCGTCGTGGGGTGCAGTCGCGCGGAAAAAAACGCTCCGGGGGGTGTGGTTTCTTGTGTCACCTACGGCCGCTACGCTGTTTTGTAGGGCAAGGAGGTTGATGAGCGCTGGCTACTCCTAACCCTAAGCTTGAACAGAGCGCTGTATCGACGTAGTCGATACCGGCGGCAGCAGCGGCAGCAGCGGCAGCAACGGCGGCCACAACGGCAGCTGGTGTATTGCGCGGAAAATTACGCGCAAACAATACGGAACGTTCCAGCTACCAATGCAACTGGTTGTTCGACGTCCACACTAGATCTATAGCTTGAATGCAAAGAGGTTGAGCTGAGTTGACGCTGGCCGCACCGCCCCCTCCTCTTCGACAACACAATAACGTTAGCAGTTATATCGAGGCGGTGAAGGAAGCAGCTCTGCCTATTTCACGCATCGCCAAGAAGAAGAGTGGCAAATGGATCTGCGAGTGCGTGAAAGATCTCGGGTCTGATCCCACGCGGTGGACCACAGTGCACGTGCAGCAGCACGAGGGTTCAAAGGATCACACGTGAGTACAGATGTAACGTCTTCGTAAATAAAAGAGTGCCTGCTGATGCACGACTCGCCCTTCCGAAAAGTACACTTGCATAACTATATACACGAGATTTGCAGAAGTGCTAACAGTCGCAAAACTGTTGTTCGAATCGTCAGGAGAGTCGTGAGTGCGAAGGCGAGAACCCCGACAGTGCTGAACTTTTTCTCCCGGGCGTCAGCATCATGCCCCACGCAGAGCGCAAACGAGTCAGTGGTGTCGATAGGGGCTAGTAGTGATGGGGGTGCTGGCAGTGAGGTTGAAGTGCTTTCCGGGCGAGCACCAGGCAGGCCTGAAGGTCAAGGCGCGGGCAGCGAGGTTGAGGTGCTTCCCGGCGGAGCTCTAGGCGGGCCTGTGAGTGGTGGGGCCGGCAGCAGGGTTGAGAGGCTTGCCGAGGGAACTGCAGGCGGACCTGAAGGTAGTGCGGGCAGGCTTGAGGTCGACAGCCGGGATGCACCGACGGAGATGCAGCCTGGGGAGAATGTCCAAACTCGCAACTACTGCGTGGGGCTACGTCCGGACGTCCAGGAACCTGTACTCCAGCACTACCCGACCACTCTGCATGGTGTCTCCTCCGCGACGATGTCGTGGGAAACTCGGATCGCTTCAGGGCGCGTTGCTCTTCATGCTGTGGACACGGCCATCGACGGAGTCCGGAAGCCCAGATGTTTGGGGACGGTGGGGCAAGAGGGAGAAACGTGCGACGCGTGCATGGACATCCAGTACAGGCGCGTATACAGAGGTGAGCTGACGCAGACACGGGGTATGATCACCGCAAATCATAGACAGTGACATGGAGTTTCAAAAATTGTGTCAGGGTCGAGAAACACACTCCACACAACCCCGTGCTGTCATGGTTTCCTAGCTCCGAGTTTATGCATTCCCAACAACAGCAGGCCTTCTGCATGCTTCCGTCTTCGAGCAGGTTTGGTCGCAAGAGCTAAGCTGCGTGAAACGGATACCTCGCTGAAGAGTATCCCTTCAGATCTGTTGACTCCACACCAAAAACGAGCCCGGGGGAACGAGTGGAAGAAGAAGTTCGAAGTACAGAAACTTTTTACTCTGAATCAGCTAAGGAAGTGCATGGTTTCCCACCGTAGGCTCACACTCGCCAAGAGCATCTTGATTTACTTGGCGGACAAGGACGTGAGTGGCGTTCACAGATTGATGAGTCAGGCGCGGCGAGACGGCCTCTCTCTGAACGCCATCCTGGGTAGGTTGCAGCAGGCAGTAGCTGGCACGTACAATGCCAAAGGGTACAGCGAGAACGAGTATGACTTGGCAATCCTGGCCATGCGGCTGGGGGGGCAATCGCTGCTGCACGCTTTGCACAAGGCAGCGGGATTCCCGGGGGCAACAACGGTGTACGCGAAGATACGGGAGCGCTCGGTGAGTGGTATTGAGGGCAACGGAATTTAGAATCACCCCATTGCACGTCAGTCCCAGTCCATGGCAGCGCAGTAACTTTCGGGGAGTTGCCCACATTGTAGGTACCTCATGCCCGCCGATATTTTCTCTGCAACTCGTTTTCTTTGGTTCGATATCTACAGATGAAGTTCGCCCTCTGTGCGTCGGCTGACGTTGAGTGTCTGACTGCAGCCATCACCGCCAACCTGGAGCGCTTCGTCTCGCTGTACAAAGGAGAGAAGAGAGTTATAATCCTGCAGATGGACGAGCTCGCTACGGAACAGCGTGCGAGATACGACCAAGAGGGGGATAACGTAAGTTACTTCAAGACCGCTTGAGCCAGGCGCGTGGAGGACGTTGTCCATCGGCAACAACGTCAATAATGTTGTATCACTTCGGGGAGAGCTTCGTTCCGTTACTAATAGCCGTCCTTCGTCCGTGTTGTGCGTGGATAATTCGCAGATTGTCGGTTTGTGCGTGCAGTGCACTCCCCGCAAGAACACGAAGTTCGGTGGCGTGAGCAGCGTGGAAGAAATTGCGGGCATGCTCGACAAAGGGGAGTGCCACATCGGGCATCAACACACAGTCATCTCCGGAGCTGCTCTCGGGGATCGCCCATACCACGCAGTGCCATTGCTGGCGTTTGCGGTCTGCAACGAGCCGAATCCTCTCCAGCAGCAACTCGCTTTGAGAACGGTAAGCACGACGGCATCTTCCTGCGCACTTGTCATTCGTAAATGGCGCTCGCCTCTCCCCCCGTTTCGCTTGTTCACCACAAGCTACTCTCTCGTACATAAAGTCAGGAATATGCTAACACTCTTCTCCCGGCACCGCGTCTTGGGATCATTCCCCCACATCTCCATTACACTCCCTCCATCTTGTTGCTGCAGGGAGTGTACCGTGTACTTGTCGCAGCTGTACAAATGATCGCAGCACATGTATCGCTATCGTCTTATGATGAACGCCCTTTTCTGTCCCGCCGCCCACGTTGATGTGGCAGATCCTGGACGTGTGGAACTCGAACCCCGCCTTCGGTAACACCCTCGGCCCTATCGTGCTCGTGTGTTCGGATGGGGATGCGGTGAGGCGCAAAGTGTTGCACGACCTCACCAGCGGTGGCACATCGGACGTCTTGAACGTTTTCAAGCTCATGGACAAGACAACCAGTGTAGAGGGCCTCATGCAGTGCTTTGATTTGAAGCACTGCGCGAAGCGATATCGCACGAAGGATATTTCGAAGAAGGGGGTCCGTGTGTCGGGGGGACTTGCGCTCAACCGCGACACTTATCCCGAGCTTTTTCGGGTGCACGACGGCAATCCTGAGGCCACGTACGACGCTCTGTTCAACCCGGACGACACGTGAATTCTAATGTTTCCTCCGCTGCAGCCCTGTGGTCTCTCTCCACCCTCCGTTCATTGGGTAGTTCCTGTTCGGCGCGCCGTCGAAGGTTGTGAAATTGATACAACGATCGCTTGGAACTACGTGTCCAACAACTTGAAATCTTCGTGCTGTACGTACTTCTCGGTCATTCAGGCAGAACGTGGGGCTCGGGGTGAGACTGCTTCAGAAGCAAGTGAAAGTTGCGAACGCCACCCAGGGACAGCTAGACGAGTTGGCGAAGAAGCCTGGGTTGGCAAAACTGCACGACGATTTGAAGGTGCGCACCGGCAATGCCCTACGAGACATCACTCATTCGTATCCTATTTAATCCCACGTGTATAGAGCCTTACCACGTGTGACACACCATACGTTCAGCCGGTTGCAAGCGGGTGTAGCTGTAGTACAGATTTCCCCCCTAGCATTCTCTTTCGTGCATGCAAGGTTCTTTTGGGTCGCGCGATCACTAGAAGTCGTTCTTCAGTCCCCTGCTCAATTCTTGGCATCGAAACAGGTGAAAGCGGCCATCGGAGAGAACCTTGTCGCTGTGTTGTGCGACCCTTCCAAGAGCGTGGGCCAGCTTCTGGAAGGGCTGTCGTGCGTCGCTCATTTGCTGCTCGTCCTGTTTCGCGTACATCGGACCGGGGTAATGACGGGGCAACTCTACCACGACACGCAGGCGACGATTCGCGGCATCTTCTACTGTGTGCTGAAAGTGCAGGAGCACAGCGAGGCCATGGCAACGTTTCTCTGGCAGATTGGCACTAATTTGCTTGAGAACCTTTTTGCCGTGGTGCGGACCCTGACCAACGCCAGGAACGTCGATGGAAAGGAGCTTGGGGACCGCCTTGGCGCCGCTGTCACCCTCGAAGAAATCTACTGCAAGCACCCGGGCTGGGCGAAGACGTCTCGGCGCCTGAATGACTCTTGCGATCACATGAACGTGGAGACCTGGAAAAGCGCCGGGCCCACCGACAGTTGCAACGTGCGGGTTGTGGATGTCCCTGAACAATGGAATGAGGGGCGGAGGAAGGCCACGGCCATCTTGCAGGCACACGAAGAGTACACCGACGTGACAGCTGCCACATTCGAAGGCTTTGAGAAGGAGGGCATCACCATGTTCTTCCCTTTCGGGTAAGTTCACGCAGACTCTTTTGTTGCCGTTCACTGGACTGGAAGTTTTTGTTTGGACGAATGTCGTCTGTTGTAGTTTAACATTCTCCTTCCGCCAGACAAAATGCTCGCAAGAGGATGGGCCCTGTGCCCACATGACACTGTAATTTTTCGTGGACATGAACTTCTGACTGGGCCTAGGATAGTACTCTTTTTTATCGTGTGGCCACCCTCACCTCCGTCGCCGTCTTCTTTGTTGAACAAAGTAATTGAATCGTTTACACAATTTGCGACGAACCCATTATTGTCTGTCTACCATCTCCCGCGCGTTCCTTCCAAGGCCGTTGGAAGCTATGCCCGGATTGCGCCTGTCTGACAAAAACGGCACGGATGACGACGGGGATGGTCTCGGCGAGGGACTCGACGAGGGGGCATCTCCCACGGTCGCCGAGGGGGCGCCTCCCACTGTCGCCGAGGGTGCGTCTCCCACCGTCGCTGACGGAGAGTCCGACGATGCCGTCATCCGTGAAGCGTTCGAAACGGAGGGACTACATTCAGGGTCGCCCTCGCACTCTCCCTTCCTCGAGGTTAACGGGAAAAAGGTGCGTCTCTCTGTATGTGGTCGTGTTCGCATGTTTCTTAACCTTGCTCACATTTGACTTACTCTCTTGTACCCCTCTTTTCACGCCAACTCTTGTTGTTCCCCCATGTTCCTGGTGCCCATCCCGTTTGCATCCGTCTTGGATGATAGGTCCACAAGGCATCAGCGGTGAGAGTGTACACCGGGCAGCATGCCAAAAACGCCTCCCGAGACCGCCTCATGCGAGTGCGGGCATTTACCACTGCAACAGGTGGGCCCACGGCCGCTGGCAGCCCCAACCTCGACGATTCAAGCTCTATTCTGCAGGTCGGAGCTCCTGTTGCGACGCTGTTTAGAATTCGTTCGGAACCTCGACAAGCCCCTCAGTACGGTATCGGGATCGTGATCGTAACGGAGACACCACGTGCTACCATTGAGGCGGCAGATGGGCAGGTCGTCAACGGGCAGCTAATGAAGCTGGTTGCTGAGGGTGGAACTTCGGTGTTTGAGTGGGAGGGCCGCCTGCTGCACACGGACCATACCTACAGCTGCCCTTTACCGCTTGTCATCGAGCTGGATCCAACGATGGACATGAAAAAGATGACCTACGCGTTCAGCATGGATGAGCTGACCACGACACAGCATGTGCTAGAAGAAACAGCAAGCTGCACCCTAGGGTGGGCGGCTTTACCTACAGTGGGCAAGCCAAAGAAGGGCAAACCAGCAGCTCTTCCCCTACATGGTGACCTGATTTGCACGCCAGGTGGGGCTCTAGCGGTGGGAGATGTCCCCGCAGCATCTGTCGATGGGAAGGTCGAGTGTCCACGTTGCTGCTTGAAGGTTGGCGCGAAGGCCCTGGTGCAACACATGGCCGGACACATCCTTGAGCACGAGGTACGTGTCCGCGTGCGGTGTGTTGAGTATTTTACAAGCCATTTTTGGTTTGCGTGCATGATGTCATGTGGATGTGCACGTCAACATTGATCTTGATAAGCCGATGAACATCCAATGATTCAACTCATTTCATCCAGTCTCTTTGCTTGTTACCTTTGGTTTCCTCGTCAAATGATTTGAATGCTTGTGTCTCGACGTTGCTGTTTGTCGCCAAATGAAGGACCTCCGCAAGGGTGACACATGCGGCTTTTGTGGAGGAGGCCGCTGCAAGACGTGGGTCGTGACTCCCGGCGGCAAAGCTGCACCGAAGATACACTCGACGTGTATTCTCGCGCCGAGGACGGATTCGCGAAGTACCGTCGTTGGACTAAGCCTGAAGTCGGCGGCAACACCCTCCGCTGTCACACCATGCACCAACGTGCCCCTGAAGTGCATCTTTTGCACTCCCGACCGTTGGGTGTGGAAGTACTGCATGTCGTACCACGTGCAGGAGCAGCACGGGCCAGACTTGGCGCTGAGAAAAACGGATCCCCGTGCTGTGAAATTCGTAGCCAGCTACGACGTGTGTGAGGAAGGAAAATCGAAGGTGGCGAGAAAGCCGAAGAAGGGTCCGGGTCCCAGAAATCCTGTCGCTGTTGCACGCCGCAAAACTAGACCCAAACCTTCTCGTCGCGCAGTAGAAGTAGATTCGGAGTCCAGCGAACAGGGGGAGGGCAGCGACCAAGAGGGAGGAGGGGACGGGGGGAGCAGTGAGGAAGAGGGGAAGGAGGAGGAGGAGGAGGAGGAGGAGGAGGAGGAGGAGTCGGAGGAGGAGGGTGGGGGCGAAGAGGAGGAGGAAGAGGAGCAGGAGGAGGAGCAGGAGGAAGAAAATAAAGACGAGCCGGACGTGAGCTCGAGGGGGCGTAGACGCACACCAAAACGGCGCTTTTCGGAGTTAGAAGTTTAAATGCGGTATTGTTGGAACACCCAGCACTAGTAGTACGTTCTGAGGTTCCGCCGAGCATCGGGGTTGTTGGGTCACGCGCGGAGAGTATGTAATGTGCTGTTGCCTATCTGGGTCCTCAAAGTTGTACTGAGAATTGATTCGAGGATGTGTCAACTTGGATGTGGTGTGGTTTCTTAACCAATTATTTTTTTTATGCCCCAGGGTTTTTACGTGGATTACAGACGCATACGTGGATGATTCAAGAGAAAACAAAATGGCAAAGGGAAGAAATTTTTTTTTTTTTGGGCCCCTCCCGGGGGGGGGGGGGGGGGTACGTAGGTGTGCGGAGTAACTTTTCCCGTGCACCCTTGACAGACTACCAATAAAAAGCCAGTGTCCGGGGTTCGATTCTCCCCTTGAGCATAACTTTCTTTGCGCCCGATGTATGAGGAGAAATAGTCTATGAGACTTCGCAAAGCAAGCCGATGTACCGCTTGTACCGATGCAATTCCCGGGCAAGACAGCGCTGATCACAGGGATGGCAACCCTGGGGGGACGTGTTCGTGGCTGCAAAGCTACATCGGACACGGGCATTGACTTTTGTTGAGAAGCACGATGACCATTAGACTACCAGCCAGCCGCTGACTGGTAGTCTAGTGGTCATCGTGCTTCTCAACAGTACGTACGTACGTGCCTCGTGTTTTGAACACAACGTTCCGCGAGGAAACACACACTCACGTACGTACGTGTAGTAGGCGGTGATTCGCGGTCATTGCTGTGTGCTTGAAGCGTTTCATAATCGGACGGCACAGCAGCTTACAAATCCTGGGTGTGTGTACAGCTCACCGATCTCGATGACACAAAGATCGTGTGGAAAATCGCGGACCGCTGTTGTGTAGTGTATCGCAAGGGCTACAATCTCAAGACTATCAATCAATGTAGAAGACGACGGGGGGGTCAGCGTTCGGTTGCGATTGATTTTTTTGTAGATTCGTACTGTGGAGTTAGAATTTGGAAAACCAAGATATGCAGCAGGCGTTTCCTGGATTTTTGAAGAGGAGGTATTGCGATCTCCCCCGCGCCCTAAACTTGCTAAAAGTCCACAACCTAAGAACTTGGCCTTAATTAACCCTTTGGAGTCTACAGGCCCTCTGACGGATCATTGATACACACAACACACAAGAACAAAAAATAATTTTTTCCATATTTTTTTTTATAGCGCTGAACAGACGGTCTAGTCGTATAGGGGAGGATAGGAAAGAAACCCCGAACCACACATGCAAAGGAGTTGTAGAGCACACAAGGGTAGAGCGCGCCCGCCCCACCAACACACAGCTGCAAACACACGGAGCATCCACCAGAGGTGCGCCGAGAGGTCACGAGGAGGCCTCTACGACCCGCGTGGTCTGCCCTGTCTATCTGGGCGGCGTTGTTGGTAGCGCTTGCGGTAGCGCTGCCGGCAGCGCCAGTTGCCATTCCTTCTTGTACATGGGCTTTGGCCGTCTCTCTCCGGCAGCCATCCACACTTGCTATGAACGCGGCCACTGAGGACAGCGAGCTTGGCATGGAGGACAGCGGTTCTGCAATCGACCCAAGCGTGCCGAGTGATGATGAGGATGACTGTGAGTTTGATATGGGCGCATCGTACAAATCGATATATGCTACGAACTCGCAAAAAGCTGGTCACAATACCTGGGGAGCAGCTCGGCAGCTACGACAACAACAGGCGCCGGCATCACCGGTCACGCCGCCGCTCCGGACGACTTCGCTCGGGCCGCAACAGCGGCAGCGGCAACAACAGCAGCAGCAGCAGCAGCAGCAACCATCTCCACCGGAGCGTTTGGATCTAGTGGGTGTAACGAACTTGCATGACGCTGGTCACAACACCCGCGGCGCAGGTGGGCAACAGCAGAATCAACAGGGGACCCCGGAGCTAGCGGTCACGGACCGGCTACCTACGACCTCGTGTGAGGCGCAACAGCAGCAGCAGCAGCAGCAGCAGCAGCAACCATCCCCACCGGATCCTTGTCCGGCGAACCCGGCTGTATGTGTCGCTATCATTAGCCGCGGCGCACGACGCGGCGAAAAGTGCGGCAACAAGGTTGGAGGTAGGACGCAAGGATTTTGCAAGCATCATGACGGCCTACAGAAGCGCCGAAAGACAGCGTCAGGTGCAGCTCTT
This sequence comes from Ectocarpus siliculosus, assembly GCA_000310025.1. Taxonomy (NCBI): domain Eukaryota; class Phaeophyceae; order Ectocarpales; family Ectocarpaceae; genus Ectocarpus; species Ectocarpus siliculosus. The sequence continues at coordinate 108,019 of FN648381.1, forward strand.
GGAGTAGGTGCAAGCGTCGAGGCAGGCAACTATGATTCGGAGTCAGAGTTGGGTGGTGGCGTGGACGAATTGCAGGCTCCTGGTGCCCATCCTTTCATAGCGAAGTCTAAGGAACTGCACTACGCGCAGGCCTCCAAGATCGAGGATGAGGGCTTGCGGAGAGCGCAGGAGAGCGTGTGGCACCTCAAGCGGATCAAGCTTCCAAAACCAAAGGTGCACATATGTAGTGCTTAGCCTACCTTTGAGCGCTGGCGTGCTGTCCCGAAGAATGTATCCCTACGTGATAAAACACCATCAACTGCACAACGGTGCGCTTTCATGTCCTTCGTCAACCTACTCGAGTGTAGACATGTTTTTTTTTTTTTCTACTATGGCGCAATCAATCCGTCTCTATCTACAGAAAAAAGTCGAAGTAGCAAGGCTGAGTCTTACGGTGTGATTATTTCCGGATTGGATTTGGGGGGGCGGTCCTTTTTCTGAGCCAAAAAACTTATTTGGGCGTCTTACGGGTAGGAAAATGGTATTTTCCAACAGCCCAAAATCCAACAGCGCAGTTTCCAACAGCGATTCCGGCCGGCCTGTTAGAAAATTGGCCCATTTTCCAACAGCGATCCTGTTGGAAAATCGCTGTTAGAAATGGGGGGGTTGTACCCCCTGGTCACACCCGATCGTGCCAAAACGAGGAACTACACCGTCTGCTGGCCAAACAGAGGCCAGTATCATTAGGTCATGCACAAACCCTCTGCAGGTATTTAAAACTCAGGGCGTTCTGCGTCGTGTTGGCCGCAAACGAGCCGAAAACGTCAACCCTGCCACATTGCTCTGCTGACGTTCTTGCCTTTGGGCCGAAAAGAGCCGTTTTTGCGCATGCTGCATGTGTGACCAGTTCAAAACGCATGCCAGAGAGAGTCCTTGAGCCGTCGACATCCACAAACTGCAGCTAATGGCGTGTGTTCACACTCATGCCCTCTGCTCGCGTACCAGAAACAGAGCGTGTTGACCAGTTTTGATTGCACACGGCCTGCAAACGTGAACCAAAGTGTGTTGCGGTGTTGACTTTTTGGTGTTTTTTCTTGTTCCGCCGCGTGTGTGCTCGGTGTGTCACCCGCGACCAGTCAAAAACGCATGCCAGACAGAGGCCTTTGGCCGACGATATCCACAAACAAACAGCAGCCAGTGGCGTGTGGTCATACACATACCCTCTGCTCGCGTCCCAGAAACAGAGCGTATTGTCCAGTTTTGATTGCACACGGCCTGCAAACGTGAATCGAGGTGTGGTTCGGTGTTGCCTTTTTTGCACGTTGCTTTTTTTTTCTGCCGCTTGCTCCGAGTCGAGTGTGATCAGTCTACAACGCATGCCATCAGAGAGAGGCCTTTAGCCGACGACATCCACAAACAGCAGCCACTGGCGTGCGATGATACACATGCCCTCTGCAGGCGACCCATAAACAGGGTGCTCGGTGTCTTGTTGGTCGCACACGAGCCAAAACCGTGTACTGAAGCATGTTGTGACTCACAAGAACACGCATCAGCCTCCTTTTTCCCCTTCAGAAAAATATATACCTCGAGGAACCGTAAGACGGTCGTTTGGATCTGGATAATTTTTTCGGTGCAGGCCACCCCCCCCCCCCCCCCCCCCTGGTCCGGTGAGAACCTGGCGTGCTCCGTCCCGGCTTTGTAGGGATGCGAGGTCAATGGTCTAATGATTACGGCATGCACGACTATGAGTACACGCCCCCCCCCCGAGAGAAAAAAATATCCCTGAAATAATCACACCGTAAGACTCAGCCTAAGATAGATTAGCAATATATCCATAACGTCAGCGAAAGGGCTATCTTTGTGTCTATGATTTCCCGAACTGTTTTTGTATTTTTCCTCTTTGAGTAGCATCGACCGCACTACTGCTGTAGACGGATGACTAATGCCAAGTGTGTGTGTCGCTCATTGCCGTAGGCGATACTGCTGTCTGTCTGTCGTATTGTAAGTTTGAACCATTTTGCCGTGTGTTATTCGGTGCTGTTGTGCGACTCGATTTTGTATTTCAGGTGTATTGTTGGGTTGCCCTCTAATTATACCTGATGTTTGTTGTTGGTCTTTTCCAGGCTGGTGAACCACCCCCCCCTCCCACCCCGGACGATCCGAAGGGGTGGGTGTTCGAGGGACTACCCCGTGACGAGTCATCCGACCCGTACAAGAGACGGCACAGACACCCCGGCGGCGACACGTTCAGCCTATCGGACCAGCTGAAGACGAGTCTACCGAAGCTCGACAAACAAGGGCTAGCTGTTTTGCGTTCTTTCGTCAACGGGAAGGGTGGGGGTCTCGCCTTCATGTTCTTTGAGAAGACTTTCCCGACGGAGGCTCAGGACGTCGCCCTGAGGGAGGTGAGGAAAACGAAGGTCGCGTTTTGCGTCTTTCAGCAATATTTTGCGAGGTAGGGCATACCCCCCCCCCCCAAACAACCAAAAGAGTGGTGTTCAAGTGGTGGCATGATTTTCATGCCAACAGCGGCAGGAGCACCAGTATAACGGCCACCACGCGCACATTAGCATGAAGCGCGGGCTGTACATGGCGGACCGTTGTCCACGGTGCATGTATCACTTCGAATTGTTTGTTAGGGCCTGAGTTGATCGTTACATGTTCAGACGTGCAGTGCTTGGACGGCCGGGGGGGAGGGGGGGGGCATTAGTGCAAGGCGATGGAGCTAGGATCCAGCATGTATCAGAGTCGACCATAGAAAAAATGCTTTAATTAGTCAATAGGAAGGCAGCGACATCGCGTGAAGGTAGTTCTAGCGTCGTGCTTGACGCCAAAGACAATTACCAACATCAACGACATTGCGAATCACACCTTGCGCACTGCACGGAACTCGTACGAGTCATGTATGCCTTCATGGCTACCTGAAACCAGGGGGCTGTATTTCCCAAGCAACTTCGATGGGGTGCACCACCAACTATCTTCAAGATGTTTCGGCACCCTTGCGCCAGGCGAGCTCACTCTTTTGTCGTGCCAATTTGTTTTTTACAAGTCCCTCTCGTGTCCCGCCCCTTCACGCCTTTATTTTATATCCCGCCCATTTCCGCCCTCTTAAATCAGATGAACGGGTACGTCAACTTCTGCGCCGACGAGTCTGACCCGCCCCTGGAACACCAGGAACCTCGGCATCGGGCGAAGAAGGCGACGCGGGGATTTCAGACGGTGCCGTACAAGGACCTGGCGGATGGATCTCGAGAGTACGCCTTCGAGCGCAAGCACCTGTACGGCGTGATCGGCATCCTCATCACCGCGGGAATCACCCAGAAGCGGCGGATTGCCGACCACTGGGGGTCGGAGCTCCATGACAACTACCCCCTGGTCCGGGCCTGCATGCCTCGATACCTGTTTGTCCTGTTCTGCGGCCGCTTCTCCCACTCGGCCCCGGCCACCGGCAAGCTCAACAAGGCTGATCCTCAGGACGACTGCAAACACCACATCTTCGACCAAAAGTTCTCTCAAGCTGTCAGCAACGCGTGGCCCCTGTTTTACGAGTGGGCTGGGGTGCTAGCCACGCAGTGTACGGCGGCGTTGGAGGCAGCGATCCAAGACGGAGGGGTCGGTGAGGCTGGGGAGGGAGGAGCAGCCGCGGACGGTTGCGATCTCACGGTGGCAGAGCTTCGCGAGTTTCAATCCCTAGTCAAGAAGGCCATGAAGGTGGAGCGTGTTGACTGGGACCGTAGGCTCGCGAATCACCTCATGTCCTTGTGTAGTGTAGGTCGCACTGAGATGGGGGCAAGACGCACGACAAAACCTGTTGAGACGTACAGCGTGAAGGGCGCAAAATCATCCCTTGTTTGTCATGGGGGGGATTGCGACGCCACAAAGGGCAGCCGGTACAAAGGGAGTAGGACTCGGGGGGTATGCTGGTGTGATACTTGCACGGATGGGTTGGGGAAGGACCGGGCGTTGATCCTGTGCACGAAGTGCAACAAAGTACCAGCAGCGCATGTTACCGCTAGGAAATATGCCGCCGCGAGAAAGTACAAGCCCATCGCTTGGTTTGAGGTGACAGATGACAAATTGTTTTGTTTATTGATTGTGATGTAGACGCGTGCAAAAACAGACCAGCAAGTGATCATGTCGCCGCCGCCAGAAAACGATCGGGGTGTGTATGTACCGTGCATGTCGTAGTCGGGGGGGGGCGGGGGGTCTACTCATAGTCGTGCACGCCGTAGTCGTTAGACCATTGACCTCGCATGGGGGGGGGGGGGGGGGGGACCCCAAAGGTTTGGCAGGCTTAAGGGGTAAACCATTTACCCCCCCCCCCCCAAAAGAAGGGAAATTTTTCCCCCAGGAACCAACCCCCAAGGGCAAAC
>FN648381.1:117024-133597 GCA_000310025.1 Ectocarpus siliculosus
GGGGGGGGCACCTCGTAAAATGATCCTTGTACGCGCGGAGAGGGGGGGGGGGGTGGCCGATCTTGCTCCTGGTGTTGACACTTCTATGTATTCTTAGGGTTACGTTGAAATTGAAATCTACCCCCAGAAATACCTGTCTGTGTCCTCTGCATGGGGCAACCGGCGTAAAAATAGGAACAAGAGCTACGTTTATCCTAGGTGGATAGGTGGATGTCTGCTCTAAGAAAGAACTTGGAAAATAAGGACATGGCCTCGGTTTGAGGCAGCAACCAATAAGCGTCGAGCCTCACGCAACAGCAAGCTGTTCTTAAAGTGGTGGCCCGGTCTGTAGTACTCCGTACATACTTCTTCCTCTTCTACTTTAATTAAATGATTTTTTTCCGCGTCAAGCAAGAGTTAAACGAACGGCAGACCTTGCACGGAGACCACTCGTGACGAGACAACAGGAGTATCCCGAGGGAAGAAGCGACCGTTTCACCTTGGTACGTGCGCGCGCGCGTGTCCTGCCTCCACTTTCGTTAACCTTCGCAACAAACAGTTCAAACTGGACAACGTGACCAGAGTACTGGAGGTACAAGACCAAACGCTGAAGGCGGTGATGGAGAGACCGGGCAGGGTCAACATTCCTTCCGGAGCCCCGAGCATTCGGGACTGGTACGTCGAGTGGGTCGGGGTCGCGACCCAGATATGCCACCACCTCGGCATCGGGACAAGCAACGGAATCCCCTCCTTCCCCGGAGAGCAGCCGCGGATGGTCGGGCTGGCGGGGCCCGGCGGAGCGGGGAAGTCGACCGTCGCCTCGATGGTTGTCACCCAGGTGGACGTGCAGGCGTTCTTCCGCGGCAGGGTGCTCTGGCTCTCGGTGGGGAAGGGAGCCAAGGACCGCCTGCCGGCGCTTATGTTCGAGCTCGCGAACAGGGTGCGGGAGACGGTGCTGCAGAAGATGGCCAGGCGGCCCCGGGAGGCGACCGTCGGCATCATCCGAGGACGGGGCGGCCTTCATCCGCGAGGAGGCGGGCAAGGGCGACACGCGCTTCCTGGTGGTAGCCGACGACGTCTGGGACGCGGAGGTGCTGGGGGAGCTCAGGAGAGCCGGGGCGTGGGTCATCTACACCACCCGCAAGACCGAACTGTTCCCGGGAACCCCGGCGATAAGGCTGGAGGAGGTCCTGGAGGAGGAGGCGGAGATGGTGCGTTACGGTTACGTTTTGTGTTGTTGTAGGCATTCGTCCGATGTGTGCTCCGTCCTAACAGTACCATGGAATGGACTTTGATTTCTTTGGCGCATGGGACGTACCCACATGCTGAGAGTTTCGTTACTTGACTACTGCGTGATACATAATCCCGCGGGGTAGCGTGGGGTTCTGTGCATCTGCGGGGCCCCGAGTTGAATAGCGAGGGTACCCCAACCTTGCCAAGCATTCCTTCCTGCGCATAGCGATGTTCAAGGCGAAAAATCGCATCCACGACTGGAGACCTCCTCCCACATCCACAAGCCACCTTCGAGACTCACAGGAGTACTACCTTTCAAGCGCGTCCGTTCATGGATCCATCGACCTCGGTACATGCTGATCGAGAGGCTTTTGCTCTGTAGCTGGTAGTGCGTCGCCTTCGCACCCTGTGTTTTCTCTCCCTTTGACTGCTCTCTCTCTCGTGGATATTCAGGGATCAGAAGTGATGACTTGAGTTCTCATCGACACTACAACTCAAACGGCCACCCCAAACCATCCTGCCAAACCATCGCCTGTCCATCCGTCACAGATGCTTCGGCGGGCGGACGACCTTGGCGAGCAAGCCCGCCTCCCCCCGGCGGCGTACGAGCTGATGAAGCGGTGCGACTTCGCCGTGCTGGACCTGGCCTTGGTCGGTCTGTGGGGCAACATCCGTCGCAGAAGCTGCGAGAGCGCGTGGCGAGCGGCGTTGGACAGCATCATAGAGACCCAGCGCGCCGGCGGCGACGGCGGGCAGCTGCTCCCGTGGCGAGCGGCGGTCCTCCGGGCTGGGCTCGGCGTGCTCGCGAGCGACAACCCCCAGACGACGGAGCTCTACTACGCCCTGGCCCTGCTGCCGACGGGGCTAGCGTTCCCCCCGCAGGTCGCCTTGATCCTGCTGTACGGGGACGACTTCTCCGAGAGCGCCCTGAAGGCGGCGGAGGCCGTCCTGGGCACCCTCGAACGCCTGTCGATCCACGTGGACTTCGTCCTCGACCGCCCCCTGGCAAAGCACTACACGCGGGACACGGCGCTGCCCCGGTGGCGACGTTACATCTCGAGCGTGAGGGCCCTCAACACCTACTCGAGCGCCTGGCTCGACAAGGTCTGGGAGAAACTCTCGAAGGTCGAGGGGGAGGGCTTTGTCCGTAGCCCGTACAACGCGGCGCTGAACGCGATAATGGACGACTCGGAAGGCGAGCTCCTGGAGGCCCTCCGGAGGGCCGCGGAGTTTCACTTCTGCCGGGAGGACTGGTCGGAGGCCTTCGACAAGTACTCCAACCTGTTGCTGATCAAGGAGCAGACCGCCGGCCCCCACCACCCCGACGTGGCGAAAATCCTGCACAACCTGGGGATGTGCGCTTGCGAGGTCGGGCGAGAAAAGGAGACCGAGGGGTATCTCCGACGGGCCCTGACGATCCAGGAGGAAAAGCTAGCCCCCGACGACCCACACATCACGAGCACCCTGCACTCCCTCGGGGTGTACACCCGTAAATCCGGGAAGGTCGAGGAGGCCGAGGGCTTCATCCGGCGAGCCCTTGACATCAGGAAGGGGAAGCTTTGCACCGACCCGCTGATCTTGGGGCGCACGCTGCACTCCCTCGGCGTCGGCGCCTACGATGCGGTGCGGCTGGAGGAGGCCGAGGATCTGCTCCTGCGAGCGCTGGCCACGAGGGAAGGGGTGCTGGGCAGCGTGCACCTGGAAGTGGCGGACACGCTGCACGTCCTGGGCGGGTGCGCGTTGGAGGCCGGGCGGATGGAGGACGCCGAAAAGCTGTACCTGCGAGCGCTCGTCATCAGGGAGGAGAAGCTTGGAAGGGACCACCCGGACGTCTCGCGAACCCTCCGGAACCTCGGGATATGCTCCGTGCACAAGGCGAGGCTGTCGGAAGAGACTGCCGGGGTGGTTCGTCGAACGCTTGCGATTGTGTAGGAAAGAAAAAGCGTATCGCCGATCACCCAACCAAGCGTAGCCAAGCACGGTAGGTAATGCCCCGAGTTGTTCCGCCGAGTGCAGTGCTGGCCCGCTAGAAGTAAATACCCAACCAAGTGTAGCCAAGCACGGGAATGCCCGAAGTTATACCGTCGAGAACAGTTCCGGCCCCCTAAATAGAAGTAAATGTCCTTTGTATTTGAGCAAGGCTTTAACAGCTTGCAAGGTGTCTCACTCAATGATTGAGCACAATTATTTTTTAGCCCACTGTGAAATTGCCCGCCTTTTTTTTTTAGCCCGCCATAGGGTTCAGAACCAGAACCTATTTTTCACCACAACGCTTCATCCCTCATCCCGCGCCTTAGCATGCTAGTGATGGACTCGACCCCCGGAGCATACAGCCACATGCAACATCAGCACGGCAGAAGCACAACCCTTGCAGACGAGGTTCAAGCAAAGGGCGGGCCACCGTTATGAGTGCAGCACCGGTGGGAGACCGCTCGAAACATCAGGCGCCACTCGGCGAGAACGAGAAGTCGGGGTTCCGCCGCGTCTTTCATCGGGGGACAGCTGCGGGAGCGACAGTGATGGTAAGCACTCTAAAGCCACATATACTTGTGGGCATTCAATCTCAGCGTAGGTAGACAACCAGTCCATTGTTCCGCTTCGTTGGTTACAGACCTGGTAGGAGTTGACTTGATACCCACACCATATCGCATATCCAACGAAACAAACTCGAACTAGGTAGGAGCTACAGGCAAGTACTAATATACTGTAGACAGACACGTAACACCACGTGCACGACCCCGGTAGCTCCGATGCTCTAGTGGTTACCGTCGTAATCCTGCTGCCAGCAGGTTCGACGCTCTCTCTCTCTCTCCCCCCCCCGCCCCCTCTCTCTCTCTCTGGAGGTGGAAGAATTTTCATTTGGCCGCGGAAAACGTAGTACTGTACTTTGAGTAGTTGCTGAACACTCGTTCCGGTCTCCGTTCGTGCACCGTCTCCGTTTGTGGACAAATAGCACTTCCAATAAATACTTCGAGCTCACGTTCGACGAGGGAAAAGAGACGGCAAAATCCTTCTCGCGATGCAAAATAAGGCAAGAACCGCAGGAGGAAAAAACGTTGAATGAATCGGCAGCAGACCCATCGTAGAAACTTCCAACAGCAGATCGTCTCCCACCAATCACACATCGGCTTTGTAAGACATTTTGTAAGACAGAGACAGATGATCAGGCGAATGGCACGACGCTCGGGGAGAATCCCCCAAATCCTCTTGAAAAACAGACGCAGCACAGCAGCAGCACACGTAGACAGCGCACGAGACAACCAGCACAGCCGCATACAAGACTGCTGTAGGCCAAGGGCGGCCAAAGGCACAAATCATAGAGGGCGTTGGGTGTGACTCTTAGAGCTCGTTGCCTGCTGTTGGCAGCACAAGCGAGGGACGACGCAAGTCAACCTGCGGTCTGTCTTCATCACCTGCCGATCTTTGGAGCTTCCCACACAGAGGCACCCCCACGACACCGACAACGAGATGTGCACACTGCTGTAGGTCAAGGGCAGCCAAAGACACACACATGGCAGGCATCGGAAACGATTGTATGGCCCGAGACACAAGTCCAGTCTATCTGTGGTCTGTCTTCGTCTGCAGGCTAATCTTTGCTTGCACAACAGACGCACCCCCGACACACAGACAAGTGAGACGTATACTGCAGGCGGAGGCCAAATACACGCATCGTAGGAGGCGTCGGGAGCGATTTTTAGGGCCCGTTGCTCGCTGCTACCAGCGTAAGCGAGGAAAGCAAGTGCACAGCCACGCACAGCAGCAGCAGCTGCTGCTGCTGCAGCTACGTGTAGTAGCTGATGATGAGAGCTCGTCCATACCAGCGCTCTCATTCATCCCCGGGCTGCTAGACAGCAGACATCTGACTGACTGGGGGTGTCGGGTGAGGTGTGAGGGTGTCCAGTCGTGGCCTCTGTGATGGCGTAGGCTCCATCCACATCTATCTGCGCTTGCTTTGATGTCTCTCTCCGCCACTTCTTTTCGCGCTAGGCACACATAGAACGAAGAAGCCGAGGCGAAGGACTTGGTACATCAGTCCGATGCTGATACCCGTGCAGAAACAATTCACACGGTACAGGGGGTGGCCTTAGCCGTCCGGAGTGGCGCTTGCAATATACTGAGGTAGAGGTACACACCGCGCGACGCGCCTACGCATTCTACCCCTTTTGTTTAGCTCCCTTCGTTTCGCTCTCGGTATGTGTTACAATATGGAAACGTTAGCACATGGCCAGTATGAGTCAATGTTCACGGTGCCCCTATCTCCGCCGTGGTGGTTCGACGGGCTCCGCTGAGTACAAGTCTTTCCCGTAAAGGTACTCCCCCCCTTCTTTATCTGAGCCAGGTCCGGTGAGAACCCGGCGTGCTCCGCCCCGGCTTTGTAGGGATGCAGGTCAATGATTTAACGACTATAATACGGTATGCACGACTACGAGTACATCCCCAACCCTCCAAGCAGCGAAAGTCATCCTGGGAAGCCCCAAGCGCGCAAATAATGCAGCCGTCAGGGCAGAACTGGCGATCCAATCGTTACGATCGGGAAGAGATGCAAGGAAGCTGACATGCAGTACCGCATGTGCGGTACGGGAGAGAAGAGGTTGCCGAGAATAGTCTGGGAGGCGACGTGGGCAAATAAAAAGAGGGGTAGACAACCCACGGAGTGGGTCAAGGTTGTAGAGGACGTATTGAAGGGGTTCGTTATTTTTTTCTCTATGCGTCGTCATGTTTTTGCGTGATTCAACCTGACCTCGGCGTATCTGTGGCGTTTGAAGTGTATCTTAGATTCGCCTTGGCACGCTGTACGGCTTCTTTAATACGATGAAAAATGAACTTTCTTGCTTTTAACGCTATCCACTTTGGCTTACTTCGTGTGATGCTTGTGTCTCATGTACGCAATCCAGGAAACAGACCATTTTTTCTTCGCCACCTCCCACCGTCTGCAGCCATGTTCCGGTGATTACCGAAGGAGCATGCCGCCATGTCGAAGAGGCGGCTGTTTTCCCTCCTGGCGAGCGTCAGGGGCGCCGTAGCATGGCGAGGGAGGGGGTAGGAGGCTCGGCGGGCCGCGGTGCTGGACGTTAAGAGGTGTGCTTCCCAAGTTGGGGGTCCACTGTGCGTTAGTCAATGGCAAAGGAAGGCTCATGATGAGAGGTCTTTGGGAAGGTGGCGGTGGGATGCGATTCCTTCTTGAAGCCCACCGATTTCTAGTGTTGCTCGTTGACTTATCGAAGACCGATCAGGCGGCGCAGATGACAGCCCCGTTTGACATCTCCGCGCTCGCCGCGCACACGAGGTAGGTTAAGGGCGGTGATATATATTTACATGTATATATTTTCCGAGGTGGTCTCGTCTTTGTGTGTCCGTTTATTGACATGGTATATGATAATTTTGTTGCTGCCGCTGCCGCTGCTGTTGTTGCTGCTCCTGCTGCTTCTGGTGGTGATGGTATGTTCAGGAGCGGAGCGTCCAGCCTGGATTTCAGGAGCTCGGCAGTACACGGACCGGAGCAGGATGCCGCCGCCACCGACGCCGCCAGTGCTGCTGATAGCGGCAGCGCCGGCGAAGGAAACGAGGGCGATAGCGGCGTAGGGCAGGTGAGACTGGTTGGGCAGAATGTATCTGAAAGTTTAGTTGTCTGGCGGCGGGGCACGGAGAAGCATACACACACCGTCAAGACATGCTGTCCATCTTTGAGCCAGACCCTGAGTGAGGAGACTCTGAATTAACGAGCGCTTGCGATTCGACACCAGCACCGGATGCGTGCTACTCCATCGATGATTATCTCGGCTCTCTCATCGTGTAAAAACCTCCACCCTGATCGTCATCATGCCCTCCCCTCCCCACATCAATCAGTCCAAGTCGAAGGGGCGTCGCAACGGCGGCGGGGGAGGTTCTCTTGGGTGCTGCTATCGTCAACGGAGGGGGGAAGCGGTGCGAGTTCCCCTGTTTTTTCTGAGAGGCACCAACTACGGTGAGGAAAAATATTTGCAGAGCGTGTTGTGGAATTCATTTTCTTTTGGTATGCGTGCACTATCCCTCTGTGTTTCTTCCTCTGTTCTTGCGACCTTATCCGTCCCGCAGACGTAGCTGCTTGTGTAAACACCTAGAGTCCAGTCAGCATTGCATGCACGCTGCGCCGAGAGGTATCGTTTGGTTCATGTTCACCTGTTTTATGTGATGTGTGATCCCCGCTGAGTCATCCTGAAAAATATCCCGAACAATGTACCGGTTGGATGAGGCAGATACACACAAAAACACAGACACGACAACGCGTGTCCTTTCACGATTGTTAACCCTGCTTCAAGATTCCGCGGCGTCTTTTGATTGGGCAGCCGGCCGGTTAGCACGGTCGATGCTTGCTATGGAAACCCGCACACACGTGTACCACAGCATGTTGGAGTGTTTGTTGGCAACTCTTGCTGTTTGTATTTCTGGTGTGTTTCGTTCTTCGGTCGTGCGTGTCTTCCAGCTGGGTCGACGCGGTGTTTTATGAACGAATTACTGATGCACGACGCCGTTCGTGACGCTCGTGCCCCCTGTCCCTGCCTGTCCTTCTCGCACACACCCCTCAACGACATGGGTACCTCCCCTACTCCAAGTACGTGTCGCCGCCGATCCTTCTCGAGCACCCCGACCTTCATCTATGCCACTCGTAACCGCCGTCGTGCCCCCCCCGCCCCTGCCAGGAGCGAGGGCTGGCGCTCCATCCCCGACGCCGTCCCCCCGGGGCACCTGGAAGGAGAAGCGGCACGTTCACCTTCGGCAACGGTGATAGGTTGGCGGCGGCTATCGACGAAGGTTCGCGGGGAGAGGCTAGTGGCAGGATAAGTTGGTCGCCTGGAGCTGGATCGCAAATCGTCTGGTTGGGGGAGGGAGCGGATTAACCTGGATCGTTGCACCTCCGGTGCGTCCGTCGTCCGCTCTCTTTCTGGGAGAGAGTTCGCCCAACGAAAAGATGCCGCCAGCGCTCGATCTGCTGCGATCTCTTGGTTGCTCCGAGCCGCGAGTGTTGTCTATCAGTATGTATGCTGTAGAACTGGCGGGAGCCTCGCTCTCCGTGCTGGCGGACAGCTGCCTGTGTTTCGTGGTACAAGATACTCGCACTGTTCTGGACACACAGTCCTTTGTTGACGGGTTTTGGTTTCCCAGGAACTACTGATGTAGTACGTCGTGGAAGGTGCTAGAGATCACTTACCCGCCTTACGAGGCACGGCAAAAATACATGATTCGAGGTGGCCGTTCGGCAATTTTTCACCCTGGGCAACGTCCTTCTACGGTCCAGAAATCGTAGACCTTGGACAAAGTTCGCCTTTGAGGTGACGTTGGGGCCATTTTACCTTGCCCAGGGTGGGTGCAAGGTTACAGTTCCGCTGGACCTTACACAAGCTTCGACCCTGTGTGACCCTGGGGCGTTGTCCACCTTGCGCAAAGGTCCTTGGAAGGTCGAGAAGTCATCGACCTTAGAAACCGTTCGACCTATTGTGATCTTGGTGCTTTTTCCACGTTGTCCAAGGTCCTTTCAAGGTCAAGAAATCGTAGGCCTTGGGCATGGCTCGCCTTCGTCGTGACCTTGGGGCTTTTTTACCTTGCGCAAGGTGCTTCCAAGGCCCAGAAATTGCAGGCCTTAGACATGGTTCGGCTGTGAGGTGACCTTGGGGGCATATTTACCTTGCCCAGGGTGCGTGCAAGGTTACGGTTCCGCCGGACCTTGCCCAACGTTTGACCTTGCACTACCTTGGGGCCTTACTTACCTTGCGCAAGGTGCTTCCAAGGCCTAGACATAGTAGACCTTGGACATGGGCACCCTTGTGGTGACCTTGGGGGCATTTTTACCTTGCCCAGGGTGCGTGCAAGGTCTGTCCAAGGTACCGGTGGTGGGTCAACCTTGTGTAAGGGGGGGTAGCGTCCACCTGTGTGGCTACTGTACGTGCTGCCACCGGTCCAACAACAAATTTGACTTTTGATTTCGTCATGCTTAGGTGTCTCTGAACCAAATGACGCCGTTCTTTTTGCAATAGGTGGGTATGTAAGCTGAGTACGTGGAACAAGTGTGACATGTCTGCATCATGCCAGAGTTATGAAGAGACTGAGGTGCTACACTGCTGTTGGGTACCTGATGTCTTCCGGAGGTACGCTCTGAGTCTATTCCGGATATCAACTGCTACGTTGCACAACCTGTCCGAAGAAACTTGCCGACCCCCAGCGTATGAGTAACCCAGCGTACCTTTGTCGGAGATTGAACGTCTACGCTCTTGCTTCGCTCTCTGTCGACGTTGATGTACGACGAGCACTGCGCGGATCTCGCCGCGTGCTTGGCAGGGTTTCCAGGGGGGGGACACGTTTCCGTTGGAGGCCTCGTTTTGCCTTTATTTTATTTTTTTGTTTGCTACGCGCAGCACTGCTGTTCAGTTGGCTGACACACACACCGGCACGCACATATGCACGATGAGCGATGAGCAACAGCCTCCGCAGACCGCTGCCACTGCTGCATCGACGTCCACACACCACAGTATCATGACCCGAGCAGAATGTTTTCCATCTTGGTTGGTTTCACGAGCAAGGCTCTGACAACAATGGACCTGGAAAGAGCCTTTTGGGCGGGGACGAGACAGAGAGAGGACAATCTCCTTACGATCCCGAGGCTTGTTCGAGGTAAGTGCCGCAATGTGAATGGCAGTATAATAAAGGGATGAAATGGGCCGAGAAGGCCCTGTGCGAGACGTGTTCTGGTCATTCCGTGGGTGTCGTTGCTTGGGGCTTGCTTCATTCTCCGCGGGGGAGGGTGTGTGGTTTGCTTCTGTTTTGAGACAACCGAGCTTGTCGAGTGACCGTACGACGAGGAGGGAGCCACGTGCTCAACATCACAGCTTGTCACATGCACGATGCCCAAAGCTTACAGACCAGCGCAGTCCTGAATCCATGCTAGCCAAACCATCGGGCGCAGTACCATAGGTAGGTCCACCTGTGGGCAAACCTGGGCTACATTGTGTGGGCGATTTTTTACTGGCGGCGCCTGGAAAAAAGAGAAAAAAGGAAGAAAGGATAGACCTACACGTCTCGCGAAACCCCCGTTGTCTATATCTCGACGACCACGACGTCGATTCACAAGTGGGTTGCTGCAGATGATGCAGATTGAGCAGGAGATGACGTACATGTGTCTACGCTCTGTTCAGTTGTCCCCTTTCATCCACCCGCGGTGCTGTTTTGCAGCGCACGAGCAGCACTTGTCAAAAAAATCATCATGTGTCTTATCTGCTGTGCGTACACTGCTACTTGCTGTATGTAGCATTTCAACACTAAATCGCAAGCACGCCATCGCCTCAGCAGGAGGCCAGCGGCTGCCAAGTGCAGCATGCGGCACCCCAGCGGTGATTCGAGCAACCAAAATGTCGAGAGAAGTGGTGCCGCCTTGAAATCCGCGCCTGTGAGGATGTGTGCAATGGAAGATCCCGCCTGTTCCTCTACTGCGGCTGCTGCTGCACACGAATTCTCAAAAGCAAAAGCTGGGAGGGGATGGTGGTGCTTGGAAGACTCACTTCATCACCCGCGAGTCGTGGTGTGACCTCCGCCTGTGCATACTTGGCTTCGTGGGCATGTGTCGCTACCTGTACGCTGACACCCAGCGCTTCAAGATTGGTCAGCTCTCCCCCGACCACCGGTACTTCTCTCCGCGGACATGCAGCCAGGTAGGTACACTAGGGGGTGCTCGTCGGACAGTAAATATAAGAACGTGATTTTGGCAATCTAAGGCCACTTGTTAAGCTGTCCTTTTTTGGGCTGTCTTTTTCTCAAAAAGGGACAACTGGCCAAAAAACCACTTGTTACGTTGTCTTTTTTTGCATTTTTGGACCTTCGAAAAAGGGACAGAAGAAAAAGACAGCGCCATCCTGTCTCTTTTCGGGCAACTTTGTGACAGGATGGGACTGTCTTTTTTTGTTGCCCTTTTTCTGTCACAACACATGACACTTGCCCACAAGCTTGAATATCTCGACGGATGATCCCCGCAAACTCTAACGGTATTCGCACGAGTCGTGTCATGTGACTGGTACGGAGTCAGTAGCCTCGGCGATAGACGTAATGTTGTCATTCGGCTGACCAGGTGGACAACCCGATGTGTGCGGCAAACAAGCGGCAAACGAGCCGAAAGAGTCGGACGCACCAGCGGTGGGTCTTTTTGGTGCACAGTCAACTTTTGCGAACCCAACTTCTGGGCGACCTATAGCGTCCTGGTCTGTATCAATCACCACACAAGACGAATCAGACGCACACCTCATGGCGGATACCTTTCTTTGTCATCGCTGTTGCTTCGGTGTGTGACGAGGGAGCATCGATGAACCAAAGTTGCAACACGGGAAAAAGAACAAAAAATATGCTTGGAGACAGACGCGGCGGGTCATTTTTCCCGCTTGTCCACCACTCTCGCGCTCACAACCTCTGACCGCCCGTCAGCCTCCTGGTCTGTATCAACCACCACACAAGACGGACCATACACATAGCTCGTGGCGGATACCTTTGTCATCGCTGTTGTTTCAATGTGTGGCGAGGGAGCATCCATGAACGAAAGTTGCGGCATGGGCAAAAAAGAGCGAAAAAAGCTGGTTGTTGGCGCGGTGGGGTTTTTCAAGGTGCTGTTGACTCTCGCCACCTCAGTTGCCGTGCCTCGCACTGCCCTGTGGTCTCGATCAGCCGCCACACAAGGCGGACCAAGCACCCAGCTCGCCGGGGATACTTTACAGTTGCTGATGCTCCGCTCTGTGCGGAGATATCACCGAAAAACCTACTCGGTGCCAAGGTACTTATTGTGTGACGAACGGCCGTTGCGCTTGTTGCAGGGTCATTTGTTTTGGCGGATGAGCAAAAAGGATCGACCAGCACCGTAACAAGGGGGTAATCTTTTTGCTAGATTATTTTTTGGTTCGTCCCTTTTTGAGAAAAAGACAGCCCAATAAAAAGACAGCTTAACAAGTGGCCTAAAGTGGCAATAGAAGAAAGCAAGACGCGCGGCGGTACAGTAAACTACCCCGCCCTCCCCAAATTTCGTGCTTTATGGTACACTTTGCCGCTGCTCCGACCACACCATGCAGGATATATGCGAGCAAAACATTTCACACATCCGTGCAGGGGGCGGGACCACGAGGAACCCCACCGCGCGCATGACCAAGAGGAGGTCACAGCAGGGCGACCGGCACCGAGGAGTGCACGGGTTTTCTCGGATGAACTCCAACAAGAACGCCCGCAAGGAAAACAACCTGACCTGGCGGGCTCCCGAGGAAAGCTCATGTTGTCTGTCACAGATGAAGAGCGACGGATGTCTGTTGACGCGCGATCAAAGGGGTTTGTTGAATCAGCTCCGTGCCCTCGCGTTGTTGAAGTCGAACCCCTAGTGTTTCCCAAGGTGCTAGGGAAGAGAAACGCCCCCGTGAGCGACCCCAAGACGAACACGTACCAAACCAAACCGAAGGCGTCCAGGAAGTAGAGGTTACGGGGTGTGTTGTAGATGGGTTAAATGGAAAATGGTGGTCGGCAGTTGAAGGTTTATAGAAAGTCGTGGGCCGACGCGTTCTTCCCTCATTGTTTTTTATTGTTGTGGATACCAGTGGTCGCCGGTTGGAGGTTTATGGAATGCCGCGGGCCCACGCTTTTTTCCCTCTTTAGTTCTTTTTTCGGGTGCGTTTGAAATTTGTTTGCCTTTCTAATTCGAGTGTGTTTGTGCGTGTCTCGGAACGGCGATGGCCACCAAGAAAACGCCATTAGAGGTGTGGTGCGTTTGACAATTTTTGCCTTTATATTTCTAATGTGTGTGTGCGTGTCTCGGAACGGCGATGGCCAACAAAACAACACCATGAGAGGTGCATTTTCAACTCATGTTGCGTCGTGGGGGAGACAAGCCACGAGAAGCAGCGCAGATTATCTCAGCTTCGTTGATGCGTGGTTTAAGTTCCACGAATACGTCGGAAGATCTGTGTGGATCATTTGTCATTTCCCGAATGTGGTCGTGTCAACTATCTTGTTCCCGCAGGCTCCTGTCCGCTAATATTTTGCGACATTGTGGTTGGGTAATAACTGCTTATCTTTCGTGGAACTTGTGCGTTGCTTTGCCATCAACTTTTGTTTTTTGCTGTGATGCGGGCAAAAAAACGGTGCGAAACACCCTCAGCCCCATATAGTCCAACGGGTGAGGAAAAATACATTTCCCTCCACACCTGGACATCCGTTTTCCCAATACCGGATACTTTCGGGGAGGGTACGCAAAGTCGAGTAAACACAGGGGGCCCGTGGAGGAATCCAGATTTGCGGCCGGGTACCCTAGCCGTTGCGACACGATCATGCAAAACGGCCACGTTGAACATCAAGTCAGGAACGAAGGAAGTGTGTCCCACATGCGACTTGATTATTTCGTCCCTCCTGAGTACCTGTGTGGTCGGGGTTGCTTGTTATAACGTGCTTCCCTTCCCACACCCATGAAAAAATAAAAATGAACGGGAACGGAAATAGAAAGCGCGAATTACCCCCCCCCCCTCCCTGCAAATTACGCCCCTCCCCCGGTTATGTCCTTACGCGAAGCAAAGGTCGGCAATCGTTAATTACTCTAGCCCATCGCTGGACGGCTTGGTATCCTGGTAACCATGGGAAAAAAAAATCCTAGAACGTCAGCCTCTTACTCGTCAACACTCAAGCCTTCGACCGTCATCGCGAACGCACAATTGTTGTTTCCTACCCTAGACACGAGGGCCCGCGAAATGGGGTCCCCTAGAGGTCGCTCTCGTACACTCCGGAACCATCAACTCATCAGACTTCCTTTTCTGCCCCGATGGCATACCCTCTCGCATGGGCAGTGGTTGTTCCACAACGCCTTCCGACGTAGATTCCCCAGGGAGGAAGACGGGCTGATTAAAATATTCATCGCCTTCTGCATCCGACCCACCCCCGCCAGGCTCGCCACCGCCCCCGCCTTCATCACCACCAGGCGCCCCAGCGCCCGCGTTTTCTATGTCATCGTCACCCTCCGACGGAGCCCCCCCCGTCACACACCTCAGCGCCGCCAGCAGTTCGTCTTTCCGCCACCAAATCTTGCCTGTAGAACTGCCGGCCCCTCTGATGAGAGCTAGTATCATCTTCTTGGTGAGCTTTTCAATTTCAGGCACCGTCGTTCCACGAAGCGACTCGAGATTGACTACAGGCGATACCGAGATGGCGTTTTCTTGCGGTTTAGATCCCGCGCAACCAGCATTTACCTCACCACTCCCGGCAACAGCCTTAAGCTTACTCCGCAGGGCAAGGGACGCTTTGTCTTTGCTAATCGACGACACTTGACTAACATGCCGTGTGTAGTCCCCCATGCGGCAGTTGTGCCATTTCTGGACGATGAAAAGGAAAACTTCATGAGCGACCTTGGAATCCCACTCAAAATCCACGACTCCCGAGGAGGGTTTGCAGCACCCAGCCCACGCATCCCTGACCGCGGTCGCTTCGCTGACCACCCGCAACATCTCACCCGGAAGGTCTCCGAGATATGCTCCTTACAGAAAGGGCTTAGAAAGGATGTGGAAGTACCCGATCTCCAAAGCATATGTGAACTCAAAAAACGCTTTCGTGGCAAACAGGAGTCTAGCACCGTTGAACTCGTCGTTCCTCCTCTTCACTTCACCTACTAAGTGCTCCAGTTCCTTATCCTTCTCTACCGCAGCTTCCGCGGAAGCGGACTTGTTGAGATCTACAAAGGACACCCACTCCCTCTCCTCAATATTTTGCCGTCTCACGTGCGTCCAGACCTTGCTGAGCAACCACCCGCTGATGTAATACAGCACTTTCGCCCGTGGTTTAGTGACGCGGGTCTTATTGCCGGGATACGACAACTTGATCAAGTTCGCCTCCTTCTTCTTCCGCACAAAAACACCGTAGAGCTCCTGGTGATCAATAAGGTACAGAAGCAACAGCCGGAGCATGCGGCGAAGGGGTGTACGGGTTGACAGTTGTGAACGGGGTGTACTGCAGTTGAACACACGATACAAACGACTGAACGTGGCGCCAGCCGAAGCCTACAAAAATCGTACGTAGGTCAATAATAGTGGGTGGCTTGTTCCCCCAACAAGAGACACGGGTCTCGGGTAGCACCCCGGTGCCGTTGGCTGCACACACTCAGGGCACTCGGTCTAGCTTCTTGGGCGGAGGTGTTCGGGCGCTAGATAATTTCGCCTCGAATCATTATTATGACTTGTGTACACCTACTATGGCTCTCATGGAAGATTTTCAATTAGTTATAGCCGAGACGCACCTCATCCACTTGGTTGATGCCACACAGCTCATACCTGGTTCGTTTGGTGTTTCTACCACTCGTCCGTGCCACCTTCTGGATATCCTCATGATTTATCCACGCCTTCAGTCGTGGCGCCCAACTGGCGAACCGGGCCAAGGTGAAGTTCGACGCTTCCTTCGTTGACCCCTTTCCTTTGCTGACTCTTGCTTGGACATCCACCAGCAAAGCCCACGATGTCGCGTTAAACAAACGGGTGGGGGCAAGGGACTTGACCTGTATCCAGAGGTCAAGAAGCCAAGGAAAGTGCTCGCGGAAAAGACCTTCGGCGGCGGCGTCCACCTTCTCGCCAACATCAGCAGCGTCCCTGATCTGAGACGTCTGCTGGTCGACCATCCCCCGAACCATGGCCGCGTGTGCCTCCTGCAGTTGGTGCACGTCCAGAAAAGTGGCAAGGGGACGAGAACGAAGTCATCCTACCGTCCAGGAAACCCACTGCACAGAGAACGCATCAATCTATGCAGGCTACCCCAGAGGGACGACGAGGGCTACGCACTGCCCGAAGAAACGCCACGTGTGAGAGACCATTCTCTGTGGAAGATGAGTTTACCACGATAAACACTGCTCATCCCCTCTGCCACACAATTTGGGACCATGTATGCGCAACATTGCTCTAAGTGGAGGTATTTATTAGGGATAACTCCCGAGTGCAAACATCTTCGACCGGGAGCAAGACCTCAATTCTGCCCCAACTGACCTGATTATCCCCGATACTATCCGTCGCGTTTCCCAAGCTCTCGACCCCCTCCAGTACTAGAATGCCGCGTTCCATCTCGTCATCCAAGTCTTGCACTTCGAAACGGACGAGACGCAACGGCGGGCGGCAGGGGCTATTCAGACCGGGCTATCTTAGATACACAGTCGGAAGATAATCCAGCCGATCCCGAAATCAAAACCTCAACAGTTCATGGTACACGTTTCTAAATTACGGCAATATGGAGTAATTTTCAAACGGGGGTGGTGAATCAGAGAGGGAGGAGGAGGGGGGGGGGGGGGGGGGGGTCCCCAAATCCGGGACCCCCAAATCCTTTTCCCCTTGACCCCCCAACCCCA
>FN648381.1:137636-177850 GCA_000310025.1 Ectocarpus siliculosus
CAGCCCTTGGGGGGCCGAGAGACCCCCCCCCAACCATTCCCGAAGGCCCCCGGGGGGAAACCCCGGGGTTTGGGGGGGGCCCTTTTATTTTTCCAAGTTTTCCCTTTTTCCCCAAAAGTTTGGGGTTTTTTGGGGGGGGAAAAGGGGGATTAACCAGGGGGGGTTCTTTTTCCAACCTGTTTCAGGGGATTTTGGATTTTTCCCATTTTTTTTCGAAAATCGGGTTTTTTTTAAATTCCGGGTTTCCGGGTAAAACCCCGGAAAAATAGGGGGTTTCAAACTTGGAAAATTTTTTTTTTTTGGTTGCCAAGACAAAACCAAAAATGGGAAACGGGGGGTGGCGGGGGGCCCCCCCTGGCCCGCCCCTGGTGGGGAAAGAAGGGGGCCCCCAAAATTTTCCTTGCCGGGGGAAGGGGATTGCCTTGGGGTTTTTCATTTTTGGGTTCCCCCCCATTCCCCCCCCCCCCCCCCCCCCCCTTCTATCGTGCTGTGTAGGCGGATACCGCCATGAGTGAGCTTGGTACCGTCATGTTCTCGAGCGTTCTAGGCCCAGCCAACCACGGCATTCCCGTGTCAGAGGACGAGGCCATGCAGAGCGTGACCTTCAATCAGGTCCACCGATGCAAGCGCACCACCTCGTAGCTCAGGTACGGTCGGGTTAAGTGAACTCTCTGGAGTAAATGCGGGATTTTGTTCAGAAATGGTGCCCAGTGATTTGAAAAACAGAGTACGATGGAAAGTTCATGTCCGACCCGTGACACCTCCGTCCACCGAGAACCGATGAAGGTCTGCTACGGCACCTGCTGTCACAGTCGTGCATAACATCGTCGATCACTCCGGCATAGCTCCACGCAAGTTTTGAGTAAATCGCTCCTATTTGAAATTGAACGGAAGGAACGATGGAATACCTTCTTTCGAGAGCTGTTCATGCGTTCATTTCTGAGACTCAACCAAAGCGTATGCGTAAAATAGAGGGAAGGAACGGGGGGACGTGCAGGCAACTATTCCTCGTGATGCATTGCTTGTGGAAGGAGTAGAGAATTTTGACGCACGCGCACCGGTACTGCTGTTGGTTTGAAGGTCTCGCATGTTGTAGCGTTAGCTTATAGTGCAAGACAGAAGGGCGTCGCAAAGTGAACTCATAGTGTGCAATTAGCCCAACATCTCATGATGCCAAGCAACACCGCCGGAGACAAAGAGTTATTGTCCTTGAAATATTAACGCCGCTTCCCTGTGGTTATGACGCTTGAACTTTTTAATCCCCATGCACGTTTTTACAGCGAGGATAGCTGCTGCTGATGTCCTGTTCGACCTCCTGCTTGCTGTTTCCGGCGCAAATTCCAGGCCATCTACTGTCACCCTTGCTCTGGTGCATCCATCCATCCAGCCCCTTGCCCGCTCAGCACCTACCCCCCCCCCCTCACGATATGGATTGGCATCGTTCGAAGGTGCTCGAGCAGTACGTCCTCACGGATATCAAGACGAAGATGGGCAGTACAGGCTACACTTCGGTAACAAGAGCGACCCCGACCACGACGGTATTGCCGTACCTTCCCCGTGTGCGAGGCGTTTTTTGAAAAGGCGTTTGCTGCGGAGGGCAGCGGCCGTGAAAAAACGTGGACGCCATCAGCGACATGTATGTTGCCTTTGTTGATATATGAACTAAGCTTTATGGGACTGAGGGTTTTTGTTGTCTTTAGCGTTTTCTTCTAACCCTGTCTCCCCTGGTGTACTGTCGGCAATTTGTCAGGCCGATAAGCGCTCATTGGATGTGCAAGCTCTGCTGAACGTCCAACACTCTCGTATATTTTGTTCCTTTTAAAATCATTTTCCCACATTTTCAGCGTCCCCTGACGTTGCTCCTAGGCAGTCGACGCGCTGGTGGTTTGTCGCAAGCTATTTGTGTATGAACCCGTGACGTCAAACAAACTGACATTCACATGGAACGCCATTTGTTCTTTGTTTCGTGTCTCAGGCCCTAGGAGAGCCTCATGCGCTTGGGCTTGGAATGCGTTGGGCCGATCCTCTCCGCCGAGAGTATTGATCGCCAGGACGATGCTAAGCGCTACCTCAAGCCGTGCTTGTTCGCGGACGAGGGGGCAGGAGGTGGAGGAGGTGACCCAGGGGCGGATGGGGGTGGAGGGTAAACTAAAGATGGAGACGGGGATATTCTTCGTCTCCGAGCGAGGAAAGCGATGGTTCTGATGACTACGCTGGCTACAAAGCCTTGGCGGACACCTAAACCGTGTTGACAAGATATGTCACGTGTCTTGTCCTTTTCAACAATCGTGCCTCTCTTTCTGCCTCTTTCTCCCTGCCTGCGATGATGTTGGATGCCTGCGTGTTTCTTGTCGTGCATCCGTTATGCCCGCGGCTCCCTAAAATGCACACCCTTCCTCATCCCAGCGTGTCCGTTGGCGACCCCTGAGGCTGAGTCTTACGGTGTGATTATTTCCGGATTGGATTTGGGGGGGGGGTCCTTTTCTGAGCCAAAAAACAAATTTGGGCGTCTTACGGGTAGAAAAATGGCATTTTCCAACAGCCCAAAATCCAACAGCGCAATTTCCAACAGCGATTCCGGCCGGCCTGTTAGAAAATTGGCCCATTTTCCAACAGCGATCCTGTTGGAAAATCGCTGTTAGAAATGGGGGGGGGTACCCCCTGGTCACACCCCGATCGTGCCAGAACGAGAAACTACACCGTCTGCTGGCCAAACAGAGGCCTGTATCATGAGGTCATGCACAAACCCTCTGCAGGTATCTAAAATTCAGGGCGTTCTGCGTCGTGTTGGCCGCACACGAGCCGAAAACGTCAACCCTGCCACATTGCTCTGCTGCTGACGTTCTTGCCTTTGGCCGAAAAGAGCCGTTTTTGCGCCTGCTGCATGTGTGACCAGTTCAAAACGCATACCAGAGAGAGACCTTAAGCCGTCGACATCCACAAACTGCAGCCAATGGCGTGTGTTCATACTCATGCCCTCTGCTCGCGTACCAGAATCAGAGCGTGTTGTCCAGTTTGGATTGCACACGGCCTGCAAACATGAACCAAAGTGTGTTGCGGTGTTGACTTTTTGGTCTTTTTCTTGTTCCTCCGCGTGTTTGCTCCGTGTGTCACCCGCGACCAGTCAAAAACGCATGCCAGAGAGAGGCCTTTGGCCGACGACATCCACAAACAGCAGCCAAGTGGCGTGTGGTCATTCACATACCCTCTGCTCGCGTCCCAGAAACAGAGCGTATTTCCAAGTTTTGATTGCACACGGCCTGCAAACGTGAATCGAGATGTTGTTCGGTGTTGCCTTTTTTGCACGTTGCTTTTTTTTTCTGCCGCTTGATCCGAGTCGAGTGTGATCAGTGTACAACGCATGCCATCAGAGAGAGGCCTTTGGCCGACGACATCCACAAACTGCAGCCACTGGCGTGCGAGGATATACATGCCCTCTGCAGGCGACCCATATATAGGGCGCTCGGTGTCTTGTTGGTCACACACGAGCCAAAACCGTGTGCTGAAGCATGCTGTGACTCACAAGAACTAGGGTTAAGGATTGGCCCCCCGCCCCCCAATGGGCCTGGGGGCCAACATCCCGGCCCGATGGTAGTGAGTGTCCGTGGGGAAGCAAAGAAGAAGAAGAAGGGTAGAGGATTTGTAGGGGGAAGAAGTGGAGAGGTAAGGAATTTGTGAAGAATTTTCGGCACTCGACGAGCGCGCGGTCCTGCGGAGGGGGAAGGGACGTGTGAGTCCATAGTCTGGTCTATCGGAAATTGTAAAGCCGAAAAACCGAAGTACACATTATGCACATTATGATGGAGATTGCCGACAAGAAAGGTACCCAACATATCATAGAATCATATGCACAATATGGATAAGAAGTGGTATGTGGGGATGTTGGCAGCAGGAAGCACGTTCGACATGTCTAACAGAGCCAAATGATACTCGAATATTTTGCTGTAGTCTAACTTTAAGTATAGGTCGTGACGGTAGGCACCCACCGAGTGCTCATGGCGGCTTTGAGGCGTCCGACATAGGGTGATGTGGATCGCAAATCGCGCAGTATCGTCGTCATAGTCCCTTTGTCGAGGTGGCTAGAGACGAAGTTGGGGTCATGTAGGAGCCATTGAACGTTGGAATGGCCGCCGTCTCGAACAGAATGGTAAGTTCTGGCCAAAGAGATGGGCAGGAACGGTGTACATGGGGGAGAGCGCAGGATGTACGAACTTGTGATGCGGTGTGTGAATGGAATATGAACGGAGGAGGGAAATTATTGTTGATGTTAGTGACATTGTTTTTTGTATCGGAAGGTGTACGGGTATTGCGTCGTACAGAAGAAAAGACGAAAATACGCTTTTATGTGGATGTATTGTATTTTGTAACACGAATAATGATATATACGAAAGATCACACGAACTAATCTACACTCAATTATATGCTATCGAACGAACCAAACGTGTTTTAAACCACGAAGGAAACTAGAAATGAAAGACCACACGAATGAATCTATACCTCATTATACAATTGTAGCATGTATCGTTGCACATGTGAATCGATCTCACCTCCCTTGGATGGACAAGAGATGGTCACCGAACATTTTTTTGAGTTCACCATCCTCCACGTTGAGCGAGGCGAAGTTGCATCGGCAGTTATACATCCTCGATTCCTTCCTGAACCTCTGCGCTGATGGCTGCGGAGAATCGTACAATTCTTTCAATAAAGGGGGTAGTGGCGGCAGTCGCGGGAGGATGTACTTCCCATTCTTGCAACAAATGCCCTTGGACTCTTTAGCGAACAGTTTGGCGCCACAATGCCGGCAAGGATCTCCGGTCTGCGCTGTGATGCCCTGGTCTCGTCGCGTCTCCTCCAAGGCTCGCTGGCGGTCTCCAACAATGGCTCGTAGTGAGGTGGAGTCGTCCTCGGCGTGAAAGATGTCGTTGAAGGGGAACCCCCTTTTGTTGTTGATGACGGTCGCTCTACGCCGTCGACGTGCGGCGTTGAGCTGTTGTGCTCTGTCGGCATGGCGAGTTCTACGACGGCTGTTGATGGCCTCTGCCGACGCGGAATATTGTGCTCTACGATGGGCGTTGAGGGCATCGGCGGAGGCAGCACGCTGAGCCCCTCGACGCGTGTTTATGTCGGTGGCGTTGACAACTCGGTACCGGCGGTTCCTTGTGTTTGTGTCGTCTCGACGGCGGTTGTTGCCGCGATCTCTTGGATCGGTGATGAGTTGGGGTGTACAGTGCGTGGTAAAGCACTGGGTTGCTGTGTGGTAGGGTTGAGCGCTAGAAACCTATTGGTGGGGCTGGACGTGTGAACGACGTGCGTGTCGTCTTTCGGAATCTTTAGGAAGGCCCAATAAAAATATTCAAATTTTCCCGATTGCTGTGTCGGTGTCATACTGCTTACTTCATCAGTTGATGCTGATGTGCACCGAAAGTCGGGTCATACGAGCCTTTTTCCACACTTGGCGTCCGGCTGTTTCAACCTGATAGTATAACATGTTTGGGACACTCAGGCGCACGATCATGGTTTTTGTTGCCCTTTGCAGTTGGCATGGACTCCAACACGTACTCGGTCTTTCCTGTAATTCCGCAGTACGCATCATCCTCACGGGGTGTCCAGTGTGATGGCAGTTGATTGAATAACCACTGCAGCCGTCCCCAAAAGATGCAAATCTTCGCGGGTACATCAAAGAAGAAAGCCATTTCAATTGGCAGCGCCTGCGACACGTTTTTTGGTCTTCTGGTGGAGAACTACGGTGTAGTGTTGTGATGAGTTGTTCGCGTACTCACTCCAGGAGGTATATTCAATGGGTCGGACGCCGGAGCACGACGAACTGGTGGCAAACGTCCCAAATTGTCGAGGGCGATCGATAATATTAGGGTATTTCAGTTTGGTGTTTGGATTCGAACCCAGATGTGTGGAAGAAGTCCGGCGTGTACTAACAAATTTAATGTGAAATAGACTACAGGTTACCGTATTCTTCTTTTCCAACTTTTCTTTTGTCATCCTATCTATGTGACGTCACGAAGTGGTACATGTTGCCATTCATTTTATCCTTTCCTGCGTCTCTGGGGTAAAATCGTTAAAAAAAATAAAACGAAACATGTACTTCGTAAAGATCCACCGGCCTCCGGTGGTGTCAAACAAAAATGTCAACCTGAAGCTGTCCTGCTGTGAAGCAAAAACAGATATATATATATCGACTTATCTACATATGCATGGACGCGTTTTTTTTTTGTCGTTGTTGCACGGACACTTGCTTGCATAGTCGCCGCTGTATCTATCGGACGGGGTAGGGCGTAGAAAATACCGTCACAACACAGCTAACTCCACACTCTTACGACCATGATCAGTCGGCGTCTCGTCGATACGATAGCCGCAGGTGGGCATGATGAAGGTCGCGACCCGTCCCCCGTCGTTCGATGTAAAATTATAAAAGCAAAAGTTGGACTGCGTAAAGAACGGCGGTCTTCTTGGCAGTGCCAAAGGACAATGGAAAAATGCCGCAGGGGACATACTGATACATGTCCCTATATGCTGTCTGGGAAATCGTAGACATACAGGTAGCTTTTTCTGACGCTATGAATTCATTGCTAATCTGACTCTGACTCTTACCTATGACAGAGATGGATTCGTTGTGTCATATTCAGAAAAAAAAAAATTTGCATCATGTCGCAAAAAAAAAAAAAAAAGGTGAGCGGGATAATAATAAATAGAACACCGTATCCTCAGTTGTTGCAGGCACGTTTGCTGCACAACCAACACGGGAACCCAAACCACTCTCGTCTTCCGGCGTAGAAGACTGCATGACGCAAGCACCGGTAGGAGAGTGCGGGAAAGATGCCGTGACAGCACAACTCCACTCTCCTACAACATCTATGCACAGTAGTACTGCCGTCGTCGGAGCACGAAGCAGCCGCACGACACAAGAACGGATGTTTACATTGCGTTGTAGTATGGTTAGCCGTGGCAGGAAGTATCCCATCCAGTTGGTCTGTAGTAAAAACACAGCAGCACGGTAGTCGAGCTATGCATGTTAAAACAGCTAAAAGGGAAAGCGCTCATACAAAGTAGACTTCTCTCACCTTTCGTAGCTGAGTACAGTTCGTGCGTAGACCTTATTCCTCGGGGCTGGGAACAGTGTGGGCAAGGTGGGAGGAGTGGGGCGCTCACCTGGATCACATGTCTCTCCCGTGATGGTCTCCACTCTCGTACGGTATCTGGAAAACAATGTAGCAGCTTGCTGACGACCGTCGTGCCGAATTCGACGGTCATTTACTCACCAAGGGCCCACACGGAAATCACCCGTTCGCTCATGTTAACATGCATAGTGAGGCATGTGATAGACATGTTGTTAACGGGTTGACGGGTGATATATGCACTTTAACGGGCTTTATTAACTTTCATCCACATTGGCGGTGTTTAGTAAACACCGGTGGTTGTTGACAACGTTCGTGAGAACGTGTCGCGAAGGGACAAGTTGAAGTTGTCCTCTTCTTCGTAGATGCGGCATATCCGCCGCCTCTTCGATCACTCTAGAGGGCAAACAGGGAAGTGTTCGATACTTCGATTCCTGAATATAGCCCCCAGACCCCTAGCGCCGTAACCATCGAACAGTCACGGCCCATTATAGTATTTTGTGTAGATTCTGCGCGCAGCCGCCATAACATCCCCCCAGCACTGCGCGTATCAAGCGAAGATGCTAACGAAATGCCGGCTAGACGCCCAGAATCAAACACCTCCGAGCTGCTCTCGACCTTCCAAAGCTGCTCTTGATTCCATCCAGCTGCTCTTGATCTTACCTTTAATTTTTATCCAGCTGCTCTTGAAAGGGTCCTTAACATCACTTGAGTCGTGACACCAAGCTCGTAGACCCTCATTGAGAAGATGACGCCTTGTAAAGGTCGGCCTTCGTCTTCCCTCTATTTACCTCGCGGCGACTAAGCTCCTCCCAATCTCCATCCGGATATCGTACTTTCCAATACGGTTCCCGAAAGTCATAAACCATTCCCGTCTGCTCACTAACTTGACCTCCCCCATCAGTGAACGACTGTCTTACCTTGGTACCCACCGGAAAATCCTTTAGCGCTTGTTCACGAGAGGCTGCATCTCGGTCTTCTTTGCTCGGGTATTCAGGAGGTCTAGGTCGACACGTGTCATCATGATATTCTTCCCAGAGTGCGTGAAATACATCTAACTGAAGAGAGGTAAAGCTATTGTAAGCCTCTTCCTCATTAATCCACTCTGACTCACGACCGTCCTGATATCGGCCACGATACTCCCAACACCAAACCCGATCGTTCTTCCATAAGACCCGGCGATCTAACAAGGTAAAGAGAGGGCAGGCAGCCACGGACACATCAGTTAAACCCCAAGTCCGCGCCCCAGCATCACTTCGGCTCGAAACAGGTACGCCAAAAGTCAGCATTAACTCCAACAGTTTCTTGCTCACCTCTAGCGCCTCCTTCTAAGGTAAAGGATAACCGAAAATTAATTTACTAGCTCTGTCTACAACCACCAGCAAATACCGATTTCCTGCCGCCGATACCTGATGAAGATCCTGAATGTCCATCTCCAACCCTTCCCAAGGATTCAAAAACCTAGCGGGAAGCATGCGTACCTTCCTGCTCATGGCTCTTTTCCGTCGACGACATCCACCAGATAGGACATACTCACGAACATCCCGTTTTAATGTCGCCCAACTAAATTTCGCCGTGACAAGCAAGGTAGTTCGTGCTACCCCCGGATGTCCGTAAGTAGTGTGGATCAGAGACATAACTCTCGATACTAACGAACGGGGAATGGCTAGTGTAGGTTCCGCCCCTTTAGAACAATGCCATAATGTGCCCTCATCATCAGTGATAAAAATCTCCAATGGCTGCTCCGTCAGGTGATAGCTGTGACTTCAAGAAAGGATCAGCCCGTTGTTGATTCAAGATGAACGCAGAATTCTTAAGTAACCGCAGGGTCTCGCTTACCAACGAAGATTTGCATTCAACTGTATTCAGAGGAGGGGAAATCGTGGGAGATGCAGGTATCGGTTGAGACATGGGTTCCGGAAAGATTGGAGAAGATACAGGTTCTTGGGTGGTAGTCTCCATCTTCTCCTCCTCTACTGCTGGTGAAGATTGAACAAACTTAGGCGCAGGTTGAATACTCTCGACCACTCTTGTTCTCCTAGTAGCGCTCCGGGTTACTGCAGGGGTGACTTCTAAAGCGGCCAACCCTTCGGTAATACAATCTAACGAGTTCTCAAGTTCCCGAAAGAACCCTTGCAACTTCAAGCCCAAGGGAACCTCCCTCATCATCGGTGGAAGGGAATAGTTAGACAATATATTAGCGGCTGCTCCCCGGCTAAGAGCTCTCGTGATAAGAAAATCACGTTTCGACGTAAGAATCTGCTTAAAGTCCTCCAACTCTAACTCAACCGCTTCTTCTTCGATATCACCAGAATCCGCTTTATGAACTTGATAATCTCCAGGCAGAGGTATCGTTCCCATTATATGACTCCTTGAGATTGCCAGGGTGGGTTCCCCAAAAGAAAAAATGTGGCGTTCTCCCTTTTTCCTCTCTAAAAAGTAAGTTCCAGATTTGTTCAAGAACTCACCTAAAAAAGGAGTCGCTCCACCCGATCTCTCGACGATTTTTTTCCAAGCCCTCAGCCTTTCTCTTGATCTAGGAAACCTGCCTTTCTTAACCAATGAAATGTAAGTTCTTCTCCGTCCCGATGGAATATTTACTTGAATAGCTCTCAAATCCACTGACTCCACGTAGTATGCTTGAGACGCAGTCGGGTATATTTCTTGTGTCCATGTTCTAGAAGCCATAGACGGACCTGCGCATTCAATTACTATTATCTCAGCTGTCGTTCTCAACAACGTGTCCATGATTAACCTGACTTGATTCATATCACATCCTTTTTCCACGTTGCATACAACCACCTCCGGGTGAACCTCTTGCAAACGTTGAGTGCACAGCGGTTCTCCTGGAAATGATCGTATCAACCTAGGACGTCCATCACCTGGATTAAATCTTGCACACTCTAAGCCTCTTCAGTCTGCTTCTATAGCAACCTTCACGTCTAGAATGCCTTCTGCGGCTAGGATATTACCTCCCCCTCCGCAGCAGAGCACGACCGCGGAAGGTTGATATTCAAAGAGATGTGGCGATGATTGATATGACTCATCGAGCAACTGAGCATCTATCATGTCTGTCTCCAATAACGCCGCAATAGTTGTTGTATTCGTCAACGACTGATCGTTTGCTGACCCGTCCTGATAACAGATGTCTTCCACCCCTAAATCCTTCAATAAAATGCCATCCAAAACCGGACCCTGAGGACCCCTGAACGAAAGTTTGGTCGATACAACACGTGTTTTCGTCAGGTTCGTGTGTGTACTTACCTTGCATGCGTCACATAAAAAAGCTGCGCACCCCGCCAGCCAGATGAAACACAGAGTATTTTTCTTTTCAAGTTTCTCCCACATCACCGACATCACAGCGATATGTGATCAATGCGACCACAGACCAGCGTACGGCGATGCCCACTCGCCACCATCACACTAAGCATCGAAGCAGTGACCTCAGCCTTCGCGTGCGATCCAAGGTAAAACCAGCAGTTAGCATGATGGTGTACTATCAGTTGAAGGTCCACAGATTCCCGGGCATCCCCGGGCAATTACTGGTACAATTACCCGTCCAACGATGCCATTTGCTCATATCGTCCAACGTGAATACTCAGCCTAATCCCAACGGCCTGAGATTTTACTCACACTCATCCCCATGATATCGCTGTATGAGCCGTATGGTCCACCGCTCTTGTCAGCATGAACGGCGCCATTTCAACCCACCGGGGAAAAACGAATTCTATCCGACCGAAAATTTTTCTTTTATCTTGGATTGTGTGTGTATCGAATTCTCAACGGCTGTAACCTAACGCGTGTGTTACTTCAACGGCTACTTCGTAGTAAAAGTTCACTTCAGTCCTACTGTAATCATGCTTGTACTAACCCACAGCTACCTTTATTTGTCATTCGGGGCCAGATCGCCCTACTTGAAAGCCGGTAAGAAGAGCTGTTCACCAATGTCGTTCACGATGCTTGTACAACCAACCATGTTATTCAATACCATGAATTTTCGGCGCTCCCCAAAATAAATCTACCGAAATTTTTCTGGTGGAATTTTTGGCGCTGAAATGTTTGTGTATCTTGTGTTCAGCTAGTAGACACCTCCTTCCTATATGTCACTCGTTCTGTCTTCTCGACGATACATCACTACCTCGTTACCCGTACAGTTTGCTCAGTTGACCTTGGCTACCTGTAACCTGCTCGCTTCCAACGATAGCTGATGATTGATGATCCATGGAAAGCTGCCCGGTACACGGAATTTTTTTTGTTGTCTTCCGGCACTATTTTTGTATCCGCCGCTCGCTGTCGGAACCGACTCTAGTAGGCTCTCTTCTCTTCCTCCTCCTGACAGTCCGCGTTATCCCACTGATATAAGCTGCCCTGATTTTGACCCCCTAGAAAGTCGCGCCATCACTGGAGTTAGATCCGATCTCCCAAAAAGCGCGCGTTCGATCCCTCAATACATAAAATCACAAATCACCGAGCCGATGGCTGATTTTTGCATCACCAGCACGGGGTCATCATGTGCTACGCATTCTCCGCGGCCTCACCATGTTAAAACAGCTAAAAGGGAAAGCGCTCATACAAAGTAGACTTCTCTCACCTTTCGTAGCTGAGTACAGTTCGTGCGTAGACCTTATTCCTCGGGGCTGGGAACAGTGTGGGCAAGGTGGGAGGAGTGGGGCGCTCACCTGGATCACATGTCTCTCCCGTGATGGTCTCCACTCTCGTACGGTATCTGGAAAACAATGTAGCAGCTTGCTGACGACCGTCGTGCCGAATTCGACGGTCATTTACTCACCAACGGCCCACACGGAAATCACCCGTTCGCTCATGTTAACATGCATAGTGAGGCATGTGATAGACATGTTGCTAACGGGTTGACGGGTGATATATGCACTTTAACGGGCTTTATTAACTTTCATCCACATTGGCGGTGTTTAGTAAACACCGGTGGTTGTTGACAACGTTCGTGAGAACGTGTCGCGAAGGGACAAGTTGAAGTTGTCCTCTTCTTCGTAGATGCGGCATATCCGCCGCCTCTTCGATCACTCTAGAGGGCAAACAGGGAAGTGTTCGATACTTCGATTCCTGAATATAGCCCCCAGACCCCTAGCGCCGTAACCATCGAACAGTCACGGCCCATTATAGTATTTTGTGTAGATTCTGCGCGCAGCCGCCATAACATGCATGCAATTTTTTGCTGTGGCTGCAGGCATACTTTTGCCTCCACAACTCGAGAATCCCACACTGCTGTATCTCGACCTACAAGACTCCAAACAACAAAGCAGCGCTGGCAGAAGTGCGTGGAAGATGCCGTCACAACACAACTCAGTCGACACTCGCCAACTTCTATGTACAGTCGGCGTCTGGTCCATACCGCTGTACGAAAAAAATTATCACAGCCATTTGTTTTTTTTTTTTCCATACTAATAACAAGAAATGTGTCACGTCACGACGACCATCCTGTAAGTATAGACTTAACTACAATTATGTCGGAGGCCTGAGATGCAAGAGTTCAACCATTGTTGCACTCTAAAAGCAAGACGTTTTTTTGCGGTGCATCAGTTCGCGGTCGCCTTGATACTTTTTTTTTCGCCGGTTGTTGCCCGCTACAGCGGGCCAGTCTCTGGATCGCATCGCCCCTGTCGCGATCTCGAATCTTCAAAGGCGAGTAGAGTTACAGCACGGTGAATGCACGCAACCACTTTTTCAGTCATTGAGCTAGACGTTGCGGTGCGGTAAATCGGTTTTAATTGTTTTTAAATGGGGTTCAAACAAAATTTTCGGCCGTCTTCGCCGACGTGGGCGTGCCACTCTCGAGACCACAGCGCCCCTGTCGCGAGCTCTAGACTCCAAGGGCGAGCCGAGTTACAGCACCGTAAAGTACGGCTAAATATCGTGCATCCGGGCGCGTCTACGCAAGGGACATCAAGGGACTGCTGTGATCTCTAAAGAATCACGCAGCTCATTGGATGAGATTTCGGAGAACGTCAATTCATAAATCATGACACATACATACTTGAAGTACAAGCATACAAGCAGTACCTAGCACAGACTTTTTTTTGCCGCGTGGTCTCATCTGTACATAGATATCGACAGACTGTCCGTACTGTATGGTATGCGTTGTAGGTATAGGTACAGTAGTGCATGCATGCATCCTGTCGCCTTGTTGTATTGAAGGTGCTGCTGCTGTAGACTGCGCTACATCGTATGAATATATACAGAGATCAACTTTTCGTGATATCACACCGTTTCATGGAATAATTGGTGGAAGTTACAATAGTCGGAAGTTAGAATAATTGGTGGGAGTTTAGTCAGACGATAACTATGCAGAGTGAATGAAAGAGTGCAGATTTCATGGGATAACTGCTGGAGGTGTGCCAGAAATTAGATTATCTGCTGGAAGTTAGTCAGAAGTTAGTCAACGCAGAATGAATGAAAGAGTGCACATCCCGCGGTTACTCTCACTTTCTTCGACATCCTCTCCTCTCATTCCCGCGTCGACCTTCAGCTGCAACACAACATGAACACCCTCTCCCGTAGCTCCCCAGCAAGGCGTAAGTCCACCCAGTCAGCGAGTCGTCGTGGAGTGTACCGCCGCCCTGTACAACAGGGCGACCCCAACTGGACTTGCTCCGGGCCCGACTGCGACGGCGGTCACCTCAAGCTCATAAACAAGCGCGACGGTAAAGGCAAGTTTGCCCCTTGCGACCGTACCAACAACCGCGACGCGGACAGTTGCAGCGTATCCTGCACCATCCCCACCCCGTCGACAACGTACCACAAGCCGTGCCAGCTCTGCCTCGCCCCGATGGGAGGTACTCCTTCGCTCGGGATCCCAACCGACCAGGTCAACAGCCGCGGCTACAAAGGTAAAAGAAAGTTCTCTCTTTGATTGTATCAAGTAGTTTCCGACTGATGTGTGCCTGAATGTTGTCCAGGTGCTGCATGAAGGCCTGGCATGAAACTGCATCGCAACCGCAACCGCTAAATCTCTCCACAACAATGCCCTTTTTGCTCGCTGTTATTGTCAGAGTGGAATATTATCCACGCGGTGTGGCGTCTTTGCGCTGGTGCCAAGTCTTCGGACGGCAAGAAGTTCATGCACGTCACCGTCGCCCCCGCCAGCCTTATCGGGGTAAATAATGTGTACACCCGTTTACATCGGAACGCGATTGTGTAGTGACGAGTCGTGTGTGTGCGTAGTTACCTAGATATGGGTGCGCGGATGCATCCGACTGTTGCTGAAAATTTGTTACCCATATGTCACAAAAGTACACCGTGTTCACCGGTCGACGTCAAAAAAAAAAAAGCATTTTTTAGTATGGGGAGACCATGTGACATATGTTCCTTATATTTTCCCCTGTCAGTGCATCGAGTTCAACCGTCGGCGTCATAAATAAAAATATCATTTTTTTATAATGTAAAACCATGCGATTTTTTTTCCTTATATTTTTCCCTGTCACCCATCCGATATCCACTGCAAGGGTGTCCCGACGCAGCGACTAACGAGGAAGACCTGGCCGACGGGTGCACGGGCGAGATCGTCGAGGACGACCTGGTCATCAAGGATTGAGACTCCCCGCCGCTGCACTACCAGTGCGCCCGCCGCCCGTGGGACCAGACCATCAACGAGATCCTCAACAAGACTGACGAGCACCGCGACCTGGGAACTACCCACGCCGACCTCTAAAGTAAGACGCGTGTTTCCAGTTCGTCTCAAGAAATTCAAGGTAGATTGTTGCCACCTGCAACTGGCTTTCGCCAACTATCAATAGAGTAAAGATGTCACCCCATGTCTGACAATATAGGGTATCCACTATGGATTGACGCGGAATTTTGACCTTTGAGGATTGACGCCAACATAAAGTGACGGTTGAGGGTTTTGACGGGAAAAAAATCGCACCGCGTGTGCCCGTTGACACGTGAGAGGTGAAAAAAAAAAATGGTGGAGGTAGAGTTCAAGGTTGGTTCGGGCTGCCACCCAGGGTCGACATTCCGAAGCGAAGACTCACACCCCCAGGCTCCCAGGAGACTAGGTGTACCCCTTCGCCTCATCCCGCCGACCTTCCCTCCTTTGCCGCGGCGACTTTTCCCAGGCGTCAAACTGCGACTTCCCAGGCGTCAAACTGCCGTTCGTTGCTGATGAGTAAGGCAGCTGCTCGCTACACTGCTGTGTATATACCGATGTCACTGCGGCAGCAGAGCACCGAACCCCGTGAGGGGGCGGGCGAAATGCACCTCCTGACTGGCAAAGTCCGTGTACCCTCCCTTACTCCTCTCCATGTGCTCCCTTCGAGGGCGAGACTCTCCCAATCACTCCCCTGCCTATGCCCCTTTTTGCTGCTGAAAGCCCGTGCGCAATCGCGACGGCGCATCTACCGAACGCGCGCGCCGAACACGCGCGTCTGGCCACTTGGCCGCCGTGAGAACTGCCGAGACGCGTGGGTGCAGGACCGCTAGGAGCAATCAGTATAGGCATGGCCAATGTGTTCGCTGCTGACCGCGCACAGCAGACCGCAGCAGAGCAAGCGTGTGTGAGCCACAGTCTGGCGATGTTTGAAGCGTCAATCTTTTCGCGTCGGTTTAAGTTTGGGTGAAATTTAATTTTGACGCTTCCCCACAAAAATTTCGCCGTCAGAGTTTGCCCCCAAAAAAGTGGCGCAACCTCTTCACGTCAAAACTTCCTGAAATGTCAATCTTTCACGTCATTTCAACAACACGTGGATTCCCTCTATTTAATTTTGACGCTTCCTCACAAAAATTTCGCCGTCAGAGTTTGCCCCCAAAAAAGCGGCGCAACCTCTTCACGTCAAAACTTCCTGAAATGTCAATATTTTACGTCATTTCAACAACACGTGGATTCCCTCTAATCATCGATGTCGGCTGACGTCAATTCATTGGGTAACTCGTTCAGCAGCCGCATCTCAAAATCGCCAAACACGATCACATAGACTACTGCACGACACAATCCACACCCCCAGCGAGAGTAACACTCCCTCGAGGAACGTACAAACAACTCCAAATCGACGAACACCTTCAGCTCGTCGAAATACTCAACGAAGATCGCTCACGCAACCCCGAACGACGCCTGAAACTCGAACACCACAAACAAACCTGTCCGGATAACGCGCAAGCTGAAATCTTAGCGGAAGGTAGACGTCGCAATGCAAACAATAACACACCACACGACTCAGACCCTGAACTCGATATCATACGTCAACATTTTAGCCAAATGAGGAATCGTGCACCAAGGTTACCGGCACCCAGTCTAGACAGCCATCGCGGTGATGCTCATAACCAAATCCGCCTTGGAGTGCAAGACATTGACTCGCAATCATTCGACTTCCCCTCGGCACCCTTTGAGCTAGAACACACGGATTTGGACGATCCACAAAATATCACATGTTCTCACTGCAATGCTATACTTTGGAAAGAAAAAAAGGGATTAAATTGTTGTAACAAAGGCAAGTCGTGTGCCCATCCTCTCCAATCTATCCCCCACCATCTTATGGCGCTGTTTGAAACTACTAAATCCATTAACTTCTGACTAACTTCCACCAATTATTCCATGAAACCGTGTGATATCACGATACAACGGGCTTTTCGGATTTACTGCATTAAGCGCAGGCTGTATTCAAAAAAAGACATGGACTGAACCGCCAGCGCCTTCAATGCTCACCTTGCATGAATGTGCTTACCACGGCATATTCGACCTCCAACAACATTATGAGAACTATTCCGTGTCGAAGAAATCATCGCAGCTAAGCGAACTTTTGATGCTCAGATAAACATCCACTTTATGAATGCCTCCACATTACCTCCTCCCCAACAACCTCTTTCTTCTGCTCTAAATTTACATTATACGGTTATGACACGTACACGCTCTTACATCCATCTCCCCAATAATTGCATTCTGCCGCCAGCGCAGGCACCCTACCGCCTGCACCATCACCGACATCATCACGGCCATCACCGTCACGCTTCAACATTAAGAAGCTCGAGACCTGCGTACAAGGCTGCAAACGAAACCATACCTTCCGCAGTGGTAATCGGCAGTAACCACCAGGGCCGTAAGGGGCAACGATGACCCGAGGCGGGAGGCGTCAACTCTTTCACCGTCAACTAGCGGCAACGCCGTCAAACCACTGCGTGCGGTGTTTGTTCTTACTTTGTCTGAATGTTGTAGGTGTTCGGCTCCTTTCACATTGTGAGGGATACCGCATATCGGCGTCATTAGAGGGGGACATTAGAGAAGGCGCGACATTACACTGGAGAAGTTATAATATGACCATTCGAGCGGGACGACACCGAAAAAGTTAGAATCATAGCTCCAGAACATTAGAGGGGGATATTAGAGAAAGGCGCGACATTACACTGGAGAAGTTTGAATATGAGAGTTAGGCGGCGTTACACCAGTAACATCACCTACCGGCAATACCGTTGAACAGTTGCAGTGTTCGATATTTCTTTGGCCCCCTTGGGGAGGATATTGGCCACACAGCAAAGCCACTTAGAGAACGCTGCCTGAGTGTTACTACGTTCTTACCGGCGCAAGAATAGGGAGGCGACCGTAGCTTACATCTCCTTTTCGTCCGCACCGGGCGAAGCTAGACAAAAAATCACGTACACGCGACTCTTTTGGCTTCATCATGTTACACCGGGAACGACACATTTCTCGAATACAACACGAACATCTTCACACCGTTCATTCGGTCACCCTGCGGCTTCATGCCCTTGGTATGCTGTGCACAGCCTTCACACCTTCCCGTTTTAAGCCTACTACTGAGGACGAGGGCGCCTCTGCGCCCGAAGTCCGGAGCCCTTGTATATATAACATGATATGAATCAGCCTCTTTTTTCCCTTCAGAAAAAAATATACCTCGAGGAATCGTAAGACGGTCGTTTGGATCTGGATCATTTTTTCGGTGCAGGCCACCCCCCCCCCCCGAGAGAAAAAAACAATCCCTAAAATAATCACACCGTAAGACTCAACCTGATGTTTGAATGTACCTCGCCTCCCTTCAATTTAGTACTGCGGGGGTGCGTAGCTTATCCTCGTCTCTGACGTATTCTACGACCTGCGTTTATGCTGTCGGTTGGTGCCCCCCCCCCCATACCTGCTTGCAAATATTGTTTGTTGACAATGTACATCTGTCAGCTATACCAAGAACTATACTGCAGCAAAGGGGGAGAGCATGCCCTGCATTCCTCGACGGCCCACTATTACCCTCCATTCACACTTCAATACACAGGTGGCCAAAGTACACATTGGGGGTAGGTTGGGAGCACCCCCAATGTCGGGCAGGTTGTGGAGGGGGGTTGGGAGGCAGCCACAACCTTGGCCAGCCCTCTTGGTTGTACAAGGCTGGGTGCTGAAGGTTGGGAGGGCTGTCACAACCTTGGCCAGCCCTCCTGGTTGTACAAGGCTGGGTGCTGAAGGTTGGGAGGGCTGTCACAACCTTGGCCAGCCCTCCTGGTTGTACAAACACAGACCCAACAGGTTGGGAAGCAGCTACAACCTGAGGCCAGACCTCCTGGTGGTTAAAGCACCGAAGATACAGGTTGGGAGGCAGTTGGTAACCGATCCCGCCAGACAGATTGGAAGCTAGAGTGGGGTGTGTGCATTCGAACCAGCGAGCCCCCTGTTGGTGGGTTTGCTTTGTGTGTGGTGGGGTGTTGCGTTGTGGCCTGCGCGCCCTCGTTTCCACATGACGAGCCTTGACACAGGCGACCAGAGGCCGCAGCGTGCCAAGACGAATAGCGATTAGACTGATGGTATTCCTCTCGTAACCAAGGCAACAGGCTACTATCTCTAGATGCTCGGACTTGGGGCACGGCAGCCGCCGCGGCTAACCCGCCGCACTTGTGCTGCTAAGAGCGGCAAGACGAGCTTCTACACGGTACGCGCGGACAAGAGAGAGCGACATGCCGGCAGCAGTTTCTGCTTAGGTAAGCTATTCCCTGCAGTTTTACCTAGATGGTTGCGGGGAGGCTGATAATTGAAGTGGTGAGAGGGCCAACTGCTGTTCGAAGAAGACACCCCGCTCGAACACACTCCGAACACACAGCTCGAACACAGCTATTGACAAGTTATTTGCAACGTCACAGGTTTGGTTTCGTAGCGACCCCTCTTAACTGACCGAACCAACAGATACCACAATGCCAGCACAGTGCTCCGAGGGTTGCTACGACCAACTTGCTGGGCAATCGATGTTTATTTCCGTGTCTGTGTGCATTTCCAAACGCAATAAACAAACGCGCCATCGGATCAAAAAGTGTCATCACTTCCGAACGCATGGCCGCTTGAAACGAAGTCGATAATCTTCAGCCGGAAATAAATGTGTAATTTCTAGTCCGACAGTGTATAAGAAACGTTTTATTGTCCGATTTCATAAATTACACTTTTTTCCCGAGAAAAACGATAAATTACGAACAGCCTAAGGCCATTTCTTGCGGTTGTCTTTTTTTATGATCTTTTTCTTTTTTCCTTCTCAAAAAAAGACAACTGGCCGTAGAAGGTCTTCTTAGGCCATTTCTTGCGGTTCTTTTTCGCAGATTTGTTTTTCCCCCTTTCGGACAACCCAGAAAGGGATCTACGAAAAAGATGACCCCCTTCTTACGGTGTTGTGTAGGGGTATGCACGCGTGATGAAGTCTGGTTGACCCGTGAAGAAGAACTCACTTGTTGTTACTCTTGTAGAACAGCAGCAGCAGTAGCTGTTGCCTTGGGTATCGGTAGGAATGACACCAAGGGGCACAGGATCCTCTGCACAAGCAGGGGCTACTAGATCCTGTCCCCTGCTTTTTATCCTTCCGCGGAGAGTTACATCTCTCCGCGCCTTCTAGAAGGAACCAAGCTCTTCTATGTTCCGTCTACACATCTGAATCCTATAACACTAGCCCACCCTGGAGGTTCTCATACGCAGATACTATAAAACCTCGGAGTCTTGACAAGCAATTGTCGAGTCTCTAAATGAAAGTATCGAGGATGTGGAGCTCCAAAACAGCACAATTCACCCTCCCACACCTCTCACTCGATGAGTCGCAAGACCATCTTTTGACTTCTAAAACGACCAAAAGACACAGGAAGGAACTGACGGGGCTAAGAAAAGCCTACGACGACCGGAAGAAGATCGGAACCAAAGAAAGGAAAACACAAAGAATGGAAGAAAAACAGAAGAGAAAAAACAGAGGTCGACATAACGACAAAAAGAAAGGATCACTGTAGGAACCACAACAAGACCGGTATCGTAAGAAAACGATAAGATACGCCATTCACGCAGTCGCCACAGCAGTGTAGAAGGGGCAACAATGGGCGCGAAACACCTACAGCTCGTGACCAAACGCTAAAGGCACAAAATAAAGCGAGGAGAAAGCGAAAACCAACCAAGGCTAAAAAGCAACCCAAACAACGCTGAAAACAACAGAAAGCCAAGACAACTAGCACGTCGTCTTAATGGGGGCGCGCAACGTTATCAGGCAACGAATCAGTCCCGGGGTCACCACGCGACATGTCGACGTTGCGAAGGATCCCCTTAAAAAGGGCACTGCCGCTGTGAACTTGAAGGCACAGCGGTGGAGTAGCGAACATCAGGAAGGGCGAGCTTGACAGGGCCAGGATCGTCCAAGAAGCGGTTGACGTAGAAGTCGGACGGTAGAGGCGGTCCAGTAATCTTGCCCAACCACCAGAATCCATCGCGAGCTTTGTACCAGAAGAAGGCGCCTGCAGGTAGCGGAGTATTGGCGAAGCGACGGTCCCAAGTTGAACGAGAGACGAGCGAGTAACCCGAAGGCAAAGCTCGCTCCCCTTTGGCGCGCGCAATCTCGCGGGTGGCCGCACCAATACGCATCGCCCGATAGCGACGATTCGTTTGGCGATGTTGATCAGGCGAACCCGTCCAGTACCGGAGAATGTGGGGCTTGGAACGCTGGAGGTCCATCTCACGTTCCCAAGAAGGACGAAGAAGACCTTTCCAATGCGTTTGGTATAAAACAGCGATGGTGCCACCACGGCCACGAACAGACTGATGGCCACTAATGCGGTCAACCTCGAGACGTTCGACCGGAGTCGACACGTCGTCTTCCGTAACATGGTAGGGAGGA
This sequence comes from Ectocarpus siliculosus, assembly GCA_000310025.1. Classification (NCBI taxonomy): domain Eukaryota; class Phaeophyceae; order Ectocarpales; family Ectocarpaceae; genus Ectocarpus; species Ectocarpus siliculosus. The sequence continues at coordinate 158,863 of FN648381.1, forward strand.
GATTTATTCGCATAGGAGTTTAGCACATACGGTGTAAGGCCGGCAGGCAGGAACCGAGGCAAGTCTTCAGTGCTATGCGGATTAGCGCAAGGCTTGCAACGCGCAACTGACACACGGTTTTTCGAGTCCGGACCCGGCAGATCCGATGGAAGATCCAAATACAGTAACTTGGAAGCCAGAGGACAACCGTCGGGAGCGTCAGGACACGGACCCACGGCCAAGATCTTGAACGGACCAGTCCAAAGGAAAGACAACTTAACTTTGAGGACCTTGTCATCCGTGCCTGAACGAACACCTTGGCGAATGGTAGATTCGGTGTTGTACACCCAAACCCATCCACCGACGGTGTATGAGGGGACCTTGCGCAAAGCATCCGATAGAGCGGAGTTACGCCGTTCAATCCTCGAAACGGACAGGTTGTGCTGTTCGCGAACTAAATCGTAAGAACGACGTTGGCGATCAGCAGCAAGATCGCAATACTCAAGTTGATCGCGATGCAAGCTTTGGTGGCCTCGAGCATATGGATCCTCAAAAACCGTCATCGGCATGCGTGGCAGTCGGTTCATATGCACCTCGTTGGGCGCCAAACCAGTAGCGGCACTAACCGAATTGTTGTAGGCAAACTCAACGTGCGGCAAATGAACGTCCCAATTATCTTGCCTCTCATTGACGACCATAGCCAACATCTGAGCCATTGTGTGATTTACGCGCTCCACACCCCGATTGCCGTTGGGATGGTAAGAGCTGGTAGCCACTTTGCGGATAGCCAGACGGGCGTATACAGCCTGCGACAGTTTAGAACAAAACTGAGAGCCATTATCAGACAAGAGACTCAAAGGGCAACCCCATAAAGGGATATACCGATTGACAAGTACGTCAGCGGTGCCTTCGGCGGTGAATTCTGCAGCCGTAACCGCGTACATGTCAGCACGCCGGCTGAAACGATCAGTGAAAAGCAGAATATATGTGTTTCCGCGCGGTGTCAACGGGAGGGGACCGAAATAATCGACGCTCACCAACACACCAGGGCCCGAAGGTAGCGGAAGGCACAAAGTAGGCCATCGAGGCGTTTGACGAGATGACTTGCGAGCTTGGCATCGCAAACAATGCCTTACCCACCACTTCGTGCAAACACTCATGCCAACCCACCAATAGAAACGTTCCAGCATGCTAAGCGTGCCAGCGGCACCGAGGTGGCAGGATGCATCAGCGTGACAGGCTTGCATGATCCACGGACGCATGAGCATGGGAACATAAATCCGAATGGGTTCGTCGTTGAGAAGACGAGCAGCACGCCCGCCAGGACGTGTGGTCGTAGACGACGGGGGCGCTGTTTGCTTGCGACCAAGCAAGACCAAACCATCATCGTCAACCTGTATCCGGTCTTTGTTAGACAGGTCACGAATCTCCGACAGAGGAGGTCGACGAGCGGACGGAAGATGATCCAGGAAATCCGAAGGGAGAGCCGAAGGCCGACCCAGAAGGATGAAACGAATAGCTGCATCACAAACAGGTTCGTTACGTTGCTCGCGAGCCCAATCAGCATGCGAGAAACGTTCGACAGACGCCCGGAAGGCTAAATCTGCCGAGGAATGTAAAGCCGCCTCGATAGAAGAGGGGGCCGATTCCTGAGGCTCCGGCTGCAATCCACCCGAAGGCAGAGTAGCAGCGGAAACAGAAGACGAAGGCGTACGAGTGGTCGAAACCGAACGCGTCGAAGATTCCGAAGAACCGGGGGCAGCAGAAGACTGCTGGGCAGGAGCAACCGAAGTTGCAGGATGCGTCGAAGACGCAAGATCCCTTCCACGAGCCAGAGGCGTATGAAGGTCTGGGATCGAAGTGTCAGCACCAGGAGCCGAAACCAACCTGGTCAAAACGGGGGGCGCCGTCGATGCTGATTGTGCAGGCGGGGAACGTCGAAACGATCGGGGCGAAGCGGAAATCCTAGTAGGAGCAGGCGGGTCCTCGGAGAAACCATAATCCACGGGCGGGAGGGGCGTGCCTGCCACAACCGCCGTGCGACGGCGAGTTCGCGTGGAAATCAGTTGAGTAGGGTCGAGAGTCCGTCGTGATGCTGCAGTCGGCGAGACGGCCGGCGAAGACTCGGGCTCGAGAGCCAAAATGTCCTCCACCGAAGAAAGTAAGGAGCCAGACCAATCGAGGGTCCTGCCACACAGGCGTCGTAGCGAAGGAGACAACCCGCGGGAGTTGTTAGACGGCCAGGGTGCGATGTTCCAGACGCCAGGCGGAGACGAAAGGCCTGACGGCGAGAGACGTGGACCATGCCGACGGAAGTCGACAAAATCATCTGTAGAGGGGGCCAGCCCACCCAAGACCGATGTCGGGGAAGTGGGGACGAGCCCACCCAAGCCAACACCCACGGCGCGATGGCCAGAAGGCGTAAGGCCACAAGAACGGATGAAGAATACGCTCTCCTCATCGTCATCCGGTGTCAAGCGGTTGCGACCAGATCGGTCACATTCCGCGGCATCGATCGGAAGGCGAGAGAGGAAATCAGCGTTGCCATTTGCGGAACCCTTGCGGCACTCGAGAGTGTAATTGTAGGCGGTAAGAAATTCAAGCCAACGCTGAACGCGGGCATTGTTCTCCCCCACCTTGGCAAAATGCTCAAGAGATTTGTGGTCGGTAAAAATGCGCAATTTCGTGCCCCACAAATAACCGCGAAGTCGTTTGATGCACCATACGATGCTACCCGCCTCGAGGTCGAGGGGAGTCCAATGACTTTCGGAGTCCAAAGTAGCTCGGCTGATGAAAACGATGGGCCAGATGGAGCCATCCGGCTGTTCTTGTTCGAGAGTCCCGCCGAACCCATCGCGACTAGCATCACAGTAGAGGCGAAAAGGTCGCGAGCCGTCCGTAACGGCCAACTCAGACAGCAGGACGCGAACAGCTTGCTCCATGGCAGGGGTGAAGGCAAACGTCGCCTGCTTCTTGAGAAGAGTGGTCAGAGGTCGAATTCACGTAGCCATGTTGGGAAGGAACTTGCGGTAGTAGCTGAGGCCGCCGAGAAGAGAGTGAAGTTGTTTAACATCCTTTGGCATGGGCATTTTGGTGAGGGCCGCAACCTTGGCCCCGTTAGGCCGAACACCGTCAGGGGAGATGGTGTGGCCGATGAAATCCGCTTCGGTAGCGCCAATGGTGGCCTTCGGTGGGGTGAGTTTCAAGTTGTGTGTGCGCAAGCGTTCAAACAGAGCGCGCATGGTATCAACATGAGAAGCAGGGTTGTCGTCGAAAACGATCAAATCATCCAAGTACGATGCAACACCGTGGAGATTTTTGATGACTTCGTTGACCACCTTGCAAAACCACCCAGGGGCAGCAGAACTGCCTTGAGGCATCTTCAACCACTCAAAAAGCCCGGAAGACGTGACGAATGCCGTCAAAGGGATTGTATCACGGTGAACCGTGATTTGGTGGAATGAAGACTTCATGTCGAAGAGGGAATAAATTCGCCCTTTCAACAACTTGTCCAAAGTATCATCAACTCGAGGAATCGGAAGCTGGCTCAAAGCACAAAGCTTGTTGAGCTTGCGATAGTTGACAGTGATGCGAACACCGCCAGACTTCTTTGGTATGACTACCAAAGGACTCGAGTAGGGCGAGGTCGAATGTTGGATCAGACCAGCCGCAAGATATTTATCAAGGATCGCGTCAACTTGTTTCGCCACCGGGGGGTTAACGCGGTATGGACGAGATGTGACGGGTGCACTGCCTGGAGGAACTGTAAGCTTGAAAGGAAAAAGCGAACAAGATCCAAAGTCGGTGGGGGAACTCGAGAAGACATCATGATAGTCGCACAGGACGTTACCAAGCTGAGTGATGACATCCGGAGTCCAACCCGGACCATGGAGATCAAAAGAAATCTCACGGAGATGGCAGGGGAGCTTATCCCACACGCGGGAAAAACTCTGACGTTGTTCAAGCGTCAACCGCTCGAGAAGAGCAGGCGGAGGCGATGAAAGAGAAGCACTGGCAGAACCAGGGTCCTCTTGGCCGCGCGGCGACGGCGTGGGTCGCTCATGCAAATTACACACGAAGGGGTCATCAATGCGACGTTTGGCAGACGAATCAATGCCACCTGTCGAAACAGGACCCGGAACCCAGTTGCCCGAAGCAATGGTGGGATCTTGAGCCGCAGACTGAAGACCATCGCTCAAACTGTGGCGAGACACAGCACTGAGAGGCATGCGAAGAAGGGGAGCCGAAGCTGTACCCAGAATGCAGCCTGGTTCGAGAGAAGAGATACCCGCGAGCGGGAGTCTTTGGCAACCATTTTGCACAAAATGTTCCTCGGAAGAAAACACAGCACATTGTGGAAGCATATCCACGAGATAGTTACCCACGAGGGCTGGAGAGCCATCGCTACGCACCAAATTAACCGGAACAAGGCTATGTTCGGGGTGAAGTTGGACGGAGTGTTTCCCAGCGTAGCGAAGTTGGTAGTTACCATCTGTGGAAGACAAATCGTGAGCAAATGCAGTGGCACCGCAAGTGCTATGCTGAGCGAGGGTAAGCTCACCAAAAACACGGTCACCAGGGCGTTTCGCACGCAAAGTGCGGGAAGAGCGGTCGCTAAACCGCATCCAACTGTCTCTCCCAAGGAGCACGTCATGATGCATAACACCATCGGGAACAACGTACGCCCAAACAGTGAGAGAGGAAGTAGGAAGGCGCTTGCGAAGAAACAGCACGCTCAAACGGACAATAGTCGAAGTTTGAAGCGGAGCAGATTCGCCGAAACCTCCCCAACAGCGAGGTTGGGTTTGTTTCTCAGACAACGACGAAGCGGCCGAAGCAGCTTTCATGGATTCCCACGCAGATGCACTAATAAAAGACTGCGGGGAACCCGTGTCTAAAAGAGCAACACATCCAAACTGAACAGAAGCTGAACCGCTGTGAGTGAAGATTTGGGTGGTGAAAGAGTCATCATCGATGGTAACAACACCATCAACCAAATCCAGACCTTGCTCAGGAAGCAAAGAAGAGGAAGAGGATGGCGGGGTGCACCCGGAAGACACGGCCCAAACAGCGATGTCATGATCCGATGGAACATTCGCAGCGTATTGTGAAAACGACGCGAATCGTTCAGTCGACGGAGGGCTGGAGGCCATCCGAAGACGCTGGTGTGTAGAAGGGCTAGCTTCATAGACCGCGTTATGTTGAGACGACGTCGAAACGTGGTCGTTGGGGGGCAGCAAACGAGAGCGGCGGGGCATTGCATCGCAAAAGACTGCGTACTCGTTGAAGGGCATTGCCCAACAAATTGAGGCCACGCCATCGAGAGGTGGATAGAGCGTCAGGATCATCGGCTTGAAGGCCAATGCCCCAAATACGGTCGTAGGGACTAGCTTCGGCAAGGATTTTGTCGCCAGATCCGAGAAGATGCTCGCGCAACTCGGAGTTTTGACTATATTTTGCGTAAGAGCCAGTGAGCACAATATTTTCGCGCTCGTGTTCCCAAAGAGATGGGTCGAAACCACGGACACCGCGGCCAAACTTCTTGTGTAAGGCAGGATCGGACACTCGCATGATGTTTTGTAAAGCGCAATGGTCTTCGAAAAGACGAGCTTTTTCCGCAGCGAAAAACTGCTCAGCACACGAGTATACCACTCCATCGACCACAAAAGTCGACGGGGTCCACTGGGAAAAAGGAGAGGGAGGCTGCCAAAAGAAGACCATGTCAGAAGTACAATACTCGTTAGACGGGTCGAAGACAGCGGGAACTGCAGGAGTCGAAACACCTGGAGTGCGGTCAGCCGAAGCTGATGTTGCAGCCGAAGCTGATGTAGTCGAAGCGGAGGCAGCCGAAATGCCCGCATTGTAATTTACGGCGTGAACGTCCATGGGGACGGTCTCGGGTATCTCAGAGACCGGCGAAGAATCGACGGGAGCCGAATTGTTCGCAATAATTGGGCCAGCTACATCACGCTGGGTGCGCCCCAATTCTAAACCTGAAGAAACGCCTCGTAAGGTGTCATTCAACAGGTTGCTTTCGCTAGGAACGGCCGCCAAGGCCGGGTCGGTTAAAGAACCAAACCGGGCGTGGTGCTCCTGGCCATTCCTCCGTGACAAGGTACGCGAGACCACCGGCTCTTCGGAGGTCACTCCGGGAGGGTCCTCCCGAAGCGGTGGTGTCAACACTGTCGACGTCGGTCGCAGCGGCCTGGTATTGGGCGCCGTGGGGCGAGCGTGCGTCGGAAGGGATGGAGCGTCCGAAGACGATCCATGGTCGAAATATCTCGTGGCGGAATCTGATGATGTTCGGCGGTCAGGACCAAGAGAACAACGCGATTCGAAGCCAGGCGAATTTGACCCTGTAACTTGCCGGTCGGAACCAGTCAAGTTAGCTACCGGTGCAACAATCGAGGGCGAACCCTCAACGGAAGCGAGCACAGACGAGTTGAGCGTATCCGAAGATTCACCCGAGGTAACCAATTCAGGCGATTCCTCTTCAATCGTCCAAAGCGCATGGCTACGGCCGGTCTGATCTGCAGACGACGGGGGGAGCGAACGAGCGGTGCCCGACAAACGAGCGGTACTCGATGGCCCCGAAGGTCCTACGGTTCTGTTCCCGCACCTCAAGACAGCACTCGCGCCAGACTGGTTAATTTCTGACGGAGCGCCAGTCCGAAGAGGCAGAGACGCAGAGGTGGCAGATGATAAGTGCGATGTAGAAGGTGGGACGAGAGCATATGTCTGGATACCGACCTGATCGACACTGGGAGAAACAACGGATACCGAAGTATGGTTGTTATTGTGCGGCACCGAAGTACCAGAAGGGATAACATTCACCGAAGTGTGGTTATCGTTGCGTAGGACCGAAGTGCTAGAGGCAACAGTGTGTGACGGCGCGACAGATACCGAAGTATTGTCGTTGTTGCATAAAACCGAAGTATTAGGGGCAACAAGCGTGACACACGAGCGTCTTGTGAAGAACGAGACGAGGTCCCCGAAGATGCTGAAGGCGGTCCGGGGGAAGTAGGCGAACCACCACCGATGAGTCATCCGCTGCGAGAACGACCACCATTTTGGAAGTTGCCAGGTTGGCGGGCATTGTGATTGGTCGAAACCATGATGCCAGACGAAGGACTGGTGTGTGCATGTGTTTGTGGTTGATAGAGGGACAGAGCACCAGTGTGGTTGGTGTTGATCGAAGGGTGTTGCTGAGGGTGAGAGTTACCCGCAGAATTTCCTGGGGCATACCCACTGTTGTGCGATTGTGTCTGATGAGTGTGAGGGGAACTACCACCGTCGGAACGGCGATTCCCGGCGTGGTTTCGACGCTGAGAGGACGAAGAGGAAGAGCGCTGGTGGCGTCTACCCTGATTGTTTTGGCGGTTGTCCGCACTTTTTCGGCGGAAAGACCGCATACGGCCTTGCCAACGTCTAAAAGCAGCAGAATCGTCATTGAGGAGACCCAACTCGGGGTTCAACAACCCACTAGAATTCGTGAACGGTGCAACGCATTGCTGCATGGAATGGTCTTCACCCGAGCAGTTCAGACAGCGATTCCTGTTTTCGCGGAAGGCTTGCGAACGAGCCTCTTGTGTCAACAAAGGAGTCCACAAAAAAGGATCCTCCGTGTTGCGAAAGCTAGAAGTGAGAGCGTATACATCAGACCAATCGGCTTGCGAAGCAGGCCAAGAATTATAGTTGCGTGTGAAAGGGTCAGCATCGTGCGATTGTACCGGCAAACCTACAGGGTTCTGAGCTGAACCTGGTGCCCACTGGCCCGAAGGCGCGGGGGCGCGGTGTTGGGACCGCCGAGGCTGCGAGGACCCACGCGTCGAAGACAACGAAAAATATGATGAACCCCCGATAGCTGGAGTTTTATTTGTCGCTAGAGGCCCGAACGCCTCCCACATATCCGCAATCGACGCAAAGGGAGTGACGGCCGTGGCCAGAGCACCCGGGTACAAAATCGGAGACAAACTCGGAAATTGCTTGCAGACCGAATGCCACACTATTTCTAGAACCATGGATACGCTAGGGGCCAAAGTACGCTCAGAGCCAGTCACAGACGAAACCAACAAACGAAAAGCACGAAGGTAATCCGCGAAAGAAGTACCATCTGCTACTCCAAATTGTTGAAGCCTCAAAAACGACTCTTGACGGTCACCGACATCAAATTGCTCCGCAAGATGACTCAACAGCAACTGAAAAGCTTCTGGTCCGGTGGCGCCGCAGTCCAAGCTTCTCTTCACCTGCTGAAAGTAATCAGCGATGGAAAGGACAAGATCGGCAGTAGAGGGCTTGTCAATGGTGATCGCACCCGAAAGTTTCTTTTCGAGAGGCCGTTCCCATCCAGGCACGTAATCAGTACTGTCCAACCCTTCGCTTTGGTCATCACACAGCAACAATATGTCGGACAAGGCCGTTCGTGTTGTGCGGATGAGCTGTTGGTAGCCGTCCCCAGGCAACAAAGTTGAAGGGAAGGGCATGGTAGCGACATTTCCAACTTTTTTCAAGTTCAGAGTGATGTACGCCCGTTGGACAGTAACTACGTGAGCCTTGCGAACTGCCGAAGCAGCCGCATCTACTGTGGTTTGACGAGCATGTGCAATGTTGGAAGAACGTGGCAAGACACTATCATCCGAAACGACAGGGGGTGCAGCAGCTGCAACCGAAGGAGCAGCAGGCGGAACACGATCCCAAGACGGTACAACATGATGAACATCTTGTACGGGCACAAAAGTCGAAGGGGGGGTGGGGTTTGAGAACCCGGGGTTGTGTGCGATTCCTGAGCCTACAGCATAATCAGCGGTAGAAAAAACAGGAGGTGCAACAGTTTCCGAAGAAACGGGGGGGGGCGAAGCCTGTGGCATGTTCGAAAACGCAACACGAGTTTCCGAAGAAACGGGGGGGGCCGAAGCCGGAAGGTTCGAAAACGCAAAACGAGTTTCCGAAGAAACGGGGGGGGCCGAAGCCGGAGGAACAAAATCATCACGCAAAAAGGAACGAGCACCCGAAATCGCGTCCATAAGAGACGGAACTACTTGCCTTTGGCGGCCCGACTTGCGGGACAAGCTGGTGTCCGAGCCCGACCCGGTCCCACTCTGTTCTTGGAGCCACGAGCGCCATCCCCGCCACCCTTGGCCACCTTTCTCTCCCGGCTACCACCCACCGAAGAGGACGAAGGCGCCGGGGGTCGACGCGATGCTCCGGCCGAGCTCCAGCCCGACTCCTCGCCCGAGCTACCAGGACCACTCTCCCGACTCGGTTGCGCCTGCTTGACACGACCCGGCGCCGGCTGCTGGAACACATAGGAAGCCTCTAAAGGCGGACCGCTGCAGCCAGGGTACACCACCGGAGCAGTGGCACGGGCGTTGGCCGTCCGCATCCCAGCGAGGAAACGGCCGGCCAGATCCCGAAGATCCGGACGGGAGGCGTTAGCCACATCCACCGCCTCCTGTATGGTGGCGACCGCCGGCAACGCGATGGCCACTTCCGTGGCCAAGTCCGGAAGTTGCAGCCGCGGCCGAAGCCGTGGCCGAAGCCGGTGGTACTGCCGAAGCAGGGGTGGCGGCGGAAGCCGAGGGCGCCGCCGAAGCAGCGGTGGTGGCCGACGCCGAGGGTGCCGCCGAAGCAGCGGTGGTGGCCGAAGCCGAGGGTGCCGCCGAAGCAGCGGTGGTGGCCGAAGCCGAGGGGGGTAGGACCATCTAGACAGGCTCGGCCGGCCGGCCGGTGACTGCAGACCTTGTTCCGCCACCGGTGGTGGAATCCCGAAGCTCTGGAGTCGATATCCCAGCAGAAGACGCCGCCTCGGGCTTGACGGTAGGGGAGGTGGCCACCATTGTAGTACGGCGTAGGATGTCGTAGAGTTGGCTGTTGCGGCGCTTTGTTATTTCAAGACGGAACAAAGCATCAGCCGTAGCAGCACGTTCATGCGATGAGGAAAGCATGGGGGGGGGCGGGGGCACTGCGGAAACAACCGAAGTCACAGCTAGGGATGCCGAAGCAGAAGCTAGCATGGCAAAATCAGTCGAAACTGTAGGCTCGAAACCCGCCGTGGGAACACGTGAATCTGCAAAAAATGCGGGCAGAGGCGCATCTATGGGCATAGAAACAGCGGTGTGTACAGCAGTCGAAGCAGCCGGCACAGGGCCCTGTGTGATGATAGTGGGGGAGGGGAAGGGAACAGACGACACTGTACGCAGAGTCGAAACGGTACGCAGAGGCGGAGCTGTAGGAATAATAGCATCGCCAGGAGTCGAAACTGCGGGTAGAGGCGGGGCTAACGGAATGGGCAAAGGTACACGTGCAGCAGTCGAAACCGCAGAAACAGATGCACCGGTGGTGGGAACATGAAAGGCATGTGGGGGGGCAGACGGCACAGTACGCAGCGTCGAAACGGCACGCAAAAGTGGGGCTGCAGAGGCAAAAGCACTGCGAACAGTCGAAACTGTGGGTAGAAGCGGAGCTATAGGGATTGGGGCAAATACACCTGCAGCAGTCGAGACCGCAGAGACAGGCATATCAGAAGCAGTCGAAACCGCATATGTAGTCGATACTACTGAAGCTAAAGCATTGGAGGCAAACGAAATTGCCTTTGTGGACGAAACCACGGAACCAAATGCATGGGAAGCGACCGGGGTAGCCGAAGCTACAGTGGGGAGTGTACCAGAGGCAATCGAAATCACCCTTGTAGTCGAAACTACTGGAACAGACGGATGTGATGCGACGGAATCTGCAAGTGGTGATGTCACTGAAGCAGCTGCACGACGGTCACGAAGCCGTTGAGCGCGAGCCGCTGCTTGTACACGATCGCTACGAGAAGAAAAGGGGGAATCGCCGGCACTGTATAGTCAAATTGCAACGTGCTGCGAGAAGCCGAGCGACTGGACGAGCGCGGTACTACAGGGCCAGCAACACGGTCGAAACCGATGTCGGTCCCAAGAGCAGAGTGCTCAACGGTGGATGGGGCGAGAGGAAAAATCGAGTCGACATGTGGTTCACGCGGGAATTCAGAAAGCTCATCACCAGCAGCCGTCGAGACGGACTGCTGTTGTACACCCAAAGACACAGAGGCAGAAACCGAAGTTCCAGGTGTGGGTGCTTGCGGTTTGAGGACAGCACCCACGGGGTTAGCGTCGACCGAAGCCGGCGAGGCGAACCTCTCCCGAATGCGTTGAGCGCGAAGCTCTGACAAACGAGCGGCATCGGCAACAGGGTCAGCGGCACGAGCACCGTCCGAAGACAGCAGCAGCTGTGTGGCCTGACGGCCAGCTGCCGGGGACACGAAGGTCGCTACGCGAGGCGGTGACACCGGCGAACGCGAACGTTCAGAATGCTCAGGGCTCGCCGAAGCGGAGTCCGATGAGCCGACGCTAGGTTGAGACATACCGATAAGCGAGGCAAAGCTAAGCTGTGGTTGGGACGAAAGCGCAAAAAACTGCAGCAGCAGCCTAAAAGGACCAAACCGCGCCAAGACACAACCAACCCAGACAACACCGTACGAATAAGCCGACAACGCCAAGTGTAGAGGTATGCACGCGTGATGAAGTCTGGTTGACCCGTGAAGAAGAACTCACTTGTTGTTACTCTTGTAGAACAGCAGCAGCAGTAGCTGTTGCCTTGGGTATCGGTAGGAATGACACCAAGGAGCACAGGATCCTCTGCACAAGCAGGGGCTACTAGATCCTGTCCCCTGCTTTTTATCCTTCCGCGGAGAGTTACACCCTTCCGCACCTTCTAGAAGGAACCAAGCTCTTCTATGTTCCGTCTACACATCTGAATCCTATAACAGTTGGTCGATCCTTTTTCACCGACCAAAAAAAAAGCATACTCTGCAACGGCTGCTGTCACACATACATGGACCTTCCCACCGAAATGGTTTTTCGGTGATATCTCCTCACAGAGTGAAGCAGCGCCTACTGTAAAGCTATCCCTCGCGAGCTGTGTGTATGGTCCGTCTTGGGTGGCGGCTGACAAAAACCACAAGGCGATGGGAGGCACGGGAATGGAGGTGCCGAGAGTCGACAGCACGCTGAAAAAATGCCCACCGCGCCAGCAACCATTTCGTTTTGCTCTTGTGCCCCTGTCAAAACTTTGGTTTACCGGTACTCCCTCGCCACCCACGCTAGCAACAGCGATGACAAAGGTATGCGCCACGAGCTGTGTGTATGGTCCGTCTTGTGTGGTGGCTGATACAGACCAGGAGGCTATAGGACGCTCAGAAATTGTGAGCGTGAGGGTGGTGGACAAGCGGGAAAAATGATCCGCCGCATCTTCAAGCAACTTTTTTCGCTCTATTGCCCGTGTCGCAACTTTGGTTTGCCAGTACTCCCTCGCCACCCACTCAAGCAACAGCGATGATAAAGGCATGCGCCACGAGCTGTGCGTATGGTTCGTCTTGTATGATGATTGATACAGAACAGGAGGCTATAGGACGCCCAAAAGTTGGGTTCGCAAGGTTGACAGTACACGAAAAATGACCCACCGCTGCTGCGTCCAGGCTCTGTCGGTTTGTTTGCCTCTTGTTTGCCGCACACATCGGGTTGTCCACGTGGTCCAGCCCACTGAAAAAACATTGGCTACCGCCGGTGCCACCGACTCTGTACCCCAGCAACATGACACAACTCGTGTGACCGCCGTTAGAGTTTGCGGTGGGCCGTCGAGAGATTCAAGTTTCTAGGTACGAGTGATGTGGTTGTGACCAAAAAAAGACAACAGTTTTGGACAGCCTCCACTTGTTCTGAAGCTTTAGCTTCAGTTTCATATTTCAATATCCGTGGGTGGAACTTTTATTCGCATAGCCCACCCCTTGCCCGACCCGGTCTCAAATGTTGATCTCGAGCTACAGTGCACATGTCGTGGCGCCCCAAGTATGGTTCGGTAGTCAATCGCAAACCATGACCCCTCCCCGAGTTTCAGCAGCTTCCACTTCCCGTGGCCGACACGACTCGGCCTTGACTGTTCCTTGTCTGTTTCGCCATGGAAACGGCCGGTTGAACAGCGAAAGAGGGTCCTGCGTGCTGAATTGCTTCAGACAAGGTTGGAGGCTATCGTGTCTGTCGCTTTGGGCTGCACGCGTCGCCGTAGTAGGCGATGCGCGTCACTTACTTTGTCGCCTGTTGTGTCGTTATGCATGAAAAGCTACAGCAGCACAACAGTTGAGACAGACAACAACAGGCCCTTCTCCAACTCCGTGGTGCAGTGGGTGGTTTTCTCTCTTGCTGCATGTGCATGGGTGGTATGCATCGTATTAGTCTAAGCGGCATATGCATGGGTGGCATACATCGAATAAGGGTGTTGATGCTTTTCGACTGCTGCGTAGTAAGTCGTAACTTGAGCGATAAGGTAGATGGCAGCACAATCTTATATTTACAACAGAAAGCGAGGAGTGGCAACCAACCGTCTGCTGCTCTGTGCAACGGTGCACATCTATCGTGGACGGACTAGTTCGTCCGTGTAGTCATGTTTTTTGTTCTCACTTCGTCACAGAGGAAAGTCCGCTAGTATATAGTTCCAACTCGGCGACTTGTGGTTGTGGTGTTTGTTGTTGCTGAGTCCGCTTCGGATACCGCCGTTCGGTAAAGATGTCTGACAGCCTGCGGTTGACCAAAGGGACGAGAGTGAGTGAGTGTCTTCTCGAGAGTAAATGCCTGTCTTCTCTCCGCTCTCTTCTTTTAGTCTACCTGTCTGTCTCTCTCTCGCCTTTCGCCGGTGGGGTCCCAACAATATCGAACTACGTCAACTGCAGTGGTTCCGCATCTTGCTGAGTAAGATAAGAGACTACCCGTGCACCGGGCTGCTGCATGAGAGGCGATGTGCGCTACCTGTTTTATGTCAAGCAATGGACTTGGGGCCCTACCTAATGCTGGACATGCAGTGCTATGTGACATGTTCCAGCGGCCCAGAGCGAGCGACGACCACGGCGGGTTTTCTATGCTTCTTTTGCCTCCTCCCTCAAGCCTGTTGCGCCTGGCTCACGTGTCTTTGATCTTTTCTTTTTTCATGCTTTGTTTGTTGGGGTCCCCCAGCCACCCCCGCCCACCATAATTTTTTGTTGGGAGGGGTGTTTACTTGCCATGTTCATGACTGGGCCCCGGACGTTTTACTCGCACCCCGTCCATTCCACCTTTGTCAACACACCACCACATCCTATTGTACCATGCCCAATGACACGTCCAAGGCCTGGGGAATTTTGAAGCTTTTTTTTAGCTTCAGTCTCATCGTTCGAGTTTGAACGGCTTCCGCCTCCTGTGGCCGGCAAGAGTCGGCCTTGACTGTTCCTTGCCTGTTTCACCATGGAATCGGCCGGTTGAACAGCGAAAAAGGGTCCTGCGTGCTGCGCGCCACAATTTGTTTTTTTTTGTATTTGTTCTTGAGTGACCATGGTAGTAGTACACATGCGGCTGCTGCTGCGGTTTCTGCTGTTTATGGTCGGAATGTGCTGCAATGGTCGTACGGTTATCGTAGTCAAGTTTGACAACAGTCTACTCGTTCGTATAGCGGTAGCGGTGCGCATCTATCGCGACGGCAAGCGCATTGAGATATTAGTTCGTCCGTCGTGCTTCTAGTCTACACAGACAGATAGTGGTGTTCTTCTTTGTTGCCACTTCATACCAGAAAAGAAAGAAAGTCTCCACCAACTTACAGTTCCCAAGCTCTAGCTTGGGTCTCAGTCGATCAAAAGTCTTTTTTTTCCGTCTGTGGAGCTTTCAGTAGCATAGCGGACCCCTTGCCCGACCGGGTCGAAAAGGCCGATCTCAGCCCACGCTGCGAACCTCCGAGAACTACCAGCAGTTCTGGGTAGCTGAGACGATTTCAAGACCTCTCACAGTCGTTTGAGCAGCTATCGCTTGCTGTGGGGCGATAACCAGTTTCTCCGTCGACAAGAAGATCTGCGTTACATCGTCACATCGGAACGACCAGATTGGTTGACTTGTCGTTGAGGGTCCTCTTTTAATAGATCTTTTTGTATAAGAGTCGTCTTCATCACCTGCAACCCTGCAACAACAAGTGCAACGGCCGTTCGTCACACAATGAGTACCTTGGCACCGAGTTGGTTTTTCGGTGATATCTCCGCACAGAGCGAAGCATCAGCAACTGTAAAGCTATCCCCCGCGAGCTGGGTGCTTGGTCCGCCTTGTGTGGCGGCTGATCGAGACCACAGGGCAGTGGGAGGCACGGCAACTGAGGTGGCGAGAGTCAACAGCACCTTGAAAAACCCCACCGCGCCAACAACCAGCTTTTTTTGCTCTTTTTTGCCCATGCCGCAACTTTGGTTCATGGATGCTCCCTCGCCACACACTGAAACAACAGCGATGACAAAGGTATCTGCCACGAGCTATGTGTATGGCCCGTCTTGTGTGGTGGTTGATACAGACCAGGAGGCTGACGGGCGGTCAGAGGTTGTGAGCGCGAGAGTGGTGGACAAGCGGGAAAAATGACCCGCCGCGTCTCCAAGCATATTTTTTGTTCTTTTTCCCCGTGTTGCAACTTTGGTTCATCGGTGCTCCCTCGTCACACACCGAAGAAACAGCGATGACAAAGGTATCCGCCATGAGTTGTGCGTCTGATTCGTCTTGTGTGGTGATTGATACAGACCAGGACGCTATAGGTTGCCCAGAAGTTGGGTTCGCAAAAGTTGACTGTGCACCAAAAAGACCCACCGCTGCTGCGTCCAGGCTCTTTCGGCTCGTTTGCCGCTTGTTTGCCGCACACATCGGGTTGTCCACCTGGTCAGCCGGATGACAACATTACGTCTATCGCCGAGGCTACTGACTCCGTACCAGTCACGTGACACGACTCGTGCGAATACCGTTAGAGTTTGCGGGGATCATCCGTCGAGATGTTCAAGTTTGTGGGCAAGTGTCATGTGTTGTGATAGAAAAAGGACAACAAAAAAGGACCGTCCCATCCTGTCACAAAGTTGCCCAAAAAGGGACAGGATGGGGCGATCTTTTTTCGCTGTCCCTTTTCGGGAGGTTCAAAAATGCAAAAAAAGACCCCGTAACAAGTGGTTCCAGTTGTCCCTTTTTGATAAAAGGGACAGCCCAAAAAAGTACAGCTTAACAAGTGGCCTTACTCTATCGATACCTCACACCCACCCCTACTCACGCCGACGCAGACACAGACAGGCAGACTCAGCTCCTTCGCCTGTGCTGTATCTGTTGTTCGTGCGTGCTGACAAATGGTACATACAGCAGCAGCATACAGCAGCAGGAGCTTCTTTTTACTTGTACAGCTTTTCCTGCAGGGATGGCTCTTGTTGTGCGGCAAGTTGCATTGTTTGTTGTTGATGCGGACCAGAGGACGAGAGTGGTAGGCAAAAGCAGTACGTACCGTGTTAAAGGGACAGACAGAGTGCCTACCGTGTGTACAAGGGACAGACAGAGTGGAACAGAGTATAGGGGTTGTGCGCGGTGAGGAGGAACGGCTTTCGAAGGCACATGCGGTATTGGTCACAGATCTTTTCGTCGCGGATCTTTTGCCTAGCCGCGTGGCCCCCTGGACCAACTCCGCGCTCGCCCCCACATCGGTCACTCCCTCTCCCTCTCCACTCTCTCTCATCCTCCGTTAGAAGCCCGGATTCTTCACACATCATGTCGTCGGAAGCGCAGCAGATCGCCGAAATGTGGGGCGACTTCGAGGAGGAAGTGGCCCAGATTCCTCGCGTCATGCCCAAGCTCACCCCCGAAGAGGCCGCTACCCAAACATGCCTTTACTGCCGCGGCACTACCTTCGAGACGCCTGGAATCAGGCAGTGGGGGACGAGGTGAGACCTTGTACGCAGTCACGCACCCAGCGGGGCGTTCCGTTGCTGTCTGTTGGCGGCCGCCGTTGCCGTGTGCTGCTGCTGCTGCTGGTTACCATATGCGCATTTTGCGCATTTTGGCATGCCTGACTATTATCTATTCCATGTGTTCGATGTACAGTTTCTTCAAGATGTAATACGCCCCAAGAGCCGTTGGTGATTTTTTTTTATCCCTACAAAAACCATGCGCCAGCAACGAGAATCACATGCGCACGGCCCGACGGCGTTTGTTTCCACACGCCAATAATAAGTGCATGCATGCAGGAAGCAGCCACAAATTAAACGCCCCCCTCTGCAACGAGGGCAGGGAGGAACCAGTAGAACATAGATGGAAGTGGGGGATCGAGGAGATTGCAGTAGTGGACCAGTACACATACCTCGGAGTAGAGATCGCAAAAGATTGCTCGTGGAATGCACACATGTCCAAGGTAGCGGAAAAGGGCAAAGCACGAGCAGGGAAGCTGCACCCAATACTCGCAAACCGGCACCTTGATACACGCATCAAACTGACGGTTTTGAAGAGCGTAATCGTACCGCCGCTAGAGTACGCCGGAGAAGTATGGGAAGGAAATAAGAAGGTAGTGAAAGAACTCGAGGCGGCGCAGATGAAAGCAGCGAAAATCATCCTAGGATGCTCCAAGCGTACAAGTAATGCAGCAGTCAGGGCAGAATTGGGGATCCAATCCCTACGGTCGGGAAGAGACGTAAGGAAGCTGACATGGCAATATCGCATGTGCGGGATGGGAGAGGAGAGGTTGCCGAGAATAGTATGGGAGGCGAAGTGGGCAAACAAAAAGAGGGGTAGACAACCCACGGAATGGGTCAAGGTTGTAGAGGACGTATGGAAGGGATTGGACATCGACGAAGATGAAACGCTGGAAACGGAGGGTCTACAGGGGTTCAAGAAGAAGATATCTGTTGCTTGTGCCGACAGAGAAGAACAGAATCTAAGGAAAGAATCCAAGGATAAGGAGGGTCTAGAAGTGTACGAAATGTTGAAAGAAGGAATAGGGTTCAAGGATTACCTACATGGACCAATGGATGCAGGGACAAAGCTTAAGGTCAAGTTCAGGACCGGGGACATAGGCCTTCGCGAACGTCGACGAAGACATAGGACGGTAGACGACGAAGACGACAAGTTCAAATGCGATTGCGGCTTCGAATGCGAAGACAGTGTTCATGTAGTCGCGGAATGTCCGTGGTACGAAAAGGAGAGGGACGTGTACATGACTGAGCTGGGAAGAATACAAGGAACGTACAGGGAGATGTTTGAGGCATGGAATAGAGAGGAGAGGACGGTAGCGGTACTGGGGAGTGGAAAGTGGTTTGAAAAGGCGGGAAGTGACATCGGTAGGATAGACAAACTAGGGAAGACATTTTTGAGCCACCTTTGGCAAAGTAGGAAGGAACGATTGGCCATCGGTGATCGGTCCTGTGGGAACAATGCTCCGTCCTCTCGAGGACGCGTGGTCAATGGTCTAACCGTTAAGGCATGCAAAGCATAAGAGTACGCCCCCCCCCCTCTCCACTCCCCCCGATGTTTGCCATCGGGGTTGGGTTTTCGTCGCTTGGCAACGACGTTGTAAAACAAGCCGCCCCCCCCGGTGTTTGCCATCGGGGTTTGGGTTTTCGTCGCTTGGCAACGACGTTGTAAAACAAGCCCCCCACTCGGTGTTTGCCATCGGGATTGGGTTTTCGTCGCTTGGCAACGACGTTGTAAAAGAAGCCAATTCACTTCGTGAACTCGGCAACCAGGTTACCGTTTTTTTTTTTTACCTCGTTTTTTATTTTTTTGGCGGTAACCATAATGGTGGTCGAGTAGATCATGTTGTGCGGGGTCGAGAAACCTCATTCCGCGCAACGGGGGATGATCGCACCACGTTAGTGTTAAAATGGTCAAGCTTCCTCGAGGCAGTTACACAGTGCTTACAACTGTCTCTGGAAGTGAAAGCACCAGAAAATAAATTAAGTCATACGTAGCTGTCATCCGTACGCAAGGAAGTAAGCACAAGATGCCGAACACCCTTAGCAGGATGCAGCTTACCCTTCATGCGACTCGCCAAATACCTCACGGCGCTTCGCGCTTGGTGATGTGAGAGCCTGGTCCGGTGAGAACCCGGCGTGCTCCGTCCCGGCTTTGTAGGGATGCGAGGTCAATGGTCAAACGACTACGGCATGCACGACTATGAGTACACCCCCCCCCCC
>FN648381.1:178171-201351 GCA_000310025.1 Ectocarpus siliculosus
CAGTCACCGGTGCACCTCGTTGCCCTCCACTCATTTTTATATATATATTCTTATTAGCGTCAACCAATTTTCCTCTGGCCTTTCGCTCCCTTCCCTTCTTTCTGTTTGCTTCGGAATAATCCAGTTGCACTGACTGCCAAGAGTCCATCTCCCTGTCTTCGTCCAAGCCGGACGACGACGAGCGCAAGACCAAGCGCTTCTCCAAGCCCTTTACTTGCTTTTTTTGCAAGGACCTGATCGGGTACGACGCGCCGTACTTCCGTATGCCACACCCGAAGGGTAAAATAAACCCCTACAACAAGATGGCCCGCACCGTGTACCTGCACGCGGACGGGGCCCTGTGCGTGGGAAAGGATCTGCCGAAAGGGTCCGACTTCACCTGCGCGGCTTCGGGTTGTGACTCCACGAAGAAGGAGCTGCGCGACGTCATGGGCGTCGGAAAGGCAGAGCACGTGTTCTGCCAGGACTGCAAGTTCAAGAAGCGTGCGGCGATCCTGTTCATCGTCTCGAAAGAGCTAGAAAAGGAGCGTATTAAACGCGAGAACAAACCCACTCCGCGGAAGCGCCGCCATCGCCGACCCTGTTCATGGGGGCTGCATATTCCTTGGTAGGCGTATCTTACCATATTGCGCATGGTGGGTCACGAAGAACCACTCCGTTCGTCACTCAACTGCGTGTCAGAGGAAGATGGCACAAGTACGACTGCCTGGCGGGAGGAGCCGTAATTTCTTCAGACACCTTCGATGCCGACTGGAACAGCTCGTCGCAGTGTATGCTGGCGTACCTTAAGACTTCTTTTTGCGTCGCCACCCCACCGCTGTACACGCGACACGAGGAACAACATCATAACAGCCCTTCTGGGCGACAACCGGGCCACCGTCATCACGCCGACGACAGCAGCCCTTCGGGCCGGAATCATCAACGCCCCTCGCAGCATTCGCCACAAAGCCCTTCAGGAAGGACTACATCGCCCTGTGGGGACCGTTCTATCGACGATCGCAGCTCCACGGATGCCGGGGATGCCATCTTCGATTCTTTTGGCGACATGTGTATCAGTCCCTCAGGCCAAACTTTCTAGTTGTTTGTCTTCCTGTGTCTACTGTACTGTATGTAGACGTTGCATTTCGTGTTTCCCGAGGATCGGATGTATGTGTTGTTTTTTTATTGCGTACCCGCGTCCATCACGACCATTACTGCGTAGTGTGTCGGCTAATTAAGGTCCTTCCCGTTCGTGGTGTCAGCACGCGCGGAACACGCGACTAAAATAAAAATAAAAAGCTTGGGACTAGCAACAACGCCGACGATATTCGTCGGCTTGCTTTCAACAATATCTCCACAGCAGTCAGTTCGGAAACGACGACTATTTTCCTTTTGTCGTGTTTGTTGTTGCTGAGCGCACATCGGATGTCGCCGTTCGTTACACGTGTTCAAGCCTGCGGTGGACCAGAGGGATGATAGTGAGCGTCTTCTCGACGAGAGTTCATGCCTTGTCTTCTCGAGTCTCCCTTCCTTTAGTCTACCTCTCTCTCTCTCTGTTGCATTTTCGCCGTTAGGGTCCCCAATAACATGTCAACGGCAATCGTTTTGCGTCTTGCTGAGTAGGAGGCTACCCGTGTACCCGGCTGCTGCATGTGAGGCAATGGGCGCCGCCTCTTTCCGTCAAGCAATACGCATGGCCCCTACGGTTCGCCGCACATGCAGTGCTGTGTGACAGCTTCCAGCGGTTCAGCGTCGACGGTGTTTTTTCGCCGGTAGAACCCCAGAACAACACGGACCCCGCGACTGTTTCATTGTTTTTGGGTCCCCCACTCGCCCACCCACCTATGAATTTCAGCAGTTTTCGTTGGGGGGATGTTTTTCTTGTCATGTCCATGACGTGGTGCCCCGAGCGAGTATGACTCGGTAGGGACTCGCAAACCATGACCCCTCCCCGAGTTTGAGCATCAGCTTCGGCCTCCTGTGACGGACAAGAAGACCGGAAATTGTCTCGCCATACAAACAACAGTTGGTCAGTTGAAAAAAAGAGGGTCCGGTCCGCCGAAGATTTTGTTTTTATGTTTCCCTGCCGACAAATAACCTCGGCTACGGCAGTGCAAATCTCATGGCGCCTCAAGTACGGTTCCGTAGGGAATTACAAATCACGACCCCTCCCCGACTTTGAGTATAGCTTCCACCTCCTGCGGCGGATAAGACCGACGTCAAACCCTAGATTTTGTCCGTCTGTGTCGCCATGCCGTCGCCATCAACGAACAGCAATTGGAGAGTCACAATAAAGAGGGTCCGCTTCGCCACCAAGAAAACAGTTTTCTTTTTCGATTCCATGTATCGGGTATAGCGGGTAACCACGGGTCGGACGCACACCACTGGCCCTCGTTTGTCGCCAATAAATGAGAAAGTAGCGGGAGGGAAAAAAACATGTCTATTCTGGAGATGAGTCCCGTATGTGTCGCATCTCGTGAGCGAGGTATTCATCCAGCTCTTTCTTCTTCTCGATCATTTGCACAGAAAGCCTGCCGTTTCCCCCAAGGGAGACTTTCACCGCCGGCGGGGGGTCTGCCTCCGCCCGCCGGGCCGTCAGAAGGTCCGAATTCGAGGGCAGGGCGTTGCTGAGTTGTGTGAATGGGTTTTGGTCGAACCGCCCAGCCATTTTCGGGTTGGGGAAAGAAAAACCGGGTACTCCTCCGGGGGGTGAGTAGCCAAGATCGGGTGCACCCGGTGGAACGGCGGTGAAGGTCGGGTAGGGGCGGGCGTCGGCCAATCAGATGGTGGCATGCGGCCGCTGCCAGCAGCATCTTGTAGGGGTACCCGATTATCGCCGTGTTTGGACCGGGTGTACCCGATTTTGGCCACTGCTCTTTTTTTCAAGTATTTGTGTATAAAACGACTTCTTCATGGATGGGTAATGAGAGGTTTCAATTCAACTACTATAGTAACTTACTACTGGAGTATGGAGGGTGCTCGTTGTTCTTATGCCTGGCATGTACCGGCAGTGGTAGGTGACATAATATATTGCATCATCAATATTCACAGCTAATAATGTTTGACCACGACGACGAGGATGTCAAACGATAGGTTTGTTTCGGAAAGCTATCGGTGCCAACGCCGCCCGGCCACGATTTCTTCTGTGGAGTAATCGAGCTTTGAAAATAAAAAATTGTTTAGGGGGTGTGATATCTTATGTCATCTACTCTGTGTATACAGTAGAACGCTTTGTCGTGCTCGGCGGGCAAGCATGTCGCGGTGTGCGCCCTCGACTTTATTAACGGCTAAACAACTGGAAAGCTTCAGACAGGCAACGCGACGAGACTCGTCGAGTTGCTATCACATTCCAAAACTGCCCCAAAAAAAGACAGGATGGGCTGTCCAAAACGGGTTGTCTTTTTTTGGTCACAACCCCATCACTCGTACCTAGAAACTTGAATCTCTCGACGGCCCACCGCAAACTCTAACGGCGGTCACACGAGTTGTGTCATGTTGCTGGGGTACAGAGTCGGTGGCACCGGCGGTAGCCAATGTTTTTTCAGTGGGCTGGACCACGTGGACAACCCGATGTGTGCGGCAAACAAGAGGCAAACAAACCGACAGAGCCTGGACGCAGCAGCGGTGGGTCATTTTTCGTGTACTGTCAACCTTGCGAACCCAACTTTTGGGCGTCCTATAGCCTCCTGGTCTGTATCAATCATCACACAAGACGAACCATACGCACAGCTCGTGGCGCATGCCTTTATCATCGCTGTTGCTTGAGTGGGTGGCGAGGGAGTACTGGCAAACCAAAGTTGCGACACGGGCAATAGAGCGAAAAAAGTTGCTTGAAGATGCGGCGGATCATTTTTCCCGCTTGTTCACCACTCTCGCGCTCACAATTTCTGAGTGTCCTATAGCCTCCTGGTCTGTATCAGCCACCACACAAGACGGACCATACACACAGCTCGTGGCGCATACCTTTGTCATCGCTGTTGCTAGCGTGGGTGGCGAGGGAGTACCGGTAAACCAAAGTTTTGACAGGGGCACAAGAGCAAAACAAAGTGGTTGCTGGCGCGGTGGGCATTTTTTCAGCGTGCTGTCGACTCTCGGCACCTCCATTCCCGTGCCTCCTATCGCCTTGTGGTCTCTGTCAGCCGCCACCCAAGACGGACCATACACACAGCTCGCGAGGGATAGCTTTACAGTAGGCGCTGCTTCACTCTGTGAGGAGATATCACCGAAAAACCATTTCGGTGGGAAGGTCCATGTATGTGTTACAGCAGCCGTTGCAGAGTATGTTTTTTTTTTGGTCGGTGAAAAAGGATCGACCAACACCGTAAGGGCTATTGTTATCGACCAATAAAACACGAAAAAAAAAACGAAACCGTGTTTTCTTGAACATATATGGAGGCGTTTTTCCCCGAAAGCGTGAAAAGAAGGAGTCGTTTTTTTTTGGGGCTTGCTCTTTTAACGTTTTCGTGTTTTTGACAGAAGCATCGGACAAGCGCACCGCGGGCGCTGTTCACTGAGAACCCTAGAAAGACCTGCCAGACTCACGTCCAGGTCTGTTGTGGAGATGGACAAGCGGCAGAAGCGGCGTTCAGTCCGTTCTTGGTCCAAAACTAGACATTGCGTGGTGCTCTCGTCTTCAACTGCTGCTGTTGGTGCTGGGTTTTGTTTTTCGATCACACATAGCAAACACGGAAACAGTAGAACGAGTACAGCAGCAGCACCAAGACCTCCAAAGCGCTGATTCCTTCGGTTCGGCTGTCTATATGATACCATCTCCCGGCGCCGTGCTGCTTCGTGGGTATTGGGTGCTTGGGTGCTGCTCAATAAGGTGTGTGAGAGACGTGTGCCACCTCACCAAAATGCCGTTGGAAAAATTGCGGCGAGATGATCTGTTTTTGGTCGGACATATCAACATCAATCCACGGCGCCACGCAGCAGTAGAGCAACAGGGCCTCCAACACGCTAATTCTTTCGGATTGGCCATCTATATGATGCTGGCCGTCAGCGCGGCTGCCGCCCTGTGATTGTTGAGCTCGTCTACCTTTGGGTAGGTGGTGGTCAAAGATGGGAGTCGCAACCGCGAAAAATGAGCTGGCAAACTGAAGAAATCGCAAGCAACACCCAGGTTGCGACACTCTGCCGTGCGCCTAGGCTGAAAACAGCAGGCCGGGTGGACGGGATCTTTCTAAGTGTGTTGTCCTCTGTGCCGGGTGCTGCTTATTGCGCTTTTATCGCTGCTCTATGGTGAGCAATACCATGTCAACCTGTTGTGTGCCGAGCAAAGCGTGTATTCAGGGAAGGAAACGTACTTTTTGCGATGACATCACGAAAAGAACAAGCAGAAAAAAGTCGGGTTTTCTTTAACCCTTCCGTGTAAAAAAGAACGATTTCGACGTTGCATTAATAATAACCCTATAAGAAGGGGGTCATCTTTTTCGTAGATCCCTTTCTGGGTTGTCCGAAAGGGGGAAAAAAAGATCTGCGAAAAAAGAACCGCAAGAAATGGCCTAAACCCCTGAAAACAAGGCGTGTCAGAGATCGGAACGTTTATATTTCTCTCTCAAGACAGCAACAACAGCATGAAGAAAGGCGGTCGCAGTGGGTGCCCCCAAGTGTGGCGAAGGGGCCAACAGCAAAAGCAAATGGTACAGACATTAGCACATTCATTCCCTTTGACTTTTGCGTTTACCTGAACGGGTAGTCTTTCAGTGATTGTATGCATAACTGGTATGTAGCTTTCTAGGAACTGGCGAACCGGACAGCAGTATAGATGAAATTATCTTCCGGTACGTACAGCACTTCATGTTACGCAAATTCTCGACCGAATGAAGCCGCGCCACCGATGAGAAATGGAGAGGGCACCAGTAGTATGCATAGCAGAGCAGAGGGGTATACATGTGCGTCGTTCACATGTTGCGTCTCACGCACTTTTTGTCCCCCCCCGCCCCCTATCGTAGTAGGTGGAGACGGCCATGAGCGGGCTCGGTACCGTCGTGTTCTCGAAGGTTCTAGGGCCATCCAAGCAAGGCATTTCCCGTGTCGGAGGGCGAGACCATTCAGAGCGTGAGCATCGACCAGGTCGACTGATGCAAGCGCACCGCCACATATTTCAGGTACGGTCGGGTTATTAAGTGAACTCCCTGCGGTACATGCGAGATATATTTCAGAAGTGGTGCCCTGTGATTTGAAAAACAAAGTGTATGATGATAAGTTTATGTCGCAACCCCCCTACACCTCTGTCCACCGGGAACAGATAGAGGTCTGCTACTGCACCTGCTGTCAGAGTCGTGCATAACATCGCCGATCACTCCGGCATAGGTCCACTCACGTTTTCAGTACATCCGCTCCTATTTGAATGTGAATGGAAGGAACGACGACTTCCTTCTTTCGAACGCTGTTCATTCGTTCATTCATGAGCAGAATGGGAAGGAACGGGGGGACGTGCAGGCAACAATCCTCGCGATTCATTGCTTGTGGAAGGGGTAGAGACTTTTTGACGCAAACGTACCACTACTTGTGTTGGTTTGAGGGGCTCGCATGCTGTAGCGTTAGCCTGTCGTGCAGGATAGAGGTGCAGCGCACGGTGAGCAATAGTGCGCATTTACCAAACATGTCATGGTGCCACGCAACAGGACTGGGGACAATGAGTGTTTGTCCTTACAATCTTCAGGCCGCTTCCGTGTTAATAATGCTTGAATTTTGGAATCGCCACGTACTTTTTGAAAACGAGGAGAACTTCTGGAGTCCATCTTCGCCCTGCTGCCTGCTGCTTTCAGCAGTAATTCCACACTATCTACTGTCAACCTTGCTCTGGTGCATCCATCCAGCCCCCGCTAAGCACCACCTCGCCCCCCTCACGGCATGGATTGATCCCTTTCGAGGATACTCGAGAAGTGCATCCTCGTGGATGTCGTCAAGACGAGGATGGGCACTCAAGGGCACACTTCGCCAACAAGAGTGACCCCGACCATGACGGTATACCGTACCTTCCCGATGTGCCACCCTTTATTCGAAAAGGCGTGCTGGGAAGTATGGCGTCGGCGACCAAACGTTGGACGTCATCCGGGACATGTACGTTGCCTTTGTGTCGATATGTGATCTACTGTATGCTCTGTAAGCTCTGTAAGGCTGGCCCTTCTGTGGAGGACACCTGTCAGGAGTATAACCAACCATGTGTGCACATACAAAGTGTAGGAAGATATGGCTCCCTCGGGGTATCTTGTCACAAGGAGAGTGACAGGAAATGCACCGTCGGAGATGGATATCTTCCGAAGTCCCTGGCCACTTGCCGAAAGTGGAAGCGGAGAGTCTTCGACTCTCCTCTCCCTCTGCGGCTCTGCGGCTATGGCCACTCTCTCTTTCTACCCTCTTCTCCTCGTTTACACATCACGAGAGGAAATAGCCTTCCCCTGGCAGTGGGATAATACTGCCACGGCACCGGCATCTGTCTCCGACAGTAGCCAGTGTCCTCATTGGCGTCGACTAGAACACGGCTCCGCCGTGACTACTGTAGCGAGGAGAGACAACTAAGAAAAAGAGAAACTATCATGCCGAAAACCTCTTCACAAAAGAGGAGAGACTTACGCGATGAAGTCAGGGAGGCGAACGCACTCGTCGGTGACAAGAATGCGGCGCTGGCGAGGCAGGCGCAGGAGGTGGAGGAGCTGCGGAAACAGCTCGGCGTCACTGTTCCCCCGTCACCGTCGATCTCTGCAACGCCGGGAAGGGGCACCCCCTCTCAACGCGTGTCTGCGCAGCGTCCCTCTCACGGAGACCACTCCGAACAGGAGTCGATTCCCGAAGAGGACGAGCCGGGCACCAGTGAGGGGAAAGGAGCCACCCCGGAGAATTCGGACAACGGCGGTGACGAAGAACATGACGGCGACGAGGAACATGACGGCGACGAGGAATGGGCTAACCAGAGCGAACGGCACATCATGTACCAATTGCTCGAGGGCTTCCGGTCACAGGACGTGTCCGCGGATGACCGACAGGCGCTCATGACCTCCGCTGGGGGACAGTTCGCTGACATGCTCTCCCGCCACTGGAAGGAGCAGTCGAATCCACCCGAGTGGCTGGTGTCCCTCTTCCGTCCTACCGCAACTCCACCCACCACGACTCCGGCCTTTGCAGCAGAGGTGGCCCAGGTGAATACTTCTTCGACAGCACGTAGCAGTATACCAGTTGAGGGAAATCAGAGCAGTGGAGGAAGCACCTCCCCCGACCTAGTTTTTCGTCAACCAATCTTGCCCTCTGTCACTCAGAACACACCTGTCCATCCTCGGAACCTAGCCCCTGATTTAACATCTACTCCGGATAGGCAAGATAGTGATTACAGGCCTAGCAACCCTGTAGCACCCGAGTTGGCCCCTACTCCGGATAGCCAGGACAGCGCACACAGGACTAGCAACCCTGTCGCACTGTCTACGCCCCCGCTTGCGCGTTTTTCTATGCCCACAAGCACCCCTACCTCAACGCATCCATCGGGACACACCCAGAAGTTTACTTTTCGCCAGAACGACCTTCCGAAAGAAATATCGTTTTCGGGGACACCAGGAAATTCCGATGTTGTTGAGATTCTGACCCGATACCGAGCACGTGTGAAACTAGCGTCTGTTGCAGCAGACGACCCGCCCGAATCTGTAGTAGACCGAAGAGCGATTCAATTCCTCCCCTTCGTCATTCGAGGCCAAGCCTATGACACTCTAGTGGAACTGGTTAGTGGTACTCTCGAATGGCGATCGGCACACCGGTTGACCGCACTTCGGAACACAGGACAAGTTGTCAGGCCACGAGCACCGGCAACTTGGGACGAATACTGTCAAGCTTTTACCTCTCATTTCTCCGCGCCCAACAGCATTGCGGTATTAGCCAGAGAGATAGCCGTTCTCAGGCAGGAAGGAGAGACGACAGTGGACGGGTGTGCGCTGAAAGTTACTCAGGCCCGCACACGGCTCCTTGCAGAGGCGGCTCGCTCAGGTCCCTCCCACATTAGCCACTACGAACACGCATGGGACGTTTTCATGACTGTCACATTTGAGAACGGCCTAAAACCTCACATTAGAGTAGAGTGTGTTCGAGAGGACCCCCCAAACTCATTTCAGGACGCAAGACTCCGCGCGAAAAAACACGAGGCAAATAATCTGAGAGGCGCAGCGTCACCCACATCCGACACCGTATCCGCTGTTGCGTACCCTGAACCCCCACAGCTGAAGCAAACCGTGTCCTTGAACACGGCGGTCATTAAAAACCTACAAGCTGAAGAACGAGGCTCAAGTCGATGCGGGCCCCCACCAAGACCAGTTCGAGTCAGGGCGCCCCTAAAAAGGCGCGCACCACGGGCAAGGGCAGTTCTTCTTCGGCAACGAAGGCAGAACCGTGCCCCTGCCCGGGGTGCAAGTGCAACCACCCCATCGAACAGTGCGGCCTAAAGAAAAAGCACGCACAGGAGAAGGGATGGACTTGGACAAAAGCATGACGGGGCTCTTCACGGGACTCCTCACTCGTAGGGAGACAGGTCGATAGCACACAATTAGCTGAGGAAACTCACGTAGCACAGGATGCCCGAGTTGACTCAGCCCCGTATGTGCATGACAGTAGAAAATCGAGGGAATCATGTTTTCCTCGGGTGAGAGGTGGTGATGTGAAGTCCGTTCAAGATTCTAGCAGTAATTGTGAGGCATCGGTAGCAGATTCTGCCCAGGCACTTTTTCATAGTCGGTCAAGTAGCAAAGCAGGGAAAAATAGGAAGAACAAGCGCACTCGTGTGCCGACTTCTAGGTTAGCCCCGCAAGCTGAATTTGTACTGACTGGTAGTATGCCATTTAATCATAACACGTAAAGACATGCCTCTGTTTCAAGTGCATCGAGTGGTGGACCCACTTATGCGGCGTTTCATGCGTCAGCACTGAGTAAATATCCACAACACCCAAATGCGTTAAATTCATCCTCCAAGAGAGTGCGAATTCCTGCCCGAGTTTGGAATCACGCTGTGTCCGACCTTACTATCGACACAGCAGCTGATGTACCGTGTATATCAGCGTCTTTAATTAAATCGTATCCGGTCCTGCAACGTTTGCCTCTGAAACCTGTGCCTCCTGGCGCAATTCAGTTGAGTAGCGCAGACGGATCAGCGTTAGAAATCCTAGGATACATCCGATTTAAGCTCACACTGGGAGATATCACATTACCAGTAGAAGCTCTCGTGTTGCCCAATCTAGGTCCGGATAAGATGTTGCTCGATAATAGCATTATGAATGCCTTCGGTGCCGTCCTTGATTGGTGCGGTGAGCAACTTTCGTTTAAAAATTCAACACGAAAAATTCCGGCAACTCACAGACGAACGAATAGTCAAGCGGACACTAATAATGATGCCCCCGCGCAAATATCCATAGTGACGCTTGACCCATCGATAGGAGCAGTGCCCGTATATCTCTCTAGGAGATACTGCATTCCCCCCGAAAGTGAAATGGCACTAGACGTCGTGACGAAACACGCACCACAGGCAAACACGCCTGCGTTGATCGAACCACGGATTGTCACTGCCAAAGACATCGAAACGTCTGCAAATATACCCGAAGCGTTCCGTACAATCGTAGTCGCTAGAACGGTATGCAATTGGTCAGCAACGGACAAGTCTGCTGCAGTACAAGTTGCTAGTCCTCCAAACGACACGTTCACATTGCACGTGACACTATTTTAGGGTACATTTCGCCTGTAAAATCGGTTGCCGATAAAACAGTTAGCGCCGTCAATAGCGACCAAACCACATTCAGACACAAGCGAGACGAGTTGAAACGAGCCATGAAAAAAGCGTTCACGAACACTACATTTATTCCTCAACAATGCTCGCAAGTCTTGGATTTATGCGCGAAATATCGTAACGCGTTTTCATTATCTCCGAAGGAGCTCGGAAAATGCAAGATAGCCAAGGCAGATTTTCCGCTAGAACCAGGCACTAAACCAGTCGACCGTGCTCCCTATCGTACTAATCCTAGAGCACAAGAAGTTATCGACAAGTGTGTGGAACAAATAGAAGACGAGGAGATTATTGAACAGAGACCCAGTTCGTGGGGATCTGCTGTTACCATCGTAGCAAAAGCTGATGGCACTCCTCGATTCTGCGTTGACTACCGCTCTACTATTAACAAGAGTTTATTTCGAAAATCTTGGCCCATGTCAGATATAGAATCCCATATTGATACCGTTGGAGGTGCAAAATTTATTACTGTCTGCGATATCCAGTCGGCCTACCACCAAATCGAAGTAGACGAAGCAGAACAAGAAAAGACTGCGTTTGTGACACACAAAGGGAAATGGGTTTTCAAACGCCTCCCCTTCGGAATTGCGAATGCTCCTTTTCTATTTGCCCGTATGATGTCTCTGGCATTCTCTCACTTCGGACCACGCAGTGGACTTTTGGTGTCTATGGACGACATTATTTGCTGCAGCTCAAATTGGGAGAGCCATCTAACCTTATTAGAAAGCATGCTCCAAGCACTCCAAGCGGCCGGTCTTACCTTGAAACCCTCCAAAGTACAATTTGGACCACCGGAAGTAAAATACCTGGGGCATATACTGTCGGCAAAAGGGATTCGTGTTGGGGAAGATCGTATAAAGTCTATTGTCGATTTGCCTGCACCCCAAACAATCAAAGCGCTTCGCTCAGTATTGGGAATGGTTAACTATGTGAGGAAATTTATACCCGACCTTTCTACGGTGATCGCACCGCTAGTCGAACTCACACAAAAAGAGCATGTAAAATCGATCGCAAAACGTTGGAACCAGGAACATGAAAAGGCTTTTGCAGAGATCAAACGTTTACTCAGCAAAGCACCTGTACTGTGTTATGTTCCCTGACTTTACCAAAGACTTCGTGGTTCACGTAGATGCTAGTGAAGTTGGTGCAGGAGCATTCCTGGGCCAAAAGAACGGCGACGATGTGAATATTATCGCTTATTTTAGCCACCGATTTAACAAGGCTCGACGTCATTACTCTGCGACGATGAAGGAATGTTACGGTGTAGTTTTGAGTTTACAACACTGGCGACCCTACTTGTGGGGCAGACATTTCGAAGTTGTCACGGATTACGCGGCATTGAGATATTTGTACACAATGCAAGACACGTCTAATATGCTGACCAGATGGGCAATCGCTTTGCAGTCCTTTGACTTTACAGTGCGACACAAGCCGGGAAAGTTACATGTAGTCCCAGACACCCCATCTCGGTTGATTGCGTTCGATCACCAACAACAGTTGGAAGCACCGCAAGTTGCACCGATATGTAGGAATGTGCCTGATGACCCTGCGCTGCATTCGAATGTTCCACCACGTCCGTACCAAGTGTCTGCAGATCGTTTGGAAAACTGGCGACCGGTTCAAAGTGACCGCGAATTATTCGCTGAGAAATCAGTTTATATTAGCGCGACCAATGTATTTGAAACTATTAACCGCGATATCTTGCGTGAAAAACAAGCTCTTGAATATGGCACATATATCGACTATCTTACAAAACCTGACGCTCAATTACCTGATGACGAGACAACCACTTCCATGTCGTACTACTTCGTGCGTGATGGATTGCTGTTTAAATCGTATTTACCAGGCTACCTCCGGAAACGTAGTACGTTTAGTGACCAATTGGTGTTGCCTTACGCCCTTACCGGACTAGTGCTACACGCCTATCATGACCACGTATTATCTGGGGGCCACTTAGCGTCTAGACCGACTTATGAGAAGATGCGCCAAAAGTACTGGTGGCCAACCATGAATCGGGACGTCCGTACTTGGTGTCAAGAATGCCAAGCCTGTCAACGTCGGAAAACAGCCCACAACCGGAACAAATTACCAACGGGACATGTACCAGTACAAAGACCGTTTGAACGTATTTCGGTTGACCTAGTTGAATATAAAGTAGAATCAGTTTCAGCCGCCGGGGTACGGTGCAAATATGTCCTATCCATGATGGACCACCTAACTCGATTCACCATGTTGACTCCGATTCCCAACAAGTCAGCAATCACTGTCGCTCAGGCCATTATCGACCGCATCATCAGCATCTTTGGATCGCCTGAAATGTTGCATTCCGACCAAGGACCTGAATTTGAGAACAGTGTAGTCCACCAATTACAGCGTATTCTGAACTATAAGAAAACCCGCACGACACCATACCGTCCGCAGGGTAATTCTGTCTCAGAACGAGTACATGCTACCATGCACGCAATGCTTGCCATGCATAGTTCCATGAACCGCGATAACTGGGCATCATTGCTGCCTTTTGTCCAACTGGCTTACAACACGTCATTTAGCTCCACCATGCATGAAACACCATTCTTTCTTATGTTTGGTCGAAAGCCACGACTACCAGTTGACATTATCCTCGGCATCCCTCATGTGGGAACAACAGCGAATACCGAGGAATTCTCTAAAACAACACAGGAAAATAACAGGTTGCTTTTTGAACTAGCGCGCCGTAACCTATCGGAACGCACAAAAAAACAAGCTACCAAGAACGCTAAACTGCGCCCTATCCCTGTGTTTAAACCTGGTGATCTAGTACTTGTGTACCGCCCATACCAGGATTCGGATGGACCAAATCCGAAATTATTGTTTCCGTGGAGAGGACCTTACGTCATCTGCTCTAAATTGTCACCGGCGGTATATAGAGTGAGACGCCAGAACGAATCTCGAGAAGTTTCGGTCCGTTTAGCCCACATTAAACAGTACTACGCGAGGAAAACGCCACCTGCGCCAGACTTTGATAAGCTTTGCGAGTTTTTCTTAGGACGCCAGATTCCGTTGCCCGAGCTACACCATCTCGACGAAGCTCAACCGAAAATTGAATCCTACGTAGTTGACAAAGTGGTAAGCCATAAGAGTGGTAAGGGGCCGAAAACCCCGTACAACTACAAGTATCGTTTGCGTCTTCGAGGCTACGGCCCCGAGTCAGACCTTAAATATAGAGCAGACGAAATTCCACAATGTCAAGAAATGATATCTGCCTACCGAATCCGTTGTGGTTTGGAAATCGTGCCGCCTAATAAATCGTCCTCTCGTGCCCCAGTTGAACAGGGAGACCCAAAATCTCCCAGTAAAACAGGGAAATGAAAACGAAAACAGGCAGCTACTCCTCAAGAACCTTTAAGTCGAAAATTGGCAACGCAAAGTGGCTCTGAGCCACCGAACAAAACCAAGAAGCGCCGAAGAAGGCTCCTAAAGGAGGGTCCATTACCCAAGTCGCGTTCTGCTACGACACAGAGTGATACTCAATTGCCCTGCCGTACTAGCAAACGAAACCGAACTAGGGCCCGGAAATTAAACGATTGATTTGTTCTATCGTTCCTAACAGTTGCCATGTCTATCTTTTCCGAGACTTGGGACAAATTTATACTACTATTGTTATTCTGTGCCATATATATATTTAGCACAGGACCAGTAGCCACGGTGGTTGGTTGTATCCAGTGGAAACAACCTATTTTTGAAGTGTTTGGGGAAACACTCGCGAGGAGAGTTGAATTATACCACCGCTGTCCCAAGATCTTATTTTTTTATGAATAGATAAACTTGCCAGAGGGTCACCTCATTACAAGTTCATCCCATCAATATCTTATTTTTGATGATTAGATAAACTTGCCAGAGGGTCACCTCATTACAAGTTCATCCCCCATCAATACCTTATTTTTTTATGATGAAAAGACAGACTCGCCGGAGGGTCACCTCATTACGAGTCTATCTCTCAAAAGATTTTAATTATGAGGAATAGACAAACTTGCCAGAGGGTCACCTCATTACAAGTTTATCCCTCATCAACCCCACAGCATTATCCTGCGAAATATTTTAGTACACTAGCTGTCATCATGATAGCCCAGTACCCACAACTTTTTTCTAGACTATACTAGTATGGACCACATCTATCACTACTCCGTCTGAAGACTCCGTGTTTTTTAACACGCGTTGTATGATAATCAGGCCGAGTTGATGGATGTACCAGGTAGGT
This sequence comes from Ectocarpus siliculosus, assembly GCA_000310025.1. Lineage (NCBI taxonomy): Eukaryota > Phaeophyceae > Ectocarpales > Ectocarpaceae > Ectocarpus > Ectocarpus siliculosus. The sequence continues at coordinate 193,144 of FN648381.1, forward strand.
TAACTCCAATACATGTGTCTCCATGAGCCACTCATGTCTATGACCGCCAAAAGCACATCTTTAGCACAGAGGAACTTGTGGCGCATAGAGGGGGGGGTGATGTGGAGGACACCTGTCAGGAGTATAACCAACCATGTGTGCACATACAAAGTGTAGGAAGATATGGCTCCCTCGGGGTATCTTGTCACAAGGAGAGTGACAGGAAATGCACCGTCGGAGATGGATATCTTCCGAAGTCCCTGGCCACTTGCCGAAAGTGGAAGCGGAGAGTCTTCGACTCTCCTCTCCCTCTGCCGCTATGGCGACTCTCTCTTTCTACCCTCTTCTCCTCGTTTACACATCACGAGAGGAAATAGCCTTCCTCTGGCAGTGGGATAATACTGCCACGGCACCGGCATCTGCTCCGACAGTAACCAGTGTCCTCACTTCGTTGTATTTAGTTTATTCGTCTAACCCCGTGGCATACTGTCAACCGTTTGTCAGGCTGATAAGCGCTCATTGGGCGTGCGAGCTGAAAGTCCAACACTCTCAATTGTTTTGTTCCTGTCGCGTTTCCAGCCTTTTCATTGGTTTTACCGCAGTTTCATTGTGCCCTGGCGTTGCTTCGAGTCGACGCGAAGGTGGTTTGGCGCAAGCTATTAACGAGATGAACCCCTCGGCGTCAGACAAGCTAACATTTAAATGAAACGCTCTTTGTTCTTGTTTCGTGTCTCAGGTTCTAGGAGAGCTTCATGCAGTTCGGGTAAAATACGCATGGGCGATCCCCTCCGCCGAGAGTATTGATCAGCAGGACGACGCTAAGCGCTACCTCAAGCCGTGCTTCTTGGAGGACGATGGCCTGGAGGTGGCGAAGGTGACCCCGGGGTGGATAAAGATGGGGGCGGAGGGGAAGCTAAGGATGGAGACGGGGATGGCTTTTCATCTCCGAGCCAGATAAGCGATGGTCCTGACGACGACGCTGGCCCCAAAGCCTCGGCGGACGCCTAACCCGTGTTGACAAGGTGTGTTGTGTGTCTTCCAATAATCGTGCCTCTCTTCCTCTTTCTCTGCCTGAAACGGTGTTGGATGCTTGCGTTTTTCTTGTCGTGCAATCGTTTTGCCCGCGGTTCCCTTCGATATACTCCTCTCCATCCCAGCGTGTCCGTTAGCCACTCCTGATGTGTAAATTTAGGGGGATTGACAAAATGGGGTATACCCCGCGTGTTTAGGAATAAAATGGGGTATCCTTTTTTTCGGTGTGGGGCGCAACGCCTGACGCCGGGTAGCCGCCTTCTAAAGCTTCAGCCCCGTGCACCACGTCCTCAGGAAGGACGCCCAGCTTTTTGTTTGTTTCACCGTCAGGAACAGGGTTAACTAGGGCCTGGAAGAGGGGAGCTTATTGGAGGACCCCATTTTGTCCACGAAACCGTGGGGTACACCCCCCTGTCTGCTAAAAGTTCGCCATTCACAAAACATATCCCATAGTGTTCAAGGCATATCCCTTTTTGTTCAGTGGTGACACTCCTGCGGACTGCCAAAATGTCAACCAACAACCAACAGCATACTACCATACATATAGGCGTGGTTGGGGTATGGTGGTCTGCGGTGCAACACGCGGGTTTTGTTGTCCTCTGCGGCGCGGCAAGGAGACAGAAAGTACAGAGATATGGTGCGGTCTGCGGTTGGGTTTTGGTTGACGTTTTGGCAGTCCGCGGGAGTGCTACCACTGAACAAAATGGGGTATGCCTTGAACATTATGGCATATGTTTGTGAATGGCGTACTAGATGAACTTTTAGCAGACAGGGGGGTGTACCCCACGGTTTCGTGGACAAAATGGGGTCCTCCAACAAGCTCCCCTCTTCCAGGCCCTAGTTAACCCTGTTCCTGACGGTGAAAAAAAGCGAAAAGCTGGGCGTCCTTCCTGAGGACGTGGAGCATGGGGCTGAAGCATTAGAAGGCGGCTACCCGGCGTCAGGCGTTGCGCCCCACATCGAGAAAAGGGATCCCCTATTTTGTGCCTGAACACGCGGGGTATACCCCATTTTGTCAACTCCCCTTGAATTTACCTCGTTTCTGGCGTATTCTACGACCTGCGGTTAAGCTGTGGGTTTTGTTCCAACCCCCCGTGCCTGGTTTTAAATAGTATTGTTGACAATGCATATCTGCACCCCCATTCATCGACGGCCCACCTTTACTCTCCTCTCACACTTAATATTATTTCGCTGCTGATCGGTAAACCCCAGGTGCAGTCCACGGGATCTCCGCTTCAACGCCGTTCGACGCGCTTTCCCGGGTCCTCTCCTCCACAACGGGCCGGAGTGTTGAACGAGAAGGTGGAAAATTTTCCTTCCCGCTCGCAATGGCTCATGTTTGCGTTTGAATGAAGAATGCTGTGAGGTGCTTAGTGCTCTCGGGAAGTTTTTTTACAGTGTCTCCAAGTGCGTCTGGAATCTGTCGCTGCGGCGGCCTCTTGCCTCAGTCGTTGCCGTCATGCTCCTTTCTTGTCCCTCGTGCGGAAGGCCATCTTGGAGGTGTTTTTTTGTGGTGTTTGGAGGGTAGAGACGTCTCTCTCTGCAGTCCCTGCAGTATGCCTTTATTTTGTTCTTTTGTTCTCGGGCAGTGACATTTCTTCGTGTCTAGAACTGTGACTTCGGGGGCGGCGAGAGAGGGGGTGCTTTATTTTCTGACATCGAATCGGTCGTTTGGACAAGTGTATTGGGGGAGCCCGCTGTTGCTACGTGTAACTGTTGTCTCCGCTTCGTCGTCTATCCGTCGTCAACACCCAATGGTATTGCTTTCTTGCGGATCATCTCCATGATCAACGTCGGCGGGTGGTGCAGGGGAAAATTCAACAAGGACAGGAACCATATATTGGATACTGCTGGGGCTTTCGGGGCGGCGGGAGGGGGGATGCTTTGTTTAGTGTCGGGAGAAGGCAGTCGTTTCTATGAGTGCATGTACATTGGGAAAACGCGCCGTCAGTACGTGTAGCTGTTGTCCCCGATTGAGTCGAATTTTCCTCACCTTAAGACAACGATTATATAGTGTTGCATGCACGGATCATCTCCATGATCGACGTCGCTGGCGGAAGTTAAAAAAAAACGATTCTTGGATAATTTTTTATTTATTTTTGGTTCTCGCTTGGGGTTCATGCGACTCCAGAGTTGTCGACAACGGGCTCGAGATGATGAGTCGCGATACTGTTCCGATACCCGCATCGAAAAAATCTTGGGAAAAAAAGGGAGGAAAAAAAAAAGGTCATGATGGGGTATTGAACCCACATTGTTGTTGCTGAGTAGCAATGCTGCTGTTGCCTCCGACAACCTAGGCAACCGGCTTGTACACCGCAGTGCGCCAACCTCCACAAAAAGGCTCACCTTGCACCAGCATCGGCAACCTGTCCGCTTATCAGGTTGTGGACAGTCCGCCAACCTCCAAAAAAGGCACACCTTGCCCCAACCTACCCACCAACCGCCTTGTAGACTACGCCCCAACCTCCAAGAAAAGTCCAGGTTGCCCAACCTGGCCACCTCATCATTGCAAGAATTACCCAAGATCAGCAGGTTGCGATCGGTGCCCAATGTTTTTTTTCCGAGGTTGCCCAATGTGCCTCTACAAGGCGGTACTTTGGCCACCTGTGTATTATTTCGCTGCTGGTCGGCAACCTCCAGGTCGAGTCGCCGGGGCCTCCGCTGCAACATCGTTCCAAGCGTTTCCTCGAGTCCTCACGACATTCACAACGGGTGAAGGCTTTGACGGAGGAGGCGGAGAAATATCCCGCTCGTCATGTCTCACAGTTTCTTTTTGTCATATTGTGGTAGCAACTGGACGAGTATCGTCGCGTTGCCTGTCTGAAGCCTTCCATTTTTTAGCGGTTCATAATGTCGAGGGCGCACAACGCGACACGCTCGCTCACCGAGCACGACAAAGCTGTCACAGAGTAGATGACATATGTAAGATATCACACCCCCTCAACACTTGTTAATTTTCAAACCTCGATTACTCCACAGCAGAAAACGTGGCCGGGCGACGTTGGAACCGATAGCTTTCCGAAGACAATCGTATCGTTTGACATCCATCATCCTCGTCGTCGTGGACTATCGTATTAGCTGTGATTGTTGATGGAAGGGGTTGTGACACATATTGTCCCCCACTACAGGTACATGCCATGCATGTGATGCATAACAATAAGGAGCGCCCTCATACTCTAGTTAGTGAAACACGGTCGGTGGTCCCCAATAGCGATAGGTAGTGACAAGAGTTTTTTTTTGTGCCGCTATAGAGGGCAGTGCCGCTATTCCTATAAGGGATTTGTACCGAGAAATGAGAAATTCATTTGTGCCAAACAGTTTTGGTGCCGCTATAGAGGGCATTCCGCTATTAAGGGTACCGTTAATGAGGACCACCGACTGTACAGTAGTTGAATTGAGAGCTCTCACTACCGACCGCGTCGAGTGTGGATCAGTACGGAAATACGAAGGTACTGGGTGGAGAGAGATCGGAACGGTTTTTAATGTGAAGACAACAACAACAATTACCTATCCTTGAAGAAGTCGTTTCTAAAGCAAAAGAAGAATATAATTTTTGAGGCGATCCGACGCGCTCCCGAAAAAACCGTCAGTGTTCGACCGGCACTTCTCACTACGCCCATCCATGCGTATGCACTTTTGTTGTGGCGAGCGACTCCATTCTTTCTTTCAAGAATCCCCCTAATCATCTCGTTGATATATTTCTTTCGTTCATAACATGTACTTCAAGTACGCACGATCACACCCGAATGAAAAGGAGACCGCCAAAACGCGCTCTCCGCACGCTGGGAAAGGATCCGGGACTAAATGAATGCGGACCCCAGAAGACGCACTTTTCAAATTTGATTTCCTCTCCGGAACGAAAGAGCCGGACGGGAGAGAGGGAAAAAACTAGAGGCGTAGTATGCGTTCCCCGTCATGAACATATCACAAGAGTCTTATTGTGGTGGTGGCATGAACCTCTCTCTGAACGATCAGGTCAGAAAGCCACCAGTTCCCGGGGCTCTTATGTTGCACCCACGCATGGACACAACAACAGTAGTAGCGCATGTCCTGTAGTAGACCACTACTGCTGAACGAATTGGAGACCACGAATCATACCAATAGACAGGTGGGCGGTGGTTGGAACCCTGAGAACAGTCAGGCACAACCATGTGTACATCCTTAATGTTTATTGAAAACAAGAACGAAGGGCGATAACAAAAGAGAGACCGCCAGCGACAGGAAACAAATAAGTAGATGAGCGCAGAGTGAAGAAACAAGTGAAGACACAAGGCGTCCTTGCCTCTCTGACCCATCGGAAGCTTTCCGTGCACCGCAGAAAACAGCAGGGGCAGCACCCACTACCTCACATGCAGTAGCCGGGTACACGGACTGACTGGTATTTAATCTCTTTCTCGGCAAGAACAAGAACGCCCGGGCGGACATGAACGAACTTGTAGTCACAAGAAGAAAGAACATCATGCATGATGACGTACCTCTCATTCTGCTTGCCGTGGGAGATGCGCATTGTTACGCGAGGAAGGTGCATGGAATGTCTTGCCGTAGACCCTATCCCTCAAGCTCAACATCAGCTATACCCGACACCTCGTAGATACATCGTAGTACTATCCAGCTGTACGTAGAAGAATAAAATATGATATCAAACTGTTTCCGTAGTGGCACAGCGGACCCTCTTTTTTTTGGCTCTCCAACTGCTGTTCGCGGATGGCGACATGGCAACACAGACAGACAAATTTTAGGGTTTGACGTCGGTCTTACCCGCCGCAGGAGGTGGAAGCTACTCAAAGTCGGGGAGGGGTCGTGATTTTCAATTCCCTACGGAACAGTACTTGAGGCGCCATGAGATTTGCACTGCCGTAGCCGAGGTTATTAGGCGGCAACCACACTCACTCGGGGCACCACGTCATGAACATGGCAAGTAAAACATCCCCCCAACGAAAACTGCTGAAATTAGTGAGTAGTGGATCGGTGTGGGGGACCCCAAAACAATGAAACAGTCGCGGTTCGCGTTGTTCTGGGGGCCCCACCGGTGAAAAACCACCATCGCCACTCTGAACCGGTAGAAGCTGAAACATACCATGGCACTGACACTGCATGCAGCGAACATTAGGGGCCATGCCCATTGGTTGACGGAAAGAGGCGGCGCCCATGGCCTCACATGCAGCAGCCCGGTACACGGGGAGCCTCCTACTCCGCAAGAAGAAAAACGATTGGCGTTCGTTGACGTTCGATGTTGTTGGGACCCGAACGGCGTAATGCGACAGAGAGAGAGAGGTAGACTAACGGAAGAGATACTCGAGAAGACAAGGCATGAACTCTCGAGAAGACACTCACTTAAACACGTGTGTGTAACGAACGGCAACATCCGATGTGCGCTCAACAACAAACAACACAAAAGAAAATAGTCGTCGTTCCTGAATTGTGGAGACTTTCATTTTTTTCTGGTATGAAGTGGCAACAAGAAGAACACGACTATCTGTGTAGACTAGACTAGAAGCACGACGGACGAACTGTTGTCTTAATGCGCTTGCCGTCGCGATAGATGCGCACCGCTACCGCTACACGAACGTGCAGACTGTTTTCAAACCTGACAACGATAACCTTACGACCAGTGCACCACATTTCCGAGCATTTCCACAGCAGTAGTAGCAGCCGCATTTTCCGAACTGTGAAGACAATTGGTTGAGACTTCCTCTATTTTTTGGGTATGAAGTGACAACAAAGGAGAACACGACTATCTGTGTAACTAGAAGAACGACGGACGAACTATTGTCTCAATGCGCTTGCCGTCGCGGTAGATGCCCACTGCTACCGCTACACGAACGAGCAGACTGTTGCCAAACCTGACAACGATAACCTCACGAACATTGCAGCACATTCCAAGCATTTCCACAGTAGGAGCCGCATTTTCCGAACTGTGGAGACAATTGGTTGAGACTTCCTCTATTTTTGTGGTATGAAGTGACAACAAAGGAAAACACGACTATCGGAGAACACGACTATCTGTGTAACTAGAATCATGACGGACGACCTATTGAACTATTGTCTCAATGCGCTTGCCGTCGCGGTAGATGTGCACTGCTACCACTACCCGAACGAGCAGACTGTCGTCAAGCCTGACAACGATAACCTTGCGACCATTGCAGCACATTCCGAGCATAACAGCAGCAACCGCGGCAGCAGCCGCCGCATGTGCACAACGGCCACTCAAGAACAAACGCAAAAAATAAAAAAAGTTGGCGCGCAGCACGCAGGACCCTCTTTCGCTGTTCAACCGGGCGTTGCCATGGCGAAACAGGCTAGGAAGGGTCAAGGCCCACTCTTGTCGGCCACAGCAGGTGGAAGCTGCTCAAACTCGGCGACGGCTCATGATTTGCGATTCCACACCGAACCATACTCGAGGCGCCACGAGATTTGCACTGTAGCTCGATATCAGCATTTTAGACCGGGTCGGGCAAGGGGTGGGCTATGCGAATAAAAGTTCCACCCACCCACCCACAGATATTGAAATATGAGACTGAAACCCATGTTTGTTTATGGTCGCCAAATCTTTGAAAAAAATCTTCAAATGTTGTCAAACATTTGCGCGCGAATATCTGCCAGAGGAACGTTCGAGTATCGTTTTTATGGGCAACAAAATCTTTATCGTGTGGTTTTCTCGAAATGCATCTCGCGTGCGGCGGGAATCGTGGTCTACTGCTACCAAACGATTTGTGACAGACAAACCACAAATGCGTCATGGAAACTGAATGTAACGAGCTCGCAAAGGGCTCCCCACAACCCTTGATGCACTGAGCTGATGCTGTGCCCGCCAATATGTGGCGATAGCGCTCCGGGAGTGCGAGAAAAAATGTTCTCGGTGTCAAAAAGAGACCAAAACGTGCGTCAGCGCTTCCCAACGGCAAAACGTCGGCCGCTTGAGAGGACACGTGAGTACAAAACTATCCAACTCCCGTCCTCTAGACCATCGATTCATGTTTTGTCTTCTTGGGTGTCTTCTCCATCAACGACTCTCACCCGGTTGTGCGTGGGTTGGCAGTGACCGCGCTCAGCCGGCAGGGAGGCACATCGTTGTGCGCGCAAAGTTGGGGACACAACGTTTTTTTCGGTCTATTTTTTTGCTTGAATATAGAGGGCTTGTTCCTCCGTCCCAAAAAAGACTTTTTCAAGACATCGAGTTCACAGCGACGCGCCTCC
>FN648381.1:204660-248399 GCA_000310025.1 Ectocarpus siliculosus
AGTGAATTCCCCCGCCCCCCTCCTTCGTTCCCACGTCTCTGGGATCCCCACTAATCCAAACCCCGAGGGGGGGGCTTTTTTTACAACGTCGTTGCCAAGGGACGAAAACCCAACCCCGATGGCAAACACCGGGCGGGGAGAGGGGAGGGGGGGGGGGTTCGGTGGTGTTGGGAAAGTAGAGAGGTCTATTTCTGCAGTCTCTGCGTTGTTTTTGGTGGACACGGCTGTCGCAGCTGGCTCCGTCTCAGGCAGTGACGTTTTTTCTTGACTAGGGTTGGTTGTAGAATTTGGAACGGCCAGGGTGGGGGGGGGTCTGTGTTTCGTGTCGGGACAGACGGTCGTTTCTACCTGTACGTTTGGACAACACTGCTGCCGCTACGTGTAGCTGCTGCCTCCGGCTGAGTTGTGCTTCCTCACAACAAACGAAGGTAGTTTATTGCAGGGATTGTGGGTCGTCTCCATGATCGACGTCGCTGACGGTCATGGGCCAGGCCATGTTGTTGTTGTGGGGAGACATTCAATACACAGACCGAAGTTCGAAAGGGTATGTATGTATTGTTTAAACTTGAAGTACTTTTTATGGTTCTCGCTTACGTGTACTCGTGCAACTTGGGATGTTGACGACCCTGGGTCGAGATGATAAGCCGCGGGCGGAGATGACTTTAACCTCTTTAGGGCTGGAACGCCTTTTGGTGACACTTTTTGTCCCCATCTTCTTCGCCTGCTTTACCTCGCGAAGAATGGCATGATTGTCTCCTCCTTTGCACTACTCGACCAGGGGGGTGCCAGGGTACACAGGGATGACTCTAGTCTAGTATGGATGCTTTGTAGAGTGGAGAAGTATGAGGGTAACGAACAGGTCGAATCACGGGGCGATTACGCCGCGGGTTCAACTGCGAAGTTGCGCCGCGTCTGTCTATCCTTGGGTGGAAAGCGCCACTAGAAGCAAGCGCGGAAGACGTACATAGCCCACCGTTGATAGAAGGCACCGAGCAACCTAGGGCTTGAGTCAAAAGGTCTCGCTTTCCCTCTAGAGAAATATCTTGAAAACCTCCTTTCCGTGCCCCGTTTACCACGCTCCCGCCAGTTGCTGCCTATCAAGTGTCCCCTCGTATCGAGGGGACAATTGAACGGCTCAAGTGGGAAGGCAGCTTTGCACTTGCACCCAGGGATGGAACGGTCTGCACCATCCAATCAGCAGGCGTGGTTCGCTCTTTTTCTTACATTTCAGAAATTTCGCAAGAACGCCAATTCTTCTGTGCGTGGTAAGGAGGTTAAGCTAGAGCTGGCAACATGCGTATGATGCATGGGCTTGGATGTCGTTGTTTCAGGAGTTTGCTCGGGAATGTACCAAACGGTAAAATTGTAGTGATTCGAATACAGGGGGCGAAAAAATAAATGAAACTTTATTGCTTTTCTTTCGAATTGCCTTGATTAATATTTTCTGTGACCTCCGGAGGGAGACTTCCCCCGTACCACACGTCCCGCACGGCACAAAGCCTCCGCGGTATCCTAACGTGTCTCTGCTACTAAACACAAATCTCCCTCCGAATACCACCAGACGGGACGAAACTGTTGTACAGTAGCAGTCTCGGACGATTGAGCCTCCCAATGGTACGCTACCATTCAGAAAACACCCAATTCGAAGTCGTGCGATAACTGCTTCGGGAGACAATAGTACAACCCGTCGGGTGGTCCGATGTGGTACAATACGCTTGTATTATCAGTACAGAACTGGTACGATACACACCCTGTGTGAAATTTGACCGCGAAACGGAATGGCACAGCTCGGACGTTGGGCTTCGTGCAGTACCGATTGGCGATGACCAACTGTGGGGCACTACTGTAGGAAGCGCTGAGTGTCGTTTGTCTTGCCCTTCTTGCCATAGGCCCGCGCATGTTGGTTTTCATGGACTTGCTTGATTCCCTCTTGTATCTTTGAGGCATTCGCGAAATGATCCGCCTGGTGCCTGGAATGTCTCACTACACGGAGAAACATGACGAAAAACACGAGAAAAAAAGAAAAGGAAGAAGAAAACGACGGGAATACGCTATCGTGCATCCGGCCCGCCAAATTTCGTGGGCATTCGGACATGTGTCATATAGCCTGGACGGGTCGCCATGGGATCAGGCGACGTGTGCCTGGCATGGTATCTTTTTTTTCTTTTTTCTTTGTTCTGGTGTGGGAATTCGTGGTGCCACATCGAATTCCTTGGGGCGGTTCAGCTTACGGCGCGGCTCATGATAAACAAACAATGGGACCGTACAGCACATGGCTTCATAACGGGAAATAATACGATGGCTTGACCGCGATCGTCTGTGTTGGTATTACTGAGCGCTCACTTGCTTAGCGCGCATGTAGTCCGAACTCGACGCGACGCTTTCACAGCTATGCGTCGTTCGAGACATGACAAAGTTCCGTGAGGACATTCCCGGGTATCATGCATCTACGGTAGATCGACTCCAAACATGCGACCGCAACGATTTTAGGTGGCGAATACCGCTACACCAAAATCATCTTCACGATCATCCATACCTGACGGAGTGCATTTTTTTTTTTTTTTTGTCACGTAAGCAATTAAGCGGACGTGCATGTGCTCACGCACCACGAACAATAAACATGCGTGTCGGGAAATGTTGCGTCGTTGAATGTAGCCGTTCTGAGACAGATCATGCCGGGAGAGAATGTTGTACCAGTGGAGGCGTTGATTCCCCCCAACCTAGCCCCTGATAACGTGGTATTCGACAATCGAGATATAAAAGCGGAGTTCGGAGTCAAGTTAGACTGGTGTGGCGAGGAACTGTCTTCGAACCTATGTGCGGAAACACCAGCACGAGCCGATGCACGAGGCGCGACCCACGTCTGTCGCCCAACAAAAGGAACGTACAGTCGGCATGGATACCAAAGTCGGGCCCAGGGTGCGTTTCCCCCTCAACACAGGGTGTCGTGTGGGAAAGGTAAAACAAAACTTCTCTGGGTTTCTTCCGGACGGCGTACTCCACTTCAGCAGGTGATAGCTGGAAGCAAACGACGTGGGGCCCTGCGATGATAAACAGCAGTTTAGGACGTGGACTATCGGAACCCTGTATACAGGTTCATGGTCGTCAGGTTTTTTATTACGAAACTAGGGCTCTGTAGCACGTGCCGCTTAGTTTCGTGCGACAATCCGGAAGCAATATCGGTTACTATTCCATGTGATTTCAGCAACTTCATTCACATTCTGCACAGCGTCCGCCCGGAAGACGAGCAGCGCGTGTGTGACGTATTTTTGCTGCTGTCATCGATACGGACGCAACCGTTTTGCATGAGCGTAGTGAGGAACACTTCGGGAACAGACCAGAGATTGCGTACACGCAACCTCTGGAAAGCCCCCCCGCGGGAATTGATGGAGAAGGACAGGGGTATTTGTGTAGAGAGTCCAGAAGCATCTGTTCGCGCAGGAGTACATAAAATTTCAGATCAATTCATGCGGTCGATGTTGTGGTCCCCTCCCCCCCCCCCACAGCATAAGAGCAACAGAAAATATAAAATGGACGAGATTGCCTGGTACCGATGCAGCGGGTATGCATATGGGTAGCGATGCAGAAAGGGTCTGTAGAGTGCCAGGGTATCGTACAAGCGACTATTCTCGTACTCCTGATCGACGAACCTGCTGAGTTTGTGGCGCTGACCGAAGCCAGTCACAAGGGTTAGGGTTAAGGTAAGGGTCGTTTTTACACTCCGGGTCCGACTAACCTACCGAGCGTTCTACAATGGCCGAAGCCAGCCATGAGCTCAGTAACCGGGCACCGTTCGAGCTACTTATTGCACTCCGGATTCGACTAATCTACTAAGAGTGCGACGATGGCATTAGCCAGCCACACGCTCAGTAACAGGGCACCGTAGAAAGTGGCTATCATTAACTACGCTCCGGATCCGACTAACCTACTGAGAGTTTGGCAGCGGCCAAAGCCAGCCTCACAATCAGTAGCAGGACACCGTCCAATCGACTATCATTAAGGTATTTGCGCTCCGGATCTGACTAATCTACCGAGAGTGTGACGGTGGCCAAAGCCAGCTTCACATTCAGTAACAGGGCACCGCACAAGCGACTAATACTTCGAGCGTGATTTTTATTTTTTTGAGTATTACTTTATATATTTAATTATATATTTGTTGACTTATGTATTTATTTATTTATTTTGCGCTCCGGATCCGACAAAACTGCTGAAAGTGCGGCGGTGGCCGAAGCCAGCCACACACTCAGTAACAGGGCACCGTACAAGTGACTTTCATAAGTTCGTACTCCGGATCCGACCAACCTACTGAGAGTGCGACGGTGGCCGAAGCCAGACTCAAATTCGGTTGCAGGGCGCCGTACAGGCGACTTATTCAAGTATGCTATTTGTGTACTTGTGCACTCCGGATCCGACTGACCTACTGAGAGTACGGCGGTGGCCGAAGCCAGCCACACACTCAGTAACAGAGCACCGCACAAGTGACTATTGTTTGTATTTGCACTCCGGATCCGACCAACCTACTGAGAGTGCGGCGGTGGCCGAAGCCAGCCACACACTCGGTAACAGGGCACCGTACAAGCGACTCATTTTGCCAAGGATGCTGCAGAACGCCCCACACGCAGCGAACGTATACATCGTTTTTTATCGAGCGCACACATTCACGTATTAGTATGTGTCATGTATATACATCTGTGCGTACGTTTTTCGGGCACACGATTGCTGTCTCGAAGCGTTCTATGACATTTATTTCTTGGTGTGCATGAATGTGTGTACACGATTTTCGTTGAACAATCGGCCCAGGGGGCGTGTTAGCTTGTGTCATGTACCGTATAACATGTGTGCCTGCTGTCTCGAAACAGTCTCTCCGAACCGACGTTGCCACGCGGGCGTTCTATCACATTCAGCGTGTTCGGTTGAGGAGCGGTCTGAGGGTAGAGTACGCATAACCACGGACGACTACAGTACACGCACTCCCGTACAAAGGGGCCTCTCGGGCGAAGGTGCTTGTTGTGTGATCTCATGTGGCGGCGTCGTATGGATATATATCCGAAATTATTAATTTTTTTTTCTTTCTTAATATGACACAACGAATCCATCTCGGTACCTCGGAGTTGCACCGCTCACACGGTGGCAGTACTGCTGTCATAGGATGAGTGATTCTCCCAACCCATGATGGGATTTGATACGAAAGCACATACAACACGGGGTGTTGGGTTCCAGAGTAGTAGCAGTCCCCTACGCGGCAGTGCGCTCCGGCCAAGCATGCTTCATCATCATCCCGCCCTCGTCCCTCAGCCCAGTGAGAGAAAAGCGACGACATGATTGCTAGCTATCGTCCAAATTTCGATGTAGCTAGCTGCTGCCCTTCTGCCGCGTGACCCAAAGCGGGCTGAATGGTACATATGGCAGCTTTCTCACAACGTGGCCCTTGGGTCCAGTGGACAAGCGTCTATCAAACTCTTGCCGCAGGAGCAGCGAGGCAGCAGAATGAGAACTCCGTGAGACCTTTCTCTTTTTGGGACCCCAGAAAACCGAACCAAGACATCCGAACCAACGCGCCTCCAGGGCGGCACAACAAGAATCCAAATACACACGTAGATCTGGGAGATGTTCCGAATTCTTCCGTGCACAATAAACTACAGTTTATTCGGTCTTCGACAACAAACTTTCATATGAAAAAAAAAATCGCATTACAGGGGAATTGAACCTCTATGAGAGGGTACTCATTACAATACGCGACCTGCCCCATACCGGCTTGTGCACAACGCGCCAACCTGCAAGAGAGGGTACACCTTGCACTATTACCGGCAACCTGCCCCCCAACCGGCTTGTGCGAAGCGCGGCAACCTGCAAAAAAGGGTACACCTTATCATACCATAGGCAACCTCCCCCCTAACCGACTTGTGCATGGCGCGCCAACCTCCAAGAAAGGGTACACCTTGCGCTGCCATCGGCAGCCTGCCCGCTGTTCAGCTTGTAAGCAGTGCACCAACCACAAGAAATGGTACACCTGGCGCCGCCATCGACAGCTTGGCCCCAATCCGGCTTGTTAGCAGCGCACCAACCACCAAGAAAGGGTACACCTTGCACTACCATCGGCAATCTGCCCCCTATCCGGCTTGCAAAGAACGCGCAACCTCCAAGAAATGTATACCTTGCACAACCTGGCCACCGTTGCATTGCAAGGAGTACCCCAAGGGAGCAGGTTGCAACTCGTGCCAAAATCAATCTCGATTCAGGTTGGCAAAAGTGCCATTACAACGCGGTCTGTTGGCCACCCGTGTAGCGACTTGACACACAGGGAAAAAAGTTTTTGCAAAAAGGCAGAAACACATATTTCCCACAATCTCTGTGCCCCTCTGCTTTCCATGTCCCCTCCGGTCGCCGTAGGCGTGTTTAGGTACTCATCCCAGGCCGCGTCATCGCTGATACTGCTCCTGCTGCCATGCTCGCATTACATTCTCCGCGCACGTTTTGCAGCAATTGCTTCTGAAGTGCTTCTTCCCCTCCGCGGGTAGCTCGCGCGATGGGCGCACTGACCCCAAATCAATGGGGTGAGAGGCAGTGCACCCTTTTCCATTGACTGTGAAGGAAATATATTGAGTTGTATTTTCCTCCTCAGAAGAAGCAATATTCGGTAAATGGTACCATCACAAGCAAAATATTCTAATACACGTCAAGCAGGGGGCACCTGGAATCGTGCTAGAAGCACTGCGGGCAACCATGTTCGAAGTATGGAGTCCATTTCTTCGCGAATCCCCGGTGAAACTTCATCCGTCCAGGTCCTCTCTTCAGAGACCACTGCTCCACCATCGTGTCTGTTGAAGGTGCTTGACCAAGATTCGTTCCCCAGTGCTTCTACCATGCGTTCGATCCACTTTACCGGCAGGTTTAGGCCAGCATGCAACACCCAACGGTAGTGCCAGTCACGGGGATCTTCGCGGGCATCTTCGTACCAAAAGACTTCCGTTGTGTTAGACATCAAGCCCTCGAACAGGATGTGACGCAGAGTTGTCCAGTGACACAGTTGCGGAAGGATAATCAAAACGGTCTCGTCCAAAGTGTGGTTGTGTGCCGGGTGCCACGTGTACTTCGGCACACGTTTGGCGTGGAAGTAGGAGCTGACCGCCACAGCACGGGGATCCCTCATTGCTGCAAATTGAAGACGATCATCTACGAAACGTTCGGACAGAATGCATAATTGGCGTTCGGGCACAATGATGATGTGGGAGGTTAGCGTTGGTTCGATGAGTTTGATATCCGTGACCTAGACAATATCATGCTTACACCCCTTTTCATGGGAGCAGTATGTTGCAAAAAATACTGAGTGCTTCAACTTTTGGTCGGGAACGTCTGCCAATGGAGCTTTAGGTGCACGGTCTTTATGGGACTGGTGGAAGGAGGAGGCGTGATATTTCCTTTCTTTGCAACGGCGAGAAGCAGGCTAATCCCCTCATACCACACCGCGAAGAAACCGGCCAGAGCGTTCGGAAGAGGGTGTGATAGTTTCAACCATCTTCTCGATATAACCTGTACCAGGAATGAGCTGGGTAGAGCTGCCTCCCGCGGAGTGGAATTCCTGTTGGTCTTGCCTCTTCCTTCGACACTATATCACTGGAAACCCAAACCATGAGCACCCAATACCGGCGAACTTGAACCAACCGCTCTTTGACGTGGGTATCTCAGGGTGAGCCAAAATACTTCCCAACGCGCAAAATAAACCACCGCACGAAACCGTCGGCATTAAGGATGGAACAAGGAGCTACCTCCGGCCAAGTGACCATGCTCTTGCTGTTGCTTCCTCCCTCGGAACATTTTCGCTGAAAAACTAAACCCGTGGCGGTCAAAACACCGAACTTGAACTTACCCCACGAAACTGATGACGGTCGTGCGGGGGGCTTGCACATTTTTGTACTTTTCCATGGAAAGCTTCATGGAAGACCATGGATCTCCGTGGAACTCCATGAAAAAATCAATGGCCTTCCATGGAAACTTGCACGACATTCCGTGACAAGTTCCATGGATGCCCATGACATTCTTGTCATGAAACGTTCATGAACTATTTCAGTGTGATAGCAACTCGACGAGTATCGTCGCGTTGCCTGTCTGAAGCTTTCCAGTCTTTTGCGGTTAATAAAGTCGAGGGCTCACACCGCGACACGCTCGTCCACCGAGCACGACAAAGAGTTCTAACACAGAGTAGATGACATAAGATATCACACCCCCTGAACATTTTTCAATTTTCAAAGCTCGATTTCTCCACAGCTGATATCGTGGTCGGGCGGCGTTGGCACCGATAGCTTTCCGAAACAAACCTATCGTTTGACGTCCTCGTCGTCGTGGATTAACATTATTAGCTGTGAACATTGATGATGCGATATATTATGTCACCTACTACTGCCGGTACATGCCATGCATAAGAACAACGAGCACCCTCCATACTCCCGTAAGTAAGATATTGTAGTACAGTAGTTGAATTGAAACCTCTCATTACCCATCCATGAAGAAGTCGTTTTAGACACAAATACTTAGCCCTTATGTGACTACAGGCCGATTCAGCTCCGTTCTCAGCTCCGATCACTTTGCGTGCCGAAAGATCGCCGTTGTCTCTCGGCTAAGAGCAAAAAACATATATCGAGACCAGTAGGGAGACACAGGCAGCCCACACCAAAAGCACGTTTATCAGCAGTGCGCACAGGACTCACATAGTTCAATACTATTCACCCATTCTTAATCTCTTCGACGTGGGGCAGATATACATCCTTTCCAGATCCAATCTACTGCCTACCGGTACTCTGTAAGATTCAAACGCAAAATACCACCGGAGGGTACGTACAGCACTGAACATGTGATCAACCCGATGCCGCATCCGCGGGGGAGGGCAGAGAAAGCGCACACCGGAGCCGATGCTAACGTACTGCCTCACTGCTTGATGTTGTTATGATTGGGGTGCGTGTGGTTCCCAGTATTGGGAGTAAAGGGTGGTTCGTCTGCTGTGTGCAAAATTTCGCTCAAAGGCAAGGGTTTTCGGGACTACAGCTCCGATCACATCACGATTTTGATGCATTTTGTCCGATAGTGGCTGATGGTCTCGATTCTCTGATGAGCGAGCCGTTTTTTTCGTCGATCTGGCGCTAGCATATGCGCTTGCCGCATGTTCTGTCCAAGGATGAGGTGGAGAAGATGTGCCAACAGGTATTGCTTGCACAGGTACATCTTCTGTGCGGATGGTTGCTGTCGGAGACAGGCATGCACACCTGCTCACAAACTACTGCTGCTGTACAGTCTAATTCTCTCCGCAGAGCTGCTACTACTACAGGAGTATAGTACTGCTGTACTCCTGTTCGTCACCCTTACATATACCGCGTCCCCATCCCTGTGAGCCCCACACATGGACCCACTGCTGCACCATCCTTGCCGCCGTGATTTATGGATGTACACGCATGCTTGGAAGATCTTTGACCGCAGAGAGCCAATGTGCGGAAATCAAATTAACCCATTCACGTAAGGGTAAAAAAAAAGTGCTGCAAAAACTATCCATGGACGAACCCAGCAGTGCCGTTGTTGTTGTCTTCACAATAAATTACAAAAAACCGTTCGTTCTGTTCGCTCTACCCAGTACCTTCTTGTACCTTCTTCGTCTGTTCGTACTAGTATGTTTGATTGATAGTCTGATACTTGAAGCGGTCGATTCCCGCCGTGGTCACAGGCATACTTACTGAAAAACAATTTACGAAAATAAAATGGACCCGAAAAAGGGTCCGCAAGTCAACGACAGATTAGTCGTTCCGACGACCTTTGTTTTTTTCTGGCTTTCTTACTTTCTTCGTGTTTTCCTTTCTTGGGTTTCGACCTTGTTCCGGTCGTCCTCAGCCTTCTTAGCCCCGTCAGTTTCGTCAGGTGTCTTCCGGGTGTTTAGATGTCAAACGATGGTCTTGCGACCCATCGACCCACTGGAAGTTTTCCATGCACCGCAACAAACGGCAGGGGCAGCACCCACTACCTCACATGCAGTAGCCGAATACATGCATGGCCTGGTTCGTAGTACAAGTTTAGCCTCTTTCTCCGGCAAGAACAATAACGCCCGGGCGAACTTGAACTTGTAGTCACCAGAAATATCGTCGTGATGACGTCATCCATTCTGTTTGCCGTGGGAGATGCGCATCGTTACGCGAGGAAGGCGTTTACTCTTCGCATAGAATATGCTGCCGTAGACCCTATATCCCTCAAGCTCAACCACAGCTACAGCCGATACATGGTAGCACCATATATATCCAGCTGTAGCAGAATCGAAAAAAAACAAACTGTTTCTTGGTGGCGAAGCGGACCCTTTTTATTGTGACTGTCCAACTGCTGTTCGTGGATGACGACGACATGGCGACACAGACAGACAAAATCTAGGGTTTGACGTCGGTCTTATCCGCCGCAGGAAGTGGGAAGCTATACTCAACTTCGGGGAGGGGTCGTGATTTGCAATTCCCTACGGAACCGTACTTGAGGCGCCATGAGATTTGCACTGCCGTAGCCGAGTTAATTTGTCGGCAGGGAAACATAAAAACAAAATCTTCGGCGGACCGGACCCTCGTTTTTCAACTGGCCAACTGTTGTTTGGATGGCGAGACAATTTCCGGTCTTCTTGTCCGTCACAGGAGGCCGAAGATGATGCTCAAACTCTGGGAGGGGTCATGGTTTGCGAGTCCCTACCGAACCATACTCGCTCGGGGCACCACGTCATGGACATGACAAGAAAAACATCCCCTCAACGAAAACTGCTGAAATTCATGGATGGGTGGGTGAGTGGGGGGCCCCAAAACAATGAAACAGTCGCGGGGTCCGTGTTGTTCTGGGGCTCTACCGGCGAAAAACACCTTCGCCGCGCTGAACCGCTGGAAACTGTCACACAGCACTGCATTGCGGCGAACCGTAGGGCCCATGCGCATTGCTTGACGGAAAGAGGCGGCGTCCACTGCCTCACATGCAGCAGCCGGGTACACCGGTAGCCTCCTACTCAGCAAGACGCAAAACGATTGCCGTTGACATGTTATTGGGGACCCTAACGGCGAAAATGCAACACAGAGAGAGAGGTAGACTAAAGGAAGAGAGACTCGAGAAGACAAGGCATGAACTCTCGTCGAGAAGAAATTCACTCTCATCCCTCTCGCCCACCGCAGGCTTGAACACGTGTAACGAACGGCGACATCCGATATGCGCTCAGCAAAAACAAACACGACAAAATAAAAATAGTCGTCGTTCTCGAACTGCTGTGGAGATATTGTAAGTTGGTGGAGACTTTCTTTATTTTCTGGTATGTATGAAGTGGCGACAAAGAAGAGCACGACCATTCTATCTGTCTGTGTAGACTAGAAGCACGACGGACGAACTATTATCTCAATGCGCTTGCCGTCGCGATAGATGCGCACCGCTACCGCTATACGAACGAGCAGACTGTTGTCAAACCTGACTACGATAACCGTACGACCATTGCAGCATATTCCGAGCATAACAGCAGAAACCGCAGCAGCAGCCGCATGTATGTGCGTGTGCAACGGTCACTCAAGAACAAACGCAAAAAGAAAAAAATGCGGCGCGCAGAAACCGCAGCAGCAGCCGCATGTATGTGCGTGTGCAATGGTCACTCAAGAACAAACGCAAAAAGAAAAAATGCGGCGCGCAGCACGCAGCACGCAGCGCCCTCTTTCGCTGTTCAACCGGCCGTTTCCATGGCGAGACAGGCAAGGAACAGTCAAGGCCGACTCTTGACGGCCACAGGAGGCGGAAGCCGCTCAAACTCCTTCTAGGGGATTCTTCGCCCAGGGGCAGGGGTACACAGCCGTCTCCAGGGGGAAAACTCTCGGCGGGCTGTTCCTCGTCTTGCCAGACGATGTCTTGCAGGTCAAGGAGTTAGCGAGGGAGTTCCTACAGGAGGATTTCCAACCGCCCATTGATGCCATCAACGCTCTCGCCGACATGCGACAAAAAGCGCCGGCGACAGTTACGGTTGACGTGAGGGGTAGGGGAGTTGCGTACGCTACCCTCTGGGATGAAAGACAGACGTACAATGCCCCAGGCGAGTGGATGGGTGTGTGGCCTGGGGTACTGTACAACGGTTCGGGTGCGGCAAGACGTATCGAGGGGGAGTATGCACTTGCCGAGCGTTCGAACGATTAATCCTCTTGTCCCATACAGCCAAGTGTCAACGAGCGAAGAGAGCCACACCAGTGAACAAAGCGATTTCCTCGAGAGGGGGAAACATAATTGCCTGCGCACGAACTCCCGTTGAGTACATGCACGTCGACTCGTACTGGGACCGCACACTGCAACACGCCCGAAACACCGTTAAGTGCCTTCGAGCGAAGCGAGTCGACCCGCACTGGGACCACACGCTGCAACACGCCCGAAATACCGTGAAGTGTCTTCGAGCGAAGCGAGTTACGATGACACACTCGCATTAACTCCACACCCACCCATTATATCAACAACACACCAAACCAGTCTGTGCATTTTTGATGGGAAATGAAGCGAAAACGCCCCAATTTTCGGGCCTCCGGCGGCGCCTCCACCGGGGCCCCCTCGCCAGCCGGGGGGGGCCTACGTGGCTCGCACAGCGAGCTTCGAGCGCCTTCGCGCCTCCGCTCGCTGTGCTCGCCGGGCTCGCTTCGCTCGCCTATACCCAAGCGATATTTATCGTATCGAACGATATCTAACACTATGCTGAACGCTTCTCGCATAAACAACGAACGCACATTACCGCAGGAGGGGAAGGTAAAGAGGGGCTCTTCTGTGTGATCACGGTTTGGATTAAAACGACAAACTGTGAGCGCTGATTTGAAGTAAAGACATGAAAAAAAGCAAAATGGCCTAACGTGAAAAGTTCCATGGAGCTCCATGGACTTCCATCAAAAATTGAAATGTTTCATGGAAGTCCATGGAGCATAAAAACTTTTATGGAAGTGAAAGGAATTTCATAAAATGATCCAAGGAAGTCCATGAACCTCCGTGGAAACAAGTTAAAGGTTTCTTGGAAGTCCAATGAAAAGCCCATGCGCACATTTCATGGACATCAATTGGCAACACAGCCAAGGCTCATTGTCGGCAGATATCCACCAAGTTGGCGTCACTGGAACATTTCTAGAACGTCCATGAAAAGTTTCATAGACTGTCTTGATGAAGCATTCATGGACTTCCACGGACTTCCATGAAATCCATTTCATGGAAGTCCATGGACCGGTTCCATGGAAAGCCATGGAAGTATATGGATTTCCATGAATATTTCATAAAAAAATACTATAATGTAGATGATTGGTCGTGCGTCGGCACAATCACTTTTCCCAGCGCATTCGGCACCTTACGGCGCTATACCTTTTTTTTAGCACCCAACAGCCCAAGGCATCACCTCCTTCCAGATAGTATTCGTGAGGAAACTCGTTGAGCATTCGTCGAGATATCGGCGAACACGGACGGTACCTTCCAATCGAATCTGGAGAGGGTGTGGTAGGGGTACCAGCGTGACGTGGATTGGTGGAATCCTCGCCGGGAAAGTTGTGTTCGACACCTTGTTCTCCCAAAAAGCCGCAAAACTCCACTATTTTCGCAAGATTCTGCTCCCATAAAATGCGGTGTTGGGAATCACCCATTGCCCTGGGTGGAGGCGTTGATTAGCGCTCGTCGTGACCAACATCTGTTCGTGACCTTGGTGGTTGTGCACGGACGACAGAAGAAATATGATGTTTTCCACTCCGTCGAACAAACAGTGCATACATACAACGATATTATCCCTGTGGGTGATGCTTCCGTAACACAACTGACACGATCAAGGCCAAAACTGCAGCCGTATTCCTGACACAACCAGTGACGAGACACTCAAGATATGTATGCAAAGGTTAACCAAATGTCTTTCTGTTCTCTCCTGCCCGTAGCATGTTCCACAAGAACTTGAATTTGGCAAACGACCACGGACACGTTTGGCCAAAAATGTTGTTATCTCGAGGTCCAACTGTTCGTCTTACGCCGCTCATTTCTCTGTCATCTTTTTGAACATTCTACACTTTCAAACCTTGCGAGAAGGGTCCCGATGCCGACTGGGGACCGGGTTGACCTGTTGTTGTCTAGTCGGCGAACCACTTCGTTTAGAAGAGCATGAAACCAAAGGTTAGCTTGGTGTGCGCCTTGATGTACTTGACCGGACATGAACTATCGAATTATTTGCATGGCAGAGCTACATGAGCATGACGTACCTTGAAATTCGCACGATGCTTCTTGCATGCAGCCCCATATGTCGGACTCGTTTTTCACCTCTCGGCCGCCAACACTCCAGCAACCCTCGGTCATGTTTGGATAAAAAATAGTGTGCCACCAAGGGCAGGACCTGGCGACAGGAAACCCGTGCTTCTCAGCTGATGTAGCACCAATCGACACCCTGTGCGCAATTGGTCAGACGGTCGTTAATGAGGAAAGACACACAGCCCACGGTCAAAGGGGGAATCGTCGAGGTTTTATGGTGATCGTTGCGAGTATTGTAAATTTGTCCGTGACACACGCAAACAAATGTCCAGCCTCCAAACCCAAAAATCCAATCGCTATTCATCATGTCGTGAATTTCTTTGAAATTTGGTCCCAAAAGAAGAGTTCGTGCACAATCGTCGTGTTTCCCTAACCGGACTTGCCACGAACCCTGCACGCCCGCAGCCCGAGGCAAGCCTACCAAACAGTCGTGGCGAGGGGCAGCTTAGATACAAACGTCTTCATTGTCAAAAATGCCAGTTTTCTGCCCCTCACATTCGCTCGCTCAGACACGGCATCAATATTTCCGCTCCGTTCTCCTTGGTAGGAACTCACGGAAAGAAACGTTTTTGCACGACTCACTGTCACACTCAATCGACCCGTCTCGCACCTCCTAGCACGCCGTAGGTACAAAGCACCCGCACTACGTTGCAACGCCACCCATCCGTGGCCCTTCCTGATATGCATCTTTTCAATGATGACGTTGTAGAGTACCTTGGGCCTACCCGTATTTCATTCCCGTTTTCGGGAATCTAGGTTTGTGTGTGGACCACTTGCCCAAGCGGGTTCACCTGTGAATATCTCCGTCGCAGCGACAAATATCGTCGCCTTCAGCCAGACTGGGCTCGAAAATCATGGTCACCCTCAGATCGCGTTTTTTTTCGATGCGACATGTTTCGGAGCCATACATGGCTTGTAGTTCCATACACGTGTGGTGTAATACACCAGCTGCCAGGGAATACATAAAATGAGTACCACTCTTTGGCTCGCTGGGACAGCGATGCAAGCGAGAGATCAAGAGGAGGCAACAACGCAAAAGCACCAGAGGCGAGAGTGAAACAACCATTGAATGATAAGAGAGCACGATTAGAGGTAAGTCAAGTTACATGTACATTCCACGCTTATCAGCATCGTCCACAGGGCGGAGACACAGAATATCATAGGAACATGGAACCACCACCACTGCGTACGAGATGGCATCGGTGGCATTCCAACACAGGCAGTGGGCAATGACAAACAATGCAGAAAAAATTTGGCATACGGTTGTCGAAGCCTTCAAAACAATAGCATGCACATTCGGGACGCAGTTGGGGTCGGGACAGAGTCAGAGAAGATTCGTAGAGCGGGGCATCATGACGACGTAGCTTCTTGCATTGTCATTTCACAAACGTCTTAGTCGTTCATATGTTCGGACAATAGAGCGAGCATCTATCACAGAAAGGGCAGATCACAAAACATGGCGAAGCCGAGCCTACCCCCGAAGTTGAAGCTGCAGGTCTTGCCCGAGCAATCCATCAGGTCCTTTTTCGAGCTTTGAAAACAACCATTCGCATGGCACGCATGGATCTTTGTCTTGAGTCACGGCCACCCTCGTGCTGTGGATAGTGCTGGAGATGGACCCCGGCCACAGTTCAGAGCCTCGCGCAACGGTTCTCTGTAGACAGGTCAAGAGCAGACAGAGAGCAGCCTGGACCACCATTGTGGTACCACGATACACTACCTGAGAGCAGGAATATCGTTCCATTCGCAAACAAAGGTAGGGAAACAAAAGTCGCCATCGTCAGTGGCAGGCACCATCCTCGAAATTTCTTGTCGGTTCCTTCTACAGCGATCACCATATATACACATATGACATGTAGACATCTACCGCCTACATCCAAGGAGCAGGTCTGCCCTGTGGTGGTGACATGAAGCTCGGACGAGTAAGTCAATACCCTGCTAAGCCATTCTATTGTGGTGACAGGTACCCACGCCTCGTAGAAAGTGAGGGTGGTGACGGGTGTTTGGCTGGGCCGTGGGTGGAAGGTGGGCCAGTCTAAGACATATTAATCCGGCACCGGCAAAAATTCAAAAAGTCTAATCTTCTTGTTGTCTGAACATTTTTGTCGGATCCAAAAACACATAAACAACACCCGAAAGGGTCAATTTGATCAAACGTGTCAGCGGTAATTACCTGTGCATATGACGTCACCAAGTTCTATTCCTTCTTCTGTGTTCGCTGATGTTAGCAACATCGTCCTACTCGAGCTATGAGAGTAGTATTGCGTGAGCACGGTAGGTCCGTACAATAGTATGCTGTGCAATGGTATTGGTCTCAACAACAGCGGTAGCTAGTGGTGGACAAGAGCCGGGACCACATGCCTTGTAACACGTTCCCACACGAGACTGTAATCTCGGGAGCACCCCAACAAAGCCGGTTGACTATTCGGGGTCCCCAACAGTAGATATTCCGTTGTTATTAGTTGTTTCTAGTGATCGAGACCTGGCCCGCGCGCCTCTCTCTCACTCTCATCTTCTACAAAAAAAACTAGGCCCTGCGGTCAGCCAGTATCATAGTCATGAACGGTATCTCATATCGTATCGTTCCGAAGGTCACTGAGTTGCGCAGCAGAACTCAGCAGTGTTCCACCTCTCGCATATTATAGGTTGTCTTGTTTCTCAGCGAACATCGACGCGCAACAAGAAAAAAGAGAGTGAGGGTAAGGTTCATTTAATCGGAACACAAACACGCTACTGCCGCTATTGAATGAACCAGCTGCCCGAAGCATGCACTTCCCACATCCGAGCCATATCGTGGCGGTGTCAGCAGAGGTGCAGAGCAATGCGGACTGTTTGTGGTACTTGGATATGAGTCCGATCTGTGCATCCTCTGTGGGGGATACGCGTATTGGAAGTTGGGTGTGAGGGTGTGTGTGCGGTTGTGGTCCAAGTGCGGGGCCCCCGGGAGCACACGCAGTGTTGTTGGCTTTAGCATTTTTTATTTTTTTCTCGGACACTTCCTTTTCCACCACGGGATGGCCACCAGCCCGGTGGCTTCGAAGAAAGAGCGATCCGCTAGAAGATGAACTGTTGTAGGGTATAGGAGAAGAAACGAGGTGAATCGATTCACGAGGCCCGGTGTATGGACGATCAGGGCGGCTGAGAAAGTACGGCGGGCATTCGCAGATGGTACCCCCTCGATTTTTGCGACCCCCCCATAAACCCCCCCCGGGCAGGCCACAGCAGGCTGCATGTTCACAGAGCCGTAGGAGCCTCATCGTGGGCACCAGACAGAACTGAACCTCGGTATACTGTTGTGCTACTTGTGGGAGAGCTGTCGGTGCAAGTTTTGGGCGTTTGGCAGCTTTCTGTGCGAAGAACCGAATCTGCCTCGCGTCAGGGCTCCTATACGCGGAGCAACTCGGTCCAGCAGCCGCACCAAGCCCAGGTTAGTGCCCAGCATCGAATCTTTGGCTCTCAGAGGGTTCGTTGTGTAGCTGAGGTGTTGTGCTTTCTACGGCTGTAATATTATTGTTGAAAGCAAGCCGACGAATATCGTCGGCGTTGCTAGTCCCAAGCTTTATATTTTTATTTTAGTCGCGTGTTGCGCGTGTGCTGACACCACGAACGGGAAGGACCTTAATTAGCCGACACACTACGCAATAATGGTCGTGATGGACGCGGGTACGCAATAAAAAAACAACACATACATCCGATCCTCGGGAATCACGAAATGCAACGTCTACATACACACGGTAGGCACTCTGTCTGTCCCTTCAACACGGTACGTACTGCTTTTGCCTACCACTCACTCTCGTCCTCTCGTCCGCATCAACAACAAACAATGCAACTTGCCGCACAACAAGAGCCATCCCTGCAGGAAAAGCTGTACAAACAAGCAAAAAGCAGCTCCTGCTGCGGTAAGCTGCTGCTGTATGTACCATTTTTCAGCACGCACGAACAACAGATACAGCACAGGCGAAAGAGCTGAGTCTGCCTGTCTGTGTTGAAGTGTGTGAAGATGCCCGATGAGCACACAGGAACCGGGGGACCCCAAAAACAAAAGCATGAAAAACAAAAGAAAGAAAGAAGCGAGAACAAACGAGTCAGACGCGACAGGCTTCAGGGAGGAGGCAAAAGAGCGCATAGAAGAAAAGCACCGTCGCCGCTCGCTCCGGACCGCTGGAAACTCTCACATAGCACTACATATGGAGCAAATATTAGGTAGGGCCCAAGTCCATTGCTTGGCATAACGCCCATCGCTTCACATGCAGCAGCCGGATGCACGGGTAGCCTCTTACTCAGCAAAAAGCGAAACGACTGCGGTTGGTTGACGTTCGATGTTGTTGGGACCCTACCGGCGAAAGGCGAGAGAGAGAGAAAGAGAGGTAGACAAAAATACGAGAGCGGAGAGAAGACAAGGCATTGACTCTCTCGAGAAGAGAAGGCATTGACTCTCTCGAGAAGAGAAGGCATTGACTCTGTCGAGAAGACACTCACTCTCGTCCCTCTGGCCCGCCGCAGGCTGTCAGACATGATGTCACGTTGTGTATCGAACGGCGATATCCGATGTCGGCTCAGCAACAGCAAACAAGCACAACAATAAACAAATATAGTCAGTCGCCGTGTGCGAGCTGTGGACTACTATCTTGTTGTAGGAAGTGAGAACTAAAAAGAGCACGACTACATAGCACCACGGACGAACTATTATCGCAATACGCTTGCCGTCCGCCATAGATGCGCACCGCTGCACGAACGAGCTGTTGGTTATCATACCTCACTACGTAGTATCTAAGATTGTGCTGCCATCTAGCTTACCTATCGCTCAAATTACGACTACGCAGCAGACTCAAGGCAAGGAAGCAACACGCGTGCCGATGCATACCAACCATGCATGCAGCAAAACAAAACAAGGCGGACCGTCTGTTGTTGTTTGTCTCTTCAACTGACTGTGCTGCCGACAACGACACTGGAAAAAAGTAGGAGACGCGCATCGCCTACGCGAGCAACGCGTGCAGCCCAAAAAAACAGAGACGATAACCTTACGACCTTTCTTTTCAGCACATTCCGAGCATATACTGCAGCAACCGCAAGTATGTGTACAGCAGCAGCCGCATGTTGTGTACAACAACGGTCACTCAGGAAGAAAATCACAACAACAAACAAACGCAAAAAAAAAAAGGTGGTGGCGCGCAGCACGCAGGACCCTCTTTCGCTTTGAACCGGCCATTCCCATGGCGAAACAGACAAGGTACAGCAGTGAAGGCCGACTCTTGCCGGCCCCAGGAGGCGGAAGCTGCTACAACTCGGGGACGGGTCATGATTTGCGATTGATTCCTCACCGAACGGATATCGAACGATGACACTACTGTTTCAACTAGCTTCAGAAAAGCTTCAAAATTAATTGTGAAACTTGCATACAGATGGCAAGTAAACACCCCGTTCCAAAGAATATCTGTCGTTGATTTTTATTGACTTGCGGACCTTTCGGGGCCAGTTTGTTTTAGCGTACCTCTGTAGGGTAAGTTAGCCTGTGACCACGGGAATCGACCGCGTCAAGTGTTGGATCAGTACGCACATATGAAGGTACTGGGTAGAGAGAGATCTGAACGGTTTTTAATGCGAAGACAACAACAACAACAACAACAACAACATTTAAAACTGAACTAATGGATGGGTGGTGGGCGGATGACCGGCGGACCCCAAAAAGCAAGCGGAAAAATAAAATATAGACTATGTTAAGAAAAAAAAGAAAAAGAAGAAGGGACGACAAAGACAAGTGAGCCAGACGCGACAGGCTTCAGGGAGGTGGCAAAAGAGAGCATACGAAAACCACCGTCGCCGCTCTGAACCGCTGGAAGCTGTCACATAGCACAGCATGCAGCAAACATTATAGGGGCCATGCCCCCGTTGCTTCAAGTAAAGAGGCAGCGCCCATCGCCTCACATACAGCAGCCGGGTACGTACTACACAAATAGCCTCTTACTCAGCAAGAAGAAAAACGATTGCGGTTGACGTTCGATGTTGTTGGGACCCCAACGGCGATAATAGGCGAGAAGGAGAGACAGGTGCTACTACTACGTAGATCAACAGAAGAAAGCGTAGAGAAGGCATTAATTAACTCTCGAGACCCTAACCGAAGACACTCACTCTCGTCCCTGTGGCCCACCGCAGGCTGTAACGAACGACGACATCCGATGTGTGCTCAGCAACAACAAACGCAACAAACCAAATATAGTCGCCGTTTCCGAACTAACTGTGGAGACTCTCTTTCATCACTTGTGGTATGAAGTATGAAGTGACAACGAAATAGAAAATGATGACGAGAAGCACCACGGACGAACTATTTTCTCAATACGCTTGCCGTCGCGATAGACGCGCACCGTTCCACCAACGACCAGTTGTCAAACCTCACTACGCAAATAAGATTGTTGTCCTGCCATCTACCCCTTATCGCTCAAATTACGACTACGCAGCACACTAAAGGTAAGTAAGGCAGCAACACGCTTGCGATGCTTTACCACCCATCCATGCATGTAAGAGAAGAAAAAAAAAAGGGTATGGCGGACCGTCTGTTGTCTGTATCTTCAACCGTGCTGCCGTTGCTTTTCTTCATGGATATCGGCACAGAGAAAAAATGAGGAATGCGCATCTCCTACGCGAGCACGGCGTGCAGCCCAAGCGACAGAGACGATAACCTTATGACCTTTGCAGCATCTTCCGAGCATAACAGCAGCCACCGCATGTGTACAACGGTCACTATAGACTAAGGAAGAAAATCACAAAATCACTGGTTATCGCCCCACAGCGAGCGATAGCTGCTCAAACGACTGTGAGAGGTCTTGAAATCGTCTCAGCTACCCAGAACTGCTGGTAGTTGCCGGAGATTTGCAGGTACGTACTGCTTTTGCCTACCACTCTCGTCCTCTCGTCCGCACATCAACAACAACAATAAATGCTAATTTTCGCACCACAAAAGAGCCATCCATGCAGAAAGTTGCAACAACAGAACAAAAGCAGCTCCTGCTGTATGTACACAGAATGTCCAGCTGTGTGCTGAGGTCGGTCAGCATCTCGAGAGAAGCGTAGCCAGCAAGCAAGGCTTGGCGCGGGACACGAGAGAAGCAAGCAAGGCTTGGGGCGGGCGGCGAAAAAAAGAAGACGACTCTATATAAAAAGATCTGTAAAAAAGAAGGGTTGGCGCGGGCGGCGAAAAAAATGAAGACGACTCTTATACAAAAAGATCTATAAAAAGAGGACCCTCAACGACAAGTCAACCAATCTGGTCGTTCCGATGTGACGATGTAACGCAGATCTTCTTGTCGACGGAGAAACTGGTTATCGCCCCACAGCAAGCGATAGATGCTCAAACGACTGTGAGAGGTCTTGAAATCGTCTCAGCTACCCAGAACTGCTGGTAGTTCTCGGAGGTTCGCAGTGTGGGCTGAGATCGGCCTTTTCGACCCGGTCGGGCAAGGGGTCCGCTATGCTACTGAAAACTCCACAGACGGAAAAAAAAGACTTTTGATCGACTGAGACCCAAGCTAGAGCTTGGGAATTGTCGATCTCTCTCTGTGGATGCCAAAATCGACGTTTTGACGAGCAGCTGTATACCGCCATTTTCAACGGTTTTCTGCAGCATGGTCCGTGGTTTCCGCGCCTCGTGCGGCAAAGGCGTGCACGGCAAAGAAGCAGCAGCAGAAGGGGAGCTTCGGCGGTGTTTCGCGTGTGACCGTCTGGGTAGCCGCGACGGGTGCTCGACAAGGTGGCAACACGTGGGGGACTCGGAAACATGGGCGCTGCTGGGTGAAGTGGTCTGCGAGTGTTGGGTCAGGCTGGCGTCATGATCGCGATCTTCAACAGAACCCTCTCCGGGTGGGTGAGTGCATCTGTTCCCGCACGGACTGCGTACTTGGTTTGTACAAGAAGTACGTGTGGAGGCGCCAGAGGGAAGAAAAAGGACCTTTGCACAAAATGGAGGTCGGATAGCGGTCGCCGATGGGCCGGTACCCCTCGACGGGCTCTCAGGTATGATGCCTCAGATACACCACCTCTGTCTACACCAGTATATGGTAAGGACACAGGGGTGTCAGCGTTCATCGTAGCGTGATTTCTCCACGACCAGGAGGGTACCACTGCCGACAAGGGTAGTTTTGAAAAAATCACGTCAGGGCTTGCCTGAGAGGTAGGTAGGTGTTCGCAACCTCATGGCCGTGCGAACACCGCCGTGCATTCTCTCGCATCCTTAAGGTAGGTCGTCTCCGAATTATAGACCTCGCGAAGACACCACACGTAGAAATAACCCTATTTCTAGTTTGGTGTGTGCGTTCTGCCTCTCCTTTTTTCTGGGATCTCGACCGTCGCCATGTGCCGTTTGTTAATGGCATGGTACCGGGCGGTGCCCGACCCATCTCTGATCACATGTCTCCCTCGCCCTGCTCCTTACTGAGTGACAGTTGTTCGGTTAGCCTTAGTTGTTGTTTCTCACGTTAGCTCAATGGTAAGTACGAGGAATATACCGTTCTGCGTCGTTCTCTTTGAGGTTCTCTCCGTGTTGTGAGAAGAGCCTCAACCGCTCCCCCGAAGACATCGGAAGAAGAATATGTACTGCTGTAGAGCACCGCTCATTTTTTTTTTCCGATGCCCGCACACTCCCTCTGCCCAAAAACCACCTACCATCCGAAGACATCGGGAGAAGTATATGTACTGCTGTAGAGCGCCGCTCATTTTTTTTTCCCGCTGCCCGCACACTCCCTCTGCCAGATTGCACCTACCACCCGAAGACATCGGAAGAAGTATATGTACTGCTGTAGAGCGCCGCTCATTTTTTTTTCCGCTGCCCGCACACTCCCTCTGCCAGATAGCACCTGTTGGAGTAATTGCGGTACAAGAACGACTCTATTCTACTGCATGGGTTTATGCGGTATTGTGAAGGCGTTGCCAAGTCTGTAACCGTCAGGTGAAGACAGCTTGGGCGTCTGTGAGGATAATAATATCACTCTGTGTGTTTGCCTACCTAACCTCGCATCACATGCCAGCTACTTTGTAGCCACAGCTGAAGGAATAGCTGTACAGCAACTGCAGTGACAGTGCTGTTGCCTCAACAGGTTTTGAGCCTCGAGTTGCTCGAGCTAGCACACCAGAGTCACAAGCGTCGGTAAGCATGGCTACCGGCTCGTCAGGCGAGATCCGAAGAGGATTCGCCAAGTTCAGTGGCGACCCAGGCGACTACGTTGGCTGGCGAACTCTGCAGACCTCCTTATTCATGGAGGACAAGCTGCACAAGGTTCTGTTGGGAGTGGAGAATGCCCCTACGGATCCTGGACCAAGCGCTACGCCAAACCAGACTTTGGCATACCAAACTGCCCTGGAAGGATACCAGGACAAAAACGGACAGGTCTTTACCCGGCTGATGCTCGCCACATCTGAAACCGGGGGCTACCAGAGCGCGGCCTCGCAGACTGTGCAGGCATACGCGCCTATCGGGTCTTCCTACAACGGAGACGGTCGTGGAGCATTCCTCGCCCTGGAACGAAAGTACCAGGCCGCTGGGGTATACCGTACGCAGGAGCTGCACGAGAAGTTCATATCTTTGGCAGTTACTGCGGACCACGACTTTGATCCGGCCAATGTTATTCAAGACATGCGCCGGATCTGCAAGGAGCTAGCCGTGTATAACGACACGGTGGCTGACCACCGAAAGACGTTCGCTTTCCTGAAAGCACTGCGGGACGACCACTACAAAGAGTTCAAGACAGGGCTGCTGTGCGGCCAGGCTGCTGGGAGCGTCTTGTCCTTCGAGGAGGTCGCCGACCGAGCCACTTCGTTCCACGCGATGCACATTCGTGGTAAAGTTGCCTCGAAGAACACGTCCGGAAGCAGCAGCCGTGCGCTGAATACCGTCACACACGGCGGAGCGCGTTCTTTCCGTAAGGGCGGCGGTCATCATGGTCGTGGACGCGCGCAGCGCGGTGGACGCGGACGTGGCAGCTGGAACAACTCGTCGAACCGTAACAACGGGTCGTCGAGGGGGAACAACAGCAACGACCAGAACCATGGCGGCGCAACTTCTGGCAACGGAGCTGGTGGTGCGTCTTCCGACAACCGGTCCTCTGGACGGCCAAACCACTCACAGCAAAGACGCGGGTACGACAGGGACGGCTTATGCAGTTACTGTCACAATTCTACGGAACACACCTGGACGAACTGCCCGCTTCGCGCCTCCAATGCCACGCAGTTTTCGAACCGTGAACAACAGCAACCGCAGCAGCAGCAGCAGGTCAACACGACCGCGGAAGCCACGACACAGGCGTGGCTCACGCACGCGCGCGAGGTCGACCTCACGCTGGAATCGTTCGACATCGCCATAGGCGATCCCGAGCAGGTGCCGTTTGCGCCTGCTGCATCGACCCCTGAGGAGGCGTCCGATGTCAATGTAGGGCAGGTGTTGGCTGCGCCTGCCACAGCTTCGCTACCATTGTTGGAACGTGCTGTCCCATTGCAGGTGCCGATTGCGCCTGCCACAGCAGAGGAAACCGAGGAGCCTGCTGCCTCCTACGAGCAGGAAAAGGACCCGCCTGCCGCGATACAGCATGAGGAGCTGGTCGCGTACACCAACGTTTTTCGTGCAGTGGACAAGACAGCGCCCGCCGAGAATACGAGGGTGTTCATCGACACCGCCGCTTCGGGACACATGGTAAGCGGCGAGAGCCCAGTCTCACAACATGTAGTCGACTTGGTTGACTGCGACGTCCGCATCAAGGGTTCGTGCGGCACATCCAGCGCCACCAAGAAAGGTACGCTGAAGTTCAAACTCAAGAATGACAAAGGTCAACCCGTCCCGATAGAATTGGAGGTTCTGCTTGTGCGGGACCTTGGAGCAAACATATTTTCTGTCGGAGCGTTGGATGAGAAGGGGGTGAAGACGGATCTACTTTCGGCACCTCCGGCCCTGCGAAGCCGGAACCTGTCTTTCCCCATATCAACAGCAGAGGTGCCTCGAATGTACGTCGTGAATCTCATCCTGGACGACCTGAGTCTCGACCTGCCTAGTTCTCCGCTGGTTTTCCGTGCCGATACCGATGCCGGTGTCTGGCACCGGAGGATGGGACATTGCATTGCGCGCGCCCTGAAGCAGCTCTCGGATAAGGAAGGCACCGGCATCAAGTTCATCACCAACATTCAACCAGGTGACTGCGAAGTGTGCGATGTATCTAAAAGCAAGAAGGCGAGTCACCCCCCGGTTGGCCGCGCCCGTTCACTGACGCGAATGATGCTTATGCATCTCGACCTGTGGGGGAAACATGGTGTGCCATCGTATAGCGGATGTCAGCATATCGAAATGTTCACCGACGATAAATCTCGCATGCGGTGGGGCATTCCCCTGAAGACAAAGGATGAAGTGACTGACGCGCTCGAAACACTGATTAAAGAAGTCGCCGATCCCGAGGGCATCTGCATCGGGAAAATCCATTGCGATGGCGCAGCCGACTTCAAGGGTAGGTTCTTAGCAATGTGTCGGTCCTTCGGGATCGCTGTGGAGACAAGCCCCCCGTACGTCCCTCAAGGGAATGCTGTCGCCGAACGCGGTTTCGGGACCGTCATCGGTGCAGCACGTAGTCTCATGCTTGGAGCTCCGCACCTACCGCGTCAACTGTGGGCGGAAGCCGCGAAGGCCGCCATTTACATCAAGAACCGCACACCTACTGACGTCCTGGACGGCAAAGCACCACTTGAGGTTTGGGAGGACAAACCACTCGGCAGCTTGAAGCACATGCATGAGTGGGGGTCTGTAGCGTTTAAACACGTAGAAGCTCGCTCGCGAAACGATAAGTTTTCTGCCAGGGCCAAGAAGTATTACATGGTGGGATACAATACAACCAGCAAGACGTGGCGGCTATGGGACCCGGCGGAACCACTCAAAATTACAAACTCTGCTGAAGTGTCATTCCGCGAGGTAGATGCCCGCGACGTCGCTCGCCCCATGCACGGGTCTGACCCATTTCCCGAACAAGGCCAGATTTTCCAGCCCGGCATCATCACTACTGGGGCCGAGACAAAAGACGAGGAACCAGAACTGGCAGAAACGAACGACGGACCGGACGAAGAATCGCCCGCGGTGCGCAAAAGCGGTCGTACGACAAGGCCGCGGGACCGTCTGAACCTGTTTACGACGGAGCAGGTGTTCGAAACGGAATACGCGCTGGTGATCGGAGGTGAGATTGGGAACCTTGGTCAAGGGATACCTGGGCAACTAGGATACATGCCCGCCGATCCACCGAACTACCGCGCAGCGGTCAACGGACCAGATGCTGTTGGATGGATGAAAAGCATGGAGGAGGAGAATCGCTCCTTGCTAGACCACGACGTTTATGAGTGGGTCGACCCCCCGTGCGATGCTCAAATCATCCCGTCAAAATACATCTACAAATGGAAGTACAACGAGGCCGGCATCGCTGTTCGACAGAAATCGAGAATCGTAGTGCAAGGATTTTACGAAGCTGAGACCGGAACCGACAATGCTGCACCGGTAGCGTCTCTCCAAGCCGTCCATCTGATAGTTGCGCATGCAGCCAAGAATGGACTTGTTCTTCGCCAAGCCGACATCAGGACGGCGTTCCTCCACGCGACGATGGAACCGAGATCGAAACCAGTGTACGTCATTCCCCCGGAAGGATTCTCGTGCGACAGCGGGAGAGCCAGGCAAGTCTGGAAGCTCAGAGCATGGCTTTACGGGTTGCGTTTTTCCCCAAAAGGCTGGTGGGGCACTCTGCACGACTTTCTCCTGAAGATCGGATTTGTTGAGAGCACCGCTGAACCGTGCTTGTACATCCTGGACGACGGAGATGTGCTCCTTCTCGTTTATGTGGATGACATTCTGCTGACCGGGGAGGGCGAGAACAAAGTACTGAGCATAGTCGATCAGCTGAATGAGCGTTTCGAAACGGTGGACCTGGGAGGAGCCAGATTCCTACTCGGTATGGGAATCAACCGAGACAGAGCAGCAGGGACAATTATTTTGGAACAGGAAGCGTATACCAACGCCGTGTTGGACAAGTTCGGCATGGCCGACGCGCGTCCGACGACATCTCCGTCTGAGGCTGGACCGGTGTCCGTCTTGGAGGACGAGGTGCTGTCAGCGGAGGATACCACATATTTCCGCTCCGCCACAGGCTCGCTTCTATATCTCAGCAGGTGCACAAGGCCCGACATTACACACTCCGTGATGGTTCTGACGCGGAGTATGGCGAAACCAGGTCCGAGGGCGATGCAGAAACTCAAACGCGTACTCAGGTACCTGAAAGGTACGATATCAATCGGTGTACGCTACGGCGAGGACGCCGGAGATGGAAACGTCATTACGGCGTTTGTCGACTCAGATTTTGCAGGCGACCTAGACAAGGGCTACTCCACCACGGGAGTCGTGTTGTACTTCGCTGGTGGACCGGTGGAATGGACATCATCCAAGCAGACGGTGGTGGCGACCTCTTCCGTTGAAGCAGAGTTCGTGGCTTTGTCGAAGGGGTGCAACATCATCAAGTACTTCCGCCACCTGCTGGACACCATAAATCAGACTCTATGTCTTGAGGGTTGGATGGTGTATGTGTGTGTATATGTTAGAAGAAAATTAGCAGCTGAGAAAGGCAAAACAATTGATATTGAGTCAGAAGTTCTTAAGATAGCATTGTTTCGATAGGACATGGATATTGTTTTCGAGAGGACATTGAGAGAGAATTGGATCTGATGCATTGGTACTAGAATGACGTAGTTCTTGAGAGGACATGTTGGAGTAATTGCGGTACAAGAACGACTCTATTCTACTGCATGGGTTTATGCGGTATTGTGAAGGCGTTGCCAAGTCTGTAACCGTCAGGTGAAGACAGCTTGGGCGTCTGTGTGGATAATAATATCACTCTGTGTGTTTGCCTACCTAACCTCGCATCACATGCCAGCTACTTTGTAGCCACAGCTGAAGGAATAGCTGTACAGCAACTGCAGTGACAGTGCTGTTGCCTCAACAGCACCTACCATCTACAGTAGTAAGAATAACAGATGAAGTTAACACCGCGTTGCATTCGCGATTTTCAGGTTCGAGCCCTTCTGGAACATGTGGAACTGGAAGGCAGGGTACTCGATTGCTGTGGTGCCGCCCAAGACGCAGTCTCCACCGTCCTGAGTTCACACGGTCTCCGTGTTGCAACAAACGACATGAACCCGACGTATGTGTGTGTGTCAGGTCGGCTTCGGTGCAACCAAGCACTGAATCCGAGGTGTTAGCATAAAGTCGGTAGGCTGTGCTCAAAGACACATACGGCAGTGCTGAAAAGTCCCCATCCATGAAATTGGCCACTATTCAAAAGTGGCAAATGTTCAGTGTTCACGTCCAATTTTTAACTTAACCCGTTGGCGGCGCTTTTTTTTTTTTTGTGTACCTCCTTACCCTCAGATTGGTCGCAGATACGCACCTGGACGCCGCCACAGACGCGTTTGTCAAGGCGTACGTCGAGGAAACGGTGCGTCCGGACTGGGTCGTGACGAGCCCACCCTACAAGCACGCCTTCGCCATTTTGAAGCAGGCGATGCGGGTCGGGCGTATGGGAGTAGCCTTCAAGCTGAGGTTGACTTTTCTGGAGCCCACCAAAACCAGAGGGCGGTGGCTAAAGGAAAATGCGCCATACAGGGTTGTGATGCTCCCCCGCGCTACGTACCGCGGAAGATGATGTAGCTCTACTGAGGCGTGGTTTATATGGGAGACAGGGCGGGTTGGCGAAGAAGGCCGCAAGCCTGCGATTTGCTTTTCCTTGCCTGACGGTGCTCTCTAGAATTGTAGGTGCGCTTGTGTGAAAGTTGCATAGCAACAGCCCAAATGTAAGCGAGTGTCAGAAGTATATGCTCTTGAACCTGAATGGCAATGTCTGCGTGTTTGCCTCCCATGGCCACTACCAGCGATACCCCTGTCCGTGCTGACGTCTTGCTTGGTGGTCCGTGATGATGTCTCGGAGAGACGCCCGACGTTTGAAATTGTGTTGTGCTGGAGAACAACGGCACAGCAGGACACCCCGTTGTTCCTTGTGTGCCTGCGTGCACTTGATGGCCAGACCTAAGCTGAGCGCGATACGTTTGCGACTGGCGGTCGACAAAGTAGAAGTTCCTCTTGGTTTTCAACGCACAATATCATCTACGTTGTTCGATGGTGCATTTCCCAACATTCAGGTTACTAGTGTAAGCTTGGGCCACTTTGTATTGTGCCATCTTGCAGTCGTCGTCGTCGCCAGTGCTGCCAAAAAAACAGCACCACCTCCCGCCCCGCTAAAAAAATGACATACACCTGTCCATGACCTAGTCCATCAACCCAACAACAATGAAACACACACACGCCGCACATGGTTTGTGTGAAGGTGCAGGCGTACAAGGCCCAAACAATTCGTGCTAACTTGTACCAGTAGAACAGCCAAACGCGGCTGCACCCCGTTAAGAAAGCCCTCCCTGGGTCACGACGTGGACTCCACCGTTCAGCTGTGACAAGGACATTGGAACGAGATACATATTGCGTCGGGGAGAGAACGAAGTCTTCGAGTTAGCTGTTTTTATGGGGAAAAAAACAACAGATAAAACAAAGTTGAAGTTGGCCGGTTGAATGTCACCAGAGAGAGACCCAACGAAAACCTCAGTCTGCCTTTGCGAATGCCCCGGGGGGTGAACGAACTTTGTAGGGGAAAATGAAGCTCCGGAACGGACAAAAGGTACAAGGGCATCAAAGATAAACTGCGTCCTCAACGTGTTTATGCAATGAACCAATTTGTCTGTTGGGTTGGGGAGGGGCGATATCACGGAACGAGCTTTGCGCTGGGATAAGAGACTCATGGATCCCCTCATGGCTATTCCGATCCAAGTAATGTTGGTGTTTACTTAACTACCATGGTCATCGTCCTCTACCCAACGCACGTTGTTTGTGTCTAGGCCGTAGGGGAAGGAGTACAACTGGAACCTACAAGTAGAAAGCAAGGACGTTTCGTTGTGAAGGGTTTCGATTCACCCTTTACTGCTACCATCGGCATCGCACGTGCAAGATATTCGGTTGGCTGCTACAATTATTCGTTCAAGGGGGTGTGGTGTCTTGCGCTACCGCTGCAACGCGTGCTATTTTTTCCACAGCGGTTAATGGGATCCTCCCGCACATGTTACATATTTCAGCCTGCGGCCATATTCAGAGCACTAAGCAGTTACGCACACGCAGCACGCCCAACAGGCGAAAGTAATATGTACCGTACACTACAGGGTACGGGCGCACGGCGGCACTCTTCGGGCCTAATCCTACCGTAGGTGACACAAGATACCACACCCCCTGGACCGATTGTCAAAGCTCAATCACTCCACGACGAAGAGGACGCAGAAGTCAAACGACACGTTCTCAAAAATCTCTTGGCCAGGCGGCTTCAACGCCGCCGTTTTCGGCCTTGCCGATCATTTTGTCGTGGAGAAATCGAGCTCTGAAAACAGATTCAGGGGGTGTGGTATCTTGTGTCACCTACGGTAACCGGCAAGACAGCAGCGGCTTGCGGAGTGTTTCCAACCTGCAACATCACATGACATGGCGTACATGTGCAACACGGCCTACGTAGAACGCAGACAACTCTGCGAAACCGGCGAGAGGGATCCTTCTTTTCTACGTGCACACAAAAAACTTGACCGGGAGGCCTATCCCCAAGCTGTAAGTGTTGCTGATGTGCGTAAACTTTGAGTGGTGTGCTCTCCGGGCCAACTTGAGTTGTCGCGCGTACCACGACACATGATACACGGCAGCAGCGCACAACACACGAACAAGCAGGTGGTGTGCTCCCGAATATGCGAACCCACCCACAATTATCAGTGCCGACTATCACAATCAAGCGTGAACGTATGCGTATCCTGCGGAACTCTCCTTCTCGCAGAGAGGCAGAGACAAGGAGCGCTGTCCATGAACACCGCATGGTGCGCGGCGAGACTCGCGCTGCGGCGTGATTTCCAAGGCCATCCAAGCATCCAAGGCCACTTCGGCGATGCCCCAAAGTTAGTGCCCAACACCCTTGTACGCAAAGAAAACGGGATATATCAGTAGCCACATACCTGCTCCACGTAGCCTCGGCGTTCTTGCCAGTCGTTCTCGGTCCCCTAGCTGAGCTTTCCACCTCTCCGTCAACCCTCTGGCCACGGTCTTACTGTAGCCCAGTTAATAAGGCCTCTGAAGGAGGCGTGTTTTTGTATGAGGTCTGCGCGCCAGGGGCGCGTAAAAATAAAAAATCCTAAAGCCAATAACACTGCACGGCGGTGTGCTCCCGGCACTTCCCTGAGGGGCTTGCGTGTCGAATACCAGCTTGCCTGAGGGGCTGGCGTGACGAATATATGCAATAAATGGTAATTGTTTATCAGCTGTTCCTGGGATAACATAGTCCCCAGTCTCAACGCCACAGACCGCTGAGGGCGACAGTGCACTAACACGATATCGTGGAGCCTAGCTAGGCCAGGTGTTGGTACAGCGATGACGGAAAGAGAAAAAGAGTTTGAAGAAGGAATGAAGAAAGCAGCAGCCGAGATTGCGGAGTTACGGAGGAGAATTGCGGAGGCAGAGGAGAGGAGTTCAGCGGGGGACTCTACTAGAGACAGGGTGGATGGCGCCGGGTATTCGTCTGGATACTATAGGGATGGAGCCGGGGGAACGGCTAGTTTCTTTCAGGATTGCGGGAGGAACGGACCGGCAGAAAAGCATCTGCCCGTTTCGGTGTCTCTTCAGCTCAACAGCGAGGAGCCTGAGTTCTTGGACAGCTTCGGTCTCGAAGTGGAACGTCTGGATGTCTCCAATTTGGAGCTATTGGCTAGCTGGGGATCGGGTAGATAGTGCAGCATCCGCCCATTCCTGCGTCTCTTCCACAGCATCAACTCTACGAGGTGCAGCGGGAGTACGGAGCCGGCGGTGGACTCGGAGTACAACAGCAGCATGGTCAACAGCAGTCATGCGGAGGTGTTCCCGTACAGCAGTCGTTCCAGCAGCAATGGAGGCACGGCGGGTTTGACAGAGGGTCTGCGTTCCACCAGCAGCAG
This sequence comes from Ectocarpus siliculosus, assembly GCA_000310025.1. Lineage (NCBI taxonomy): Eukaryota > Phaeophyceae > Ectocarpales > Ectocarpaceae > Ectocarpus > Ectocarpus siliculosus. The sequence continues at coordinate 236,998 of FN648381.1, forward strand.
CCAGGCGTGGTGTACGGCAACGATCGTGGTGGATTTCAGCAGCCGCAGCAGCAGCGATCGCCACAGCCGCAGCGGAACGGAGGATTTGCCACATTTGCTTCGTTGCATCAGCAGCAGCGTGACGGTGAGTTTGCCGGCGAGAACGAGGGATATTCTCCTCGCGGGTCGTTTGGCGCCACGCAGCAAGCATGCCGGTGTGTCACGAGTGCACACCACCAGTCGCCGAATCAGCAGCCAGCAGCGTCAGCTGTGCCTTCATCAACAGTGACAGCAACGGCGGCGGTGCGGACAGCAGCAGCGGCGACGTCCCCGGTGGTCGCGTTGACGCCGGGCATCGAGACGATCGCAGCGGCGGCAGCGACCACGGCGGCGGCGGGGGCTGCAGCAGCAGCGGCGTCCCCGGTGGCCGCGTTGGCGCCGGACATCGAGACGGCCGCAACGGCAGTGGCGACAACAGCGTCGGTGGGGACAGCGTCAGCGACGGACGAACTAGTCCGTCCGTCCGCGATAGATGTGCACCGTTGCACAGAGCAGCAGACTGTTGGTTGTCATTCCTCACTTTCTGTTGTAAATAAGATTGTGCTGCCATCTACCTTATCGCTCAAGCTACGAGACTGACTACGCAGCAGACTCAAAAAGCATCAACACTCTTATTCGATGTATACCACCCATGCATACGCCCCTCAGACTAACACGATGCATACCACCCATGCATATATATGCAGCAAGAGAGAAAACAGGCCTGTTGTTGTCTGTCTCAACTGTTGTGCTGCTGTTGCTTTTCACGTATAACGACACAACAGGCGACAAATGAAACGACGCGCATCGCCTTCTGCGCGACGCGTGCACCCCAAAGCGATAGACACGATAGCCTTCAACCTTGTCTGAAGCAATTCAGCAACAGCAGCATGGTCACTCAGAAAGAAAAAATAAGGAATGTGGCGCGCAGCACGCAGGACCCTCTTGCGCTGTTCAACCGGCCGTTTCCATGGCGAAACAGACAAGGAACAGTCCAGGCCGAGTCGTGTCCGCCACAGCAGGCAGAAGCTGCTGAAACTCGGGGAGGGGTAATGGTTTGCGATTGCCCACCGAACCATACTTCGGGCGCCACGAGGTTTACACTGTAGCTCGAGATCGGTATTTGACATAGGGTCGGGCAAGGGGTGGGCTATGCGAATAAAAGTTCCACCCACCCACCCACGGATATTGAAATAAGAGACTGAAGCTAAAGCTTCAGAATCTTCAACCGTGCTGCCGTTGCTATTCTTCATGGATATCGGCACAGAGAAAAACATGAGGAATGCGCATCTCCTACGCGAGCACGGCGTGCAGCCCAAGCGACAAGAGACGATAACCTCACGACCTTTGCAGCATTTTCCGAGCACAACAGCAGCCACCGCATGTGTAAGACGGTCACTACAAGAAATCACAAACAAAAACAAAAAAAAGTTGTGGCGCACAGCACACGCAGGACCCTCTTTTGCTGTTCAACCGACCGTTCCGACGGCGAAACAGACAAGGAACAGTCAAGGCCGAGGCCTGTCGCCCACAGGAGGAGCAAGCTGTTCAAACTCGGGGAGGGGTCATGGTTTGAGGCGCCACGAGATATGCACTGTACCCCGACATCAGCATTTGAGACAAGGTCGGGCTAGAGACCAGGTCGGGCTAGGGGTGGGGGATGCGAACGAAAGTTCCACCCACGGATATGGAACGATGAGACTGAAGCTACAGCTTCAGAAATGAAATATGAGACTGAAGCTAAAGCTTTAGAAAACCCAACCTGTTCGTTGCTCGCTCTGGGCCGTTGGAAGATGTCACGAAGCACTGCATGGTGAGTATCAGGCAGGGCCCAAGTCCATTTGCTTGACATGAACAAATGCGCAAATCGCCTCACATGCAGCAGCCGGGTGCACGGGTAGGCTCTTAATGAGCAAGTAGCAAAACCACCTGCGGTTGACGTAGTTCGATGTTGTTGGGACCCCACCAACCAGCGAAAGGTAGACAACCAGGAACAGAGCGGAGAGCAGACAACCCCACTAACTCTCGTCCCTTTGGCCCACCGCAAGCTACAAGTGTAACGGACGGCGGTCCTCTCAGCAACACAACCAAAGAACAGTGCGGACTTTCATCTCCTGTGAGAAACAAAAAATAACATGACCACTGCTGTACACGGACGAACCATAATTACGTGGTATCAAGTCCGTCCGCGATAGATGTGCACCGCTGCACGAGGTGGGAACTGTCCGTTGCCACACACCTCACTTTGTAAATACGACTGTGCTGCCATCTACCTTATGGCTCAAGTTACGACTGTTACGACTGACTACGCAGTGACTGCAAAAGGATCAACACCCTTATTCGATGTATTTCACACCACATGCATATGCCGCTTAACTGTGCGATTCATACCACCCATGCATATGCAGCAACATAAAGAAAAGCCCGGCGGCTGTCTGTCTCTTCAACTGTTGTGCTGCTGTTGCAACAGGCGACAAAGTACGTGACGCGCATCGCCTACTACGCGAGCAACGCCTACGCGAGCAACGCGTGCAGCCCAAAGCGACAGAGACTGAAGCAATTCAACAACAGCCACATGGTCACTCGCGAAGAAAATCACACCAACAAAAAACAAATGTGGCCCGTAGCACGCAGGACCCTCTTTCCCTGTTCAACCGGCCGTTCCGATGGCGACACAGACAAGGAACAGTCCAGGCCGAGTCGTGTCGGCCACAGCAGGTTGAAGCTGCTGAAACTCGGGGAGGGGTAATGGTTTGCGATTGCCTACCGAACCATACTTCGGGCGCCACAAGGTTTACACTGTAGCTCGAGATAGGCATTTAAGACAGGGGTGGGCTATGCGAATAAAAGTTCCACCCACAGATTTTGAAAGATGAGACTGAAGCTGAAGCTTCAGAACTACAATAGTTCCTCACTTTTGCGAACCGGGGCATAGTTGTTCGAAACTCTTGTAAGTACGAACCTAAGTCTAACGTCCACCCCACCCCTCAGGCTTTATGATCAGCGTGAAGCACCCGGTCCAGAGTCTCGACCGGAATGCCTCCACAATGGCCGCTGGCATGGGTTCTTCCCCTGCCACACCGTCCGGCACGCCTAGGTGAAGCAGTCGCTCCTCGTGAATTGTACGCCGCGACCCCTCGCATTCATCATCATGCTCGTGTCCAACGAAACCTGCACGTCGCCGGGAAAAACAAACGATGATGCAGGCTTGTATTTTAGGGGGGTCCAGTCTATGTCGAAAAATGGAGAGCGGACGAATGTTTACGTGGCGTGTAGTATCTGTGAGAAAGGGACATGTTCACGCAACGTGGGCGGCACGCGGGTCTTGTGCTGCGGTCGGACTACATCATGTTTTATATATACATTTCTTGTTATTAGTATGAAAAAAAAAAGGTGGCTCGATTTTTGTATTTCTACAGCAGTATGGACCAGACGCCGACTTGTACATAGAAGTCGTACGAGTGTCGACTTAGTTGTGCTGTCACAGCATCGTCCACGCACTTCTGCCAGTGCTGGTTTTTGATTGGAGTCTTGTAGGTCGAGATACAGCAGTGGGATTCTCGAGGTGTGGAAGCAAAAACGTGAACCAGAGCAAAGATTTTCATGCACAGCTCGATTAGTCCTGTGTTTTTGCTACAGCAGTATGGACTAGACGCCGAACGACGTCCGCGTACTACGGCAACGACCTAACTGGATGGGATACTTCCTGTCACGGCGAACCATAGTACCATTCGATGCAATCAGCCGTTCGTGTGTCGCTGCCACATGTGTCGACGACAGGTACACGTAGAGTTTTCGCCATGTGGTCGTTACCGCGCAGGAGGACCCCTCGGAGATCTTCCACATGGTGCTACAACGACAGCAGTACAACTATACATCGATGTCGTAGGAGAGTGGAGTTGTGCTGTCACGGCATCTTCCACGCACTCTCCTACCGGTGCTTGCGTCGATTAGAGTCTTGTAGGCCGAAATACAAGAGTGGGTTGGGTTCCCGGGTTGTGGAAGCAAACCTGCCTGCAACAACAGAGAAGGCGGTGTTCTATTTACTACATACAGCAGTATCCCGCTCAACTTTTTTTTTTTTGTACATGCGGTTGCATATTTCTTTGCCACTGCCGAAAAATACCGCTGGATCTTTACGCAGTCCATCTTTCGCATTCATTATTTACACCGAACGACGCAGGGCGGGTTGACCTTCATTGTTGTTGTTGTTGTTGTAGTTTTTGTTGTCTTCCCAATAAAAACCACTCCGATCTCTCTCTATCCAGTAACTTCATATGTCCGTACTGGTCCAACACTTGACGCGGTCGATTCCCGTGGTCACAGGCTAACTTACCCTCAAAAGGTACACTCAAACAAACTGGCCCCGAGGGGTCCGCAAGTCAACAGAAATCAACGACAGATATTCTGGAGTCCTCCGCTCCCTCTGTGCGCTATGCGAGGTAACAACTGAGACTAGGAGTCAGCATCACGGGCCAGAGAGAAAGAGATACTCCCCCTTGGTTCAATCTTGGTGCTTCACACGCAAGCAGAGACAAGGCCATCTGACCCAGAAAAAGAGAGACAAAAGAGCGACAAGGAGAAAAAAGAGAAAAAGAGAAACAAATAAAAGGAAACAGACGAAAAGAGAATCGTTTTCCACGACACAAACGTCAACGTCTCCGGGTTTTTTTTTGTTCCCTTGCCCTTCGCACTCTTTCTTTGCGGCGGTGTTCACACCGACTTCGAACCAGAACGTGGGGTGCAATTTCCTCTCTTCGTACCTTCCTCGTCGGCCTTCTCCATCGTGATGTACATAATGCATACATACCTCGATTTTTCGGCTCTCCGATTCCGATTGACAAGAAGACTACGGACTGACATGTCCCTTTCACCCCCGACGCAACCGCGCGCTCGTTGAGTGCCGAAATTCTTTACCACTTCCTTGTCTCTCCCAACACCGTCCCTTTTTCCCGCCCCTACAAATCCTCTCCCCTGTAGCAAGCTCATTGAGGGATCCGGACAATCCTTCTTCTTCCTCTTTCCTTCCTTCCGGGCACTCACCACCATCCGTCCTGGATGTTGGCCCCCAGCCCCATTGGGGGGCGGGGGGCCAATCCTTAACCCTAGTGAAGGGTATGCTTGGCCTCCCCAGTACATCGTTACACCCACTGTTGTGTAATAATACAGAGAGAACAGTATATGCGTGCTGCCAGCCTTTCGTCGAAGTTGGGATGGTCGACAACCACCATTTCTGCTCTAGAGCATGCCCCGGGGAGTCGACACGCTGGGCGCCGCTCGTCTTTCCAGAACATTGCTGAAGTTTTCTGGGGGTAGGGTTTCTGTCAACGCCTCTTTCAGGTCTCTTGCCGCTCTCTCCGGCTCACTTCACGTCGTGATACGATCTGTCTGGCAGCTGCATTGATCCACAGGATCGAAAACAAACGCTCCCAATGTACAAAGTGAAGTTTGTCACACGAGTCTTGCACACGTACCGTCATGACAAAGAACACCTAAACGCACACATGTAGATGACCATGCTAAAGTCTTCCACACATAATACACGATGTTTAATGTGCACGACCGATCCAAGTCAGTAGCCCATCATCTATGTGTTGCCGAACATCGTTTGTACTACTGTACCCACTTGATTGCCCTGACGCTTCGTGGTGACCTCCCTCTACGAGCTCTTCTCGATTGCCTTCCCGAAGTTGACCGCCCCCGTCCGGCGCGAGTGGTGGTACGCGCAGAAACCCGGGTGCTGCTGGGCCGCGGCCCACTGTTTCACATGGTCCTTTTTCTCTGTAGATGCTGCGGCTCGTTATTCCCTTGATGGCAGAACCACTGCCCATTCGCCCGGGTTACAGCAGCGGTCGCGTCGGGGAAGAGCTCGGGTGTGGAATTAGCTATGTGCAGCAGCTGGTCCCACACCACACGCGGGGCATCCTCTGAATGTCATTCGTGCGCCATGTTCTCCCCAAACTAAGCAACTTCCTCTGGATCCATGATGGTGATATTGGTATTGCTGCTGTTGTGTTGGCAGGTAGTGCTAGGAGTGATAAAGTCAAAAAATACTCGCCCCCGTGCACGTTTCGCCTTTTCGGGGAGGGTTTCCGTGACTACTGTACATACCGGATGGCATACCCGATAAACCCAGTATAAATCTGGTACGAAATATAATGCTGGGGCTGTTGTATGCCCTTGCCTTCCGGAATTACGTAACAGGACTGAGGGCCAAGGTTACGAGGCCTTTTCCCGAGTCCTCCTACGTTTGTGCGTGGGTGTTATCCTTGTACGTTTGTGCGTGGGTGTTATCCTTGTCCCTTTTCAGCTAACTGCCACACCAAAACGCAGAGTCTATCTCTGGCGTGGCTCATGCTGCTGCTGCTGTAGGGTGCTGCTGCTGCCTTGTTATTGTTGCTGTTGAGGCGCTTGTTCCCATTTCGCTTTGGTTTGCATGTAGCCCAACCGCCTTTTGAGTGCGTGTGTGCTTCGTCTCTGCAAACGAAGGCCCTCCAAAGTGGCATTCGGAGGGGGTGCGATGCCTTTCACCTGAGGGTTGCTTCGGCGGCGGGTGGGCGGTGACATTAAGAACTGTGCAGTGCAGAAGATGCAGGATACCATGTTTTATCTTTGTTCAGATCAGGGCGGCGAGGCGACAAGTTTTATATGAAAAACCACGGCGCCCTCTCCTTTTTCTCCTCCGGTTTCCTTCAGCACCTACATACCTAGCATTCAATGTGATTTACCAGAGGGGTAAGCGGGTCGACGTACAGCTAATGCCTCCCCGTTCGGTTATCTCGTGGGATTGCTTGAAGCCTGTTGCCCCGGTGGTCTAGTTGAAATCCTCGAAACCTTCTAGAGGTCAGGTCGGGGGTTCGAATCCCGGCGTAAGCGAGCTTTTCTTGCAAAGTGAGTTTTTCTTTCGCTTCCGCTTCTGGCCTAGTGGATAGCGCTAGTTCGTGTGTACACAGAGAGAAGAGAGTGCTGAACTCCTCTTGCATAAAAATCGAAGGCAACGTACCGCAGGAGGGGAGGGAAGAGAGGGGCCCTTCTGTGTGACCACGGGTTGGGTTGGAGTAAACGGCACTAGTTGTCGGCGCTGATTTGAGTTGAAGCCAAAACAACCAACAAAAAATACAACAGCAGTCAGTCACCCATCACAGCCTTGATGTGGGTGTTCCTCCGCTGTTGGGTACTAAACCTCTGTGGGAGCATGGGGTGGCGTGCGGTACGACCGTGTGCACGTTCAAGTGCATGTGTGTTGAACGTGGTGCTGTGTTGTGTGTCTCAGGCATGACTCAGCGGGTCTCTTGGACCGCAGCAGAACAAAACAGAACGGGAAAATCCAGTAGGAAGTATGTCACTACAGTGTAAAGGGTAAAGCGGGGACGACCGTACTCATATAGGAAACTTGTGTAAATGACATTCGGGTAAATATCGGTTCGGGTTACCCTACACTAAGCTATATCAGGGATATTTTAGCCATCGCATACATCCTACTATAGTATTTTCTCATGTGAAGCAAAACAGAAAAATACCAGTTAGTTCGAAGAAGCAACGGACAGCACGCGCGCGCAAGCTTCTCTCCGTCGATTGAGAGTACGAGCTGCTGAGCAAGTATACTGCGGTAGAGCGCAAGGAACAAAGAGCACATCTTGGAGGGTCTGGCTTCGATCGGTGGAAGGGAGCGAGAAATCAGTTGGGGTGTAATTTCGTCTCTGACAAAAAACGGCTCTTCTTTCTGTTGTCTCATGGCTGGTTTAGCCTATTTCGGCGTCTCCATGTTTCGTGCGATGCGGAATGTTCTTCTTACGCACTCGTGCCGAGCGACCATCAACAGCCAGCGTGCAGTAAAGCACCCCCAAGCGTGGGGTTGCTCGGAGCCCATAATGGGAGTGATACGTCAAGAACTGAGGTCGCACTCGCTGGTTATGTCGTCTGGGTTCACCAGACCAGCAGTTAACTTTTTTCGGAATATATCGACCCCGAAACGTGACGAACCCGGCTGGAATATCAACCGCTGGAATATATCTGCTGTTTGCTGTGCATATATATAGCGTTTTTGTATCTCATCTGGTCAACTCCCACTTCCAGCGTTTTCTTTTTCCTCTCTGTCTCGTAAACCATGTTTTCGATGTCCGTCCCGGCTAATGCGCGGCTAATGTGCGGTGGTGATTTTGCCACCATATGGTCGTCCGGCTTAATCGGCGGGCGGCCGTCTTACCCTGGTACACAACATTTTATCATGATTCCGTTCAAGCCCATCCAAAAACATCATCTGCCGTAAATGATCCCTCAACACCCGAAAAAAAGGCACCCAACCTCAGCAAGGATGGCCTACTAGTCTACTGCTGTAGGTTAGGGAGCATGATCGCCGTTCATCAGCGGCGTGTTGAGACCATACCTGAACACAGAGTGTTGATTCTGTGATAAATTTTGCTGCTGTTGTCAGGCCAAAGGACGGATGAGGGGAGAGGCGATCGTGTGGTCGGTGTATGCGTGTGCAGGGTGTTTGCGGACTGGTGGTTGGATTTTACATTGGAAGTCCAAAAATGGTCCGACCGAGACCAAGAATTGATTTCGAAAACAGCTTCCAGTGTATTTTCCAAGAAGGCATGCAGTGTAGAGTCATTTTAAACTCGATTTATGGACCGGCGGGACTTTTTTGGGCCTTTCGCCGCTTCGTACATTTTTGGTGGACAACCCCCGTGATTCAAAACTCGAGAATAGATCTTCACAGGATAAAAACACAGGACTGTTAGCCTACGCCAATACAATGGTGTGGGCGGGTGGGCCGCCGCTGTGATGCAGCCCAATTTGATCAACCGGAAACAAGCAGCAAGATAAATTAGAGTGCCTTTTCGCAAGGTGATACGAATTGTGTATGGCAACTCAACGAGTATCGTCGCGTTGCCTGTCTGAAGCTTTCGATTTTTTCAGCGAGTAATAATCAAGGTAGACACCAAGAAGACGCCCGATGAGCACACAGGAACCGGGGGACCCCAAAAACAAAAAACAAAGCATGAAAAATATAAAAAAGAAAGAAGCGAGAACAAGAGAGCCAAACGCGACAGGCTTCAGGGAGGAGGCAAAAGAGAGCACAGAAAAAAACACCGTCGCTGCTCGCGCTGAACTGCTGGAAGCTCTCACATAGCACTGCATAATATGCAGCAAACATTAGCTAGGGCCCAAGTCCATTGCTTGACATACAGATGTAGCGCCCATCGCTTCACATGCAGCAGCCGGATGAATGGGGAGCCTCAGCGAGAAGCAAAACGACTGCGGTTGACATTCGATGTTGTTGGGACCCCAACGGCGAAAGGCGAGAGAGAGAGAGAGAGAGGTAGACTAAAAGAGGAGATCAGAGAGAAGACAAGGCTTGCCTCTCGAGAAGACAATCACTCTCGTCCCTCTGGTCCACCGCAGGCTGTCAGACATGATTTGTCTCGAACGGCGATGATATCTGATGTGGGCTCAGCAACAACAAACACCACAACAAACAAATATAGTCGCCGTTTGCGAACTGTGGACTATCTATCTTTTGTGGTAGGAAGTGAGAACTAAAATGAACATGATTGTAGCACCACGGACGAACCATCATCTCAATGCGCTTGCCGTCCGCGATAGATGCGCACCGCTGCACGAACGAGCAGACTGACTGTTGGTCATCATACCTCACTACGTAAATACGATTGTCCTGCCTACCTTATCGCTCAAAGTACGACTACGCAGCAGACTCAAGGTAAGCCAGCAACACGCTTACCGATGCATACCACCCGTGCCGCGCGGCAAAACAAACACAAGAAACTAAGGCGGGCCGTCTGTTGTTGTTTGTCGCTTCAACTGTGCTGCCGTTGCTCTTCACGGACAACGAGCAGACGCGAGCAACGGGTGCAGCCCAAAACGACAGAGACAAAAACTTTACGACGTTAGCAGCACATTCCGGGCATATATTGCAGCAACCGCATGTATGTGTACAACGGTCACTCAGGAAGAAAATCACAGAAAAAAAAACGTTTGTGGCGCGCAGCACTCTCCGGCCATTCCCATAGGCTTCTTGCAATAGCCCCGCATTTTTTACAAATCGCCTGTGGGGGGGGGGGGCATGCGCTTTTTTGGGCACTCTAAAACCAAGACGAATTGGGGAGGGCTTTTCAAAACTTGAAGCCACTGGCTTGACAGCTGCGGAGGCCGTGGCACCACTTACCGAGCAACGATAACGCCAGGATAGGACAGCAGAACACTCCTACGCCCCTTGGCATGCTCTAGACATTCCCATCACGAAGAACAGCTCGGCGTCGGCTTCGTTTTAGGCAGCTCCTTTTGCGGCGAGATTTGGGGACTCCGCGCAGAATTTTTGAATGTATTAAAAAAATTTACATTACGTGAAATTTAAATCAAACTGCAAGACCGTAGCCGCCGCCCGGCCTGCTTCGGTGGTGCATCAGCGCGCGCACACGCACAGCACCCGGCAGAAGAGTCACGTAGGGTTAAACGGGGGCGGTCTAGGGTGAGGACCATGGCCCTTCCATCGCAAGCCGGCGGTGCTGCAGGGGCGGGAGCCGATGGGTCGGCTCGTTGCTACATCCTGGGAGGCTGTATCTGGGTAGGCCTTCCCGGTGGGCAACACCACTGCAGAGCGTGTGGCCACCTCGTCCACAACCTGTGCCTGCAGTATCTCCTCGGCACGGATGACAGCAGTGACGCTGGAATTTTCTGCGGGGGCCTCGCCTGCATGACGACCATGGGCGAGGAGGACAAGTCTAGGCAGATAGCTGCCGGGCAGAGAGCTCGTATTGAGAGAGATGAGCGGCAGAGAGCCGAGCGCGACCAACGATGTGGCGCAGGGGATCGTTGCGTTGGTGGAGCTGACAAGATCTGCGCAAAGGCCTCTTGCTGTGGTTCCCGGCGCCACTTCAAATGTACGGGACTGCCGTGTCAGTCGGGCTGCTCGGCGGAAGGTGAGCTCGTGTACATGAACATGTTTACCAGGAGGGACGCCCTCCTTGGGCTGTTACTAAAATATGACAAATTTGAATATCACCGCTCACTAACCACAGACCACAAGGACTACGCGCTTGGATGTGGCTTCCAGTTTGAACTGCTTGTGTTTGTAGTGTCTCCACGGCAGGCTTGCTTCAGCTGGTTACAAAGAACAGCTTAAGACCGTCCCCATGCAAAATCCTCGTGCGCGATGCTCCTCCGTCGCGCTGCGATGAAACGAACCCCCTTCTTTCCCCTTCCTTTTTGCTCGTTTTTTGCCCATTGCTGTTTTTCGGGACAGCCAGCGGAGAGGACGACGTCACCGACCTCACTTCTGTACAAGGAAACGGGGACGAGGAGGAGGAGGAGGAGGGAGAGGAGGAGGAGGAGGAGGAGGAGGAGGAGGAGGAGGAGGAGGA
>FN648381.1:250279-268190 GCA_000310025.1 Ectocarpus siliculosus
ACGCCCATAGGAAACAGGGGGAAGCGTACAACCGCTAACAAGACCCCGGCGTCGTCGAATACCCGCAAGACAAGGCTAGCGAAGGAGGCAGAGGAGCAGGAGAAGTTGAAGACGTCCGTCATGCAGTTCAAGGCGGTGAAGCAGGGAATTTCGGACTGCTTCACTGCCCCGGAGTTCCTGCAAAGCTTGGTAGATGCGCTCACTCCGCATGCGACGGACGGGGCGGCGAAGAGGGCGATCGCGAGCGCCCTCGCGAAGGAGTCGACCGCTTGGACGGATAGCGCCAAGACTAAGGGTGCCGCTGCTGAGCAAGCTATTATCACCAACCTCCTTACTCCGAAGGTCACGGCAGCATGCAAGGTGATGACTAAGAATGACCATGCGTTGGGACTTGAATTTTTGGGTTGTCCCTAACTCTACGGCGATAAACTTGTTGGTCGCGTAGGTACGTCCTAGACGTCGACATCAGGACGACAAAAAATGTGGTGGTGGGTTTTCTACTGCAACCTGGAAGTGGATGATATTTTGACGAAGTAGGTTGTACCGGGCTACGTCAATAACGAACGCTAATCTCTCACTCACGACACCTGTGCGTCGTCATATCTTTCGTTTTTTACCGGATGTGCAGTCGTTAGATACCTCTGTGGAAGCCGCTACCAAGGTACTCCAGGAGAAGCCCGACGTTGCCCCTGCGCGAGGCTCTAGAGGGGTGAGGGAAGAAGAAGTCCCTGGAGTCGTATGCGATTTTGTGAAGCTGTGTGTAGACTGCAAGGCGGTTAAGGAGGAGCAACTGCCAGCCTCATGCTGACGCTGGCAAAGAATACCGTATTTCATCTAATGTACGAAAAAAACACAAGACTTCCTGATGCGCTAAATAGTCGACATTGCTCACGGTGTCACTGCCTGTAGGACACCATACGGAGGCGTCGTGTGTGCTGGCACGTTCGGGTTGTTGTGAGGGCAGAATAACCGAAGGCCAATGCAGTCTCTCGAAAAAATCCAACCCGTAGTCTAAGCCGGAACCAACATTTTGAGCGGCCTCTTGTACTGCCGCCCCGTGCGCGCGAGAATCAACGGGTTCCGTTTTCCCGGTGCCCTCCGTGTGGCTACTGTGTCTCTGGTGCATTTATGTTGTTCTCTTGCGTATTTTTCGAACATCAATCTACACCAAAATGGGTTGGCACGTGCTCACCAAAAATTAACGGCCTTTGGGCCCCTTTAACGGCCTTTGGGGTGATAGGTCGGGTGAAATGTGCTCGCCGGTGTTGAGGTCGTTATTGGGTGGGAGGTAGATACTTGGACCTTTCTTGCCACGCAAGCTTTGCTGACGTGACTCCACGACCGTTCGTCGAATCGCACCTCGCAGCCTTGGGTATCCGAATTGAAGGCAGCTGCCAAGTCAGGTGCGAAGGACGGAGCCAAGGACGGTTCAATATCCGCGAAGGAGGACATAGCCAAGGTGCAGACTGACGTCTCCAAGGTTCACTCGGACGTGAAAAAAATGGGTCAGGTGGTTGTGGCGGGCATGGGTGAAGTGTTGAAAGCTTCGCTCGATGAGTTTGCGAAGGCCCAGGAAGACATGTTGAAGAAGCACGCCGAGGCCCAGGATGCAAAACTCCGGGACTTGACGACGCACGTGACGGAGGGTTTCAGAACAGCGTGTGACTTCATCGTCCAACAGGTCATCGCCCAGGTACAGAGGTGAGTGTTGACGTCCTGGGGGTCAATTGTTAAAGTTTTAGTCTCCAATTCTACACTGTCGAGCGGAGAGCTGAGAGGAGAGCACACCTTCTGACGTACATGCGTGAGTGGGCGTGGGTGTGTAGGTGAAGAGATGGATATTGAAGTGACGCGACGTGGTTGTGTTGCTGGACGGTACATTTCGATAAGACGAGGCAATTACTGTAGATGAAATTTGGCAAGCAACTGGAGGACAGCGTTGGAGATTAGCTCAGGAAACAGAGTTCGATCTGTCTTCCTTTTTTTTTCTTCATGTCTCGATCTTGATTAGTCCGCAACGTTCGGAAAAAAAACAGATCCGATCCGGATCTGTTCGCATCTCAGTATTTTCCTAGACTTGCAATGTCGCCGGATTCGTCAAGGAAAGGGGGTTCAGCTGATAGTTTTAGGGTTGGAGTCAAGCTCGAAAATACCAGAGAAAAAAAAACGTGACGATTGTGTCGACAAACCATTTTTAGTCTCCAACCCCGCCCAGAGAGTGCATGCAGATGGATGGCAAGCAACTGAGGCTGCAACCTTGTAGATCTTAGTCCATCTGTACCCCCCTCCGGTATCCCCCGCAACGTGCTCAGCGGCATCAGGTCTGCCTTGGACGAAGACAGAGCGGGGGAGACCCGGAAGCGAGGCCCGCAGAGGAGCCATAAGATGGGAGAGACGCCGCCTTCCGCCAGCAGGACTCCATCCAGGCGCAGTCCGCGGAACCACGAAAGCTCTCACCGAATGTGCGTAATCTCCTGACAGCAGTTAGTTGACTTTCGCCAACTCTGGATCCGTTCACCGAAAGCTAACGTTTGTGTCGCCTCAGGTTGTGTTTCCCCATGTTCTCACGGAAGCACGTTCCTTCTATGTTTTGCGTTCCGATTTGTTCGTCTTACTCCGCAGTTGCAGCGACAACCAAGAAACATCGGGGTCGCGGGCAGGATTGACATCCCGCAAAATGATATCATGCAGGTTGCGGTGGCTGCAGCCGTCGCCCAATCCCGCATGTCGCAGGGCCAGGCTCCCGGTGCTCAACAGACCCCGAACAGCAACCCCTTTGCCAATGGCAACCCCTTTGCCAATGGCTTTGCTGGGAGCTGCCGGGTTCATGCCCGCTAACGGCATGAACCCGAGCGGGGTTGGCGGCGGCGCGAACTACGTGGCTTCCCAGGGCATGGGTGGATCCGTCGGAGTCTTTCCGCAGGGCTTCGCGGGGCATAGCAGCAACAACCCGTTCAATGGTAACGTGTTCGGTAGAGGTCCCTATGGTAATTGACCTTGGAGTGGTGCTGACAATCTGCCGCGAAGAACTTCGTCTTTGCGGGTCATAGGTCAGAAGCGTGGCGGGACCCCTTGTGGTGTTCGGTAACAACGCGTGGACAGAAAAAGTAGCAAGTAGGGTCGCTCTGGTGGCGGTGTTGGTCGTTGGCGGTTTGAAGGATTACGTTAATGGCGACCACCGGTATAGCACGGCCGTCGAGGAAGCTGGTTACGCGGGAACGGGAAATCTGTGTTCGTGCAGTATTGATGGAATCTCGTGGTTGACTCGTAGCAATCTTTCCGTGGAGTCGAGACATCCTATGAAGTACAGCAGCGACAATCTGAATTTTACACACTACTACGTTGCCACAGGTTCCTGTTCGTTCTGAGGAAACCTACAGAGCAGTAGCCGTGCTTTTATCGCAAGCACTAAATGAAGTCATACCTCGGTGAGTGACATGCCAGAAATACAGAGCAAAACACCGGCCACATGCGACGGCGGTGATCTCTGCGCATCTTCATGCGCTCCACTTTTATCGCAAGCACTAAATGAAGTCACACCTCGGTGAGTGACATGCCAGAAATACAGAGCAAAACACCGGCCACATGCGACGACGGTGATCTCTGCGCATCTTCATGCGCTCCATGAAAGTTGAAGGGTGCCAAACCAAAATACAAAAATACTGCCGTTGCAGACATTGCGTAAGACAGCAGTTGTCTACAACAGCTGAAGCAGCAGCCACAATCTGGATTTTACACACTGCTACCTTGCCACAGGTTCTTGTTCGTTCTGAGGAAAGCTACACAGCAGTAAGTAGCCGTGCTTTTATCGCAAGCACTAAATGAAGTCACACCTCGGTGAGTGACATGCCAGAAATACAGAGCAAAACACCGGCCACATGCGACGGTGATCTCTGCGCATCTTCATGCCCTCCATGAAAGTTGAAGGGTGGAGGACGATTCAGGGTGGAGGACGATTCCCTCTTATCACACCAAACCGAAATACAAAAATACTGCCGTTGCAGACATTGCCTAAAACAGCAGTTGTCTACAACAGCAGCATCTTCGAGGAGGACGGGGCGAAACACGTGTCAACACAGAGGTGGTTGCGCCGGAGTCGTATCAGCAGAGGCTGTATGTGGACCGGTTATACAAAACAGCGGCAAGACCCACCTGCACACCTGCACCTGGAGAGAAACCGGGAGAGCGACGAGCGGAACGCAGGGTCGAGTGGCCCGATGGTCCATTCGTCCATTTCTCGGCCTGTTCGTTCGCACTACGGTCTGTTCAAAATCCAAAATTCAAAACAAGCGACCTCAAAACCTCAAAACAAGTGACCTCACCTTCTCTGGGAGGACACGCGGGCACTCTGCTCTGCGATGGGCATCTTGTCGCTGTCAAAATATGCGAAGAGTGTGGGGTCGCTGAGCGTAAACCTGCAGCACGCGGAACACGATGACCGCATCGTAGTGGACGGCGGCTTTCTCCTTCACCGCTGCTGTACAAGGAGGACAGCGGCACGCGATTTTTTGCTGCACGACGACGTCGCCCCGCTTGTCAAAGAGTGTGCTGCTGAGGTCTCGCGGTTCGAGTCGCGTGGTTTCAAGGTCACCGTAGTCCTCGATGGAAGCACTCCGCCGGCGAAGAAGAGCACTTCCGAAGCTCGCAGAACCAAGCGGGAGGCTGCAGCCAGTGAGGCCCGCGAGCTCCAAAGAACTGGGGGCCGACTTACGGAGATCAACAAGAAGGCCAGCAGTGCGTGCGTGTTCGACGCCCGCGTTGTTGCAAGGGTTGCAACGCTCTTGCGACCCCAGATAGCAGGAGAGGTTTACATCGCTTCAAGGGAGGCCGACCCACAGATAGTGATTTTCCAGGACATCTACCTAGAGACGGGGTGTCCTGTGTATGTTTTCGCGAACGATTCGGACTTGATCGTCCTCGGTGTTCGATCGTTGCTGTGGGACGTCAGAGGGACTGATGTGGGAAATCTCACGGGGGTGTGCATCAGGTCGAGGTTGATATTCCAACCTCCGGAGTGGGCTTTCGCGATGGACGCCGAAGGCTACGATTTTCTCCGGCAACTGCACGGGCTTCCCCGCAGGCACACGCCTAACTTACGCGCTTCTCCTCTTACCGAAGCCGCCGCCCGCCGTAGGCTGAGTTTGTTCGCCACTCTCGCCGGAAACGACTTCGCCGATTTTAAGAACATCGGCCCTGTCAGGGCGGCCAAAGTAGCCTTCGAATTGATCGAACCAGATCCTCGGGGAACAGCCGCCGTTGTGCCTTTTGAGGCGCTTGTGGGCAACTTGGCAAGGATCGTCGTGCAGGACTCCAAGGAGGAGGAAACACCAGCGGCCCTGGAGGAGGCGGAGGAAAAGCTCAGGAGGTCTCAAAACATGTTCCACAATGCGGTAGTGTGGGACCCGTTGAAGAACACCCTCCGACATTTCTCCTGTGCTGCGTCTTCGCTGGCCATCACCAAAGACACAGGTCAGAGTCGTGGGGATCGTGTACGTGTCACCTGCTCCTCTAACTCCAAATATCCCCCACCTACGTGTAGTATCTCGGGGGTAGCATGTTGTTCGGTGTCTGTACCTTCTCGTTCCGCATTAATGGCTAAACGTATCGTCGACGTCGTGTCTATGTGCGTGCATGTGTAGTCTCCAGACAGAGTATTTAGGTCTTTGGTGCACATGCGGTGCAGCCTCTATTGTTCGAATCTGGACTTTGCCCATGTCGTGGCACCGGAACGAACGCAACATTTTTGTCCGACTCTCAAGCGCGCCCGGAATTGCCGTGGGGCACTCTGCGCAATAACAACATACATCCATAGTATTGTAGACGAGCTAGCTTCCGGTGTCTGTGTGTGGAACATGAAACAATACTGCTGTACCACGGTTGCTCCTGCTGTATTACCACAGGTACCCTGGAGTTTTCCTCTGTCGCCTCTGGCATAGCATCGGGGGAAGTTTCTCCTACCACGGGCCAGGTGTGGGCCCCGCCATTACTGGAGACCCGGATAGCACAAGAGTTTCGCCGTGCTACACGACGGGCGGGGAGCCAGATGCCGCCGCCGCCGCCGCCGGGACCGACGCCGACCCCGGACCAGAGTACGGGCCGGAACAAGCGCTCTCGCAAGGCGGTGACTCACGACACCAACAACTACCGTAAGCACGGGTTTAGTCGTCTCCCCGGTGCCGAAGAAGACTTCAACAAGTGGACAGTCGCACAGCTACGCGAATTCCTCAGCGTGAGTCCAGCAGTTGCTTTCATGGTTACGTTTGGTATGCACACGGGATATTTATTTCAAGGGTTGAACAATGGCGTCGCAAACTGCCGCGCGGGAATTTTAAAGTAGTTTATCGCTTGGATTATGCTTAAATATGTTGAGCTTTCGAAGGACACGCATTGATCACAGGAACGAGTGTACGACGTCCCGTTGGTGTCGCGGCACCCCCACTGTTAACCGTTTGTCATGCGTACACGCACAGCGTGTTGCGAAGAAAAAATCCCCTCACGTGGTCCCTGTCCTATACTCGTGGCAGGTTTTTAGGTGCCTCGACCACGCCGGCCACAGCGCGTACCTCAAGGGCCCCCTCGCCGAGCTGGCGGGGCAGGTAGTGGCGATGATCAAGAAGTGCGGGTTGCTCAACAGCAACCAAGCGTTCCGCCATCCTGTCCCGGATCTCAGCTCTTTCCAAGACAAGGAGCGCATGGCCATGCCCGGACTACCCGGCCCCCGTTCGCGGATCAGCGGCTTTGAACATCTACAGCAGCACCTCCCCGAAATGTCCAAGTCGGTGATTCTGCAGTTCCTCCGACAAGTCAACCCCATCTCTGGCGAGGGTTCGCGGGTTGGGATGCAGAAGGTTATGGATATGGGGAACCTGAACAGGTTGTGGGGCGTCCCGGCCAAGAACGGGTTGATGTATCTGGGAATGAGGTGAGTAGCCACTGGATGGTGCGACCGGAACCACGCGAGAGGAACTTACTATTGTTGTTGCTGTCACGTGCTGGTGGCGTCGTATCCTTTCGGCAGGCCTGTAAGCGCTTCTCCCACACCGAACGCAGTCTTACCGCTACCAACTACATTCGACACGCATTTCGCGCCATAGTCTTCAAGATCACACCACAACCGCCCCCACCCCCACCCCCTCCTGCATCCCTCATGCTCTGGTAGCTTCGTTGGTGCTCTTTTGGCACAACCCACTAGTTCACTTCTACGGTAAGACGCCCACATTGTTATGCCATGCTCCTGACAAATGTATACCCACCAGTCCTCTTTAACGGTAAGAAACCCGCTTATTTTTTTTTTCATGCTTGTGACGCAAATACGACCTTGCCTCGACGATTGTACCTCACGCCATCTTCCTTACGTCCACGCTCGCTTCTGGTCAGCGCCGGTGCCTCCTTCTCGGATACGAAAACGTACGAGGTCCGCATACAACTGCGGGTGGAGGCGTTGGACGAGAGCGCTCATCCCTCAGCAGCGGAGGAGGAGGGGCACGGGGTAGAATCTGGGCAATGGCCGAGACAGCCCCTCGTCGCCCTTGGTGTGGTCGCCGCTCTGTGCGAGTGTCCTGCCGGCATAAGCGGGGGATGCTCCCACACTGCAATGGTCCTCTTCTTGACTCGTCTGCTGCAGATGACCGAGGACGAACTAGCTACGTTCAACCCATCTACATGTACCGGTCGAGCTTGCAGTTGGATCATGCAGAACTGTAAGGGGGGCAGGTTGGGAGAGCAGTGTTCGTTGTATGGAGAACCTCTATCGCACGGCACGAATGTGGTCAGGAAAATGCGGGATCCTCGGCGAGGCTTTGACGACGACGTTACGGCGAAAGTACAGGGAGTAACCGCGATCGATCGAATGCAAGACTTCAACCCGCACCCCTCTGGAGGAAAGTGGGATGAACTGAAGCTCCACTTCGATGCTGGCAAGGATTTCAGTAGGTTCAAAATGGACAAGCTGCTGGCGTTCGTGGATTGTGCCAGGGGCCCGGATAACAGAGCAGTCGCCATGAATTACCTTCCGCCGCTCGTGCGTGAAGATTGCGACCTGTAGCTTTGTGGTTCCTTTTCCCTTCAGAGTGTTTTCCGTGCAGAGTGTTTTGTGAGCGGCACTCCAATGTGGCCTCTCTTTGGTGACTTCTACGTAAACGTCTCTACAGGCTCGACCCTCAGAGGTTAGTGCAACATTATTTTGTGGTAGGTTCGTTTTATTGGGTGTCATGGGGGGGGGTCTACGCACGGGTGCCACGTGGGACGTCTACGCACGGTAGGGTTGAAAGTACCTTTTCGCTTTGGGCGCGGCGTCATCCGTCCGTCGCGACCATACACCCCATTAATTTGTTGCAAGATGAAGCGGGGGACAAAGAGCTACCAGCTCTCGCAAAATACATGGGTTTTCTTTGGCGAGTGCATGCTTTGCCTGCCGCCTTCGCTACAATAGACTCTTTTTATAGCTCGCTGCACGAGCTGCGTGTATTCGCCCCTGAACACGGCCCTCGTGCCCATTTTACCGTTCATCATGTGTCGGCAGAAGATTCGTGCGATATGATGGAGGGTTAATAGTGATATTTTCCTGTTTTTCCCTGACACACTTGCCTTCCGTCTACGGAATCCCAACTAAAAACAGAGAATTAGAAACAGCTAAAGTAGGTATCATGCCAAACCCGAAGCAGTCACTGCTGCCGACCTGCGCTGAACTCAAATCTGGTAGGATGGGATTTAAGGCCATTGTTTCAGAACGTGATTACACAGCGAGGTTGTTGCAATGGTTCCATTAGCTCGGATGCTCTCTTGCAAAATATACACCGTTTAGGAGGTGCTCCCCGCAAGCGAACACTGACAATCCCGCACTAAGCCTGAGGTACCCCTATATCTAGCAAGTACATCACCGTGTATGCTCACTCGCCCAGCACATCCACCCGCCGAATATCTCCGTCTACTCTTGGATGTACTTCTACTACATGTACTACATAGAATTTTCCTCAAACCGCAAATGGCACAACACCAACAGAACACCACACAACATGCGCTTCAACAGGAACTCTAGCATAACACCACACAACACGCGCAACAAGGATGGGAGAGCCAACGCGACGGGGCAGCACATCCGCGCGCATACAGCGACACACGCACACACACCGTACACCCCGGTATCCCTAGCTCCGAAACGGCTGTTGCATCAAGTTTACCAAAGCAGCCACTACATGAAAGCACATCTCCAGGTGATCGAGTTGCTTGTGATGGGACTTCGAGTCAACGATACTCCACTTCTTCACTGCTCCAATTGCTCGTTCTACGTGAATGCGCAAGTTGGCTACCTCCCAATTTTGCTGCATGTCGGCTTTGGTGAACTGAGTCTCGCCGCTAACCTTGAAGGGTGGCGCGCAATAGTGAATACCTTCCCTTATCAGCAAAGGCGAGATGGAGTTGAAACCCTTGTCGGCCATCACTTTGAAACCCATGTTAGCTAGACCGTTTTCCCTCATAGCGTCGACGAGACCAGACTTGCGGACAACCTCAACGTCACTCATCCACCCGGGGTACGCGGGTCCGATGTAGCAAATGGCACCCCCGGGGGTTATCGCTACAAAAATTTTAGCCGTGTGCCTGCCCTTGTACGTGGAAAAAGACACAAAATTCATGTTTGTTTGCCACGACTTGGGAATCTCTATCTCCGTGGCATCCAACACCAACGCGCAATTCTCGTAACCTAAGTCGTCGAAGTTCTTGGGGAGAAGGTCGACGACCTCTTTTGCCGAAGGGAACCGTATGACAGGACGGAGGCTGCGATAGAGGAAATTCAGCCACGTCGTGAAAGCCCCCCCCCCGGTACTCTCGTGCACACCGAATAGAGTCCACGCCACAACCAGCGGCATCGCCGTGCGCAACACCATCAACGTAAAAAATAGTCCGTTGACACCACGAAAAGTCTTGACTCGCTGGCTGTTTCCACCCGCTGAAACGCCTGCCCGTTCTCGCTGATCGAAAAACACCATGTTCTCCGCAGCGCCGTCGGCGTTCGCGAACTCGTACAGCTTCTGCAGGGTAGGTGCGGGGAGATGGGAGAAAGGGAGAAAATAGCCACGGGTTATGCCGGTGAAGATTTTGTGGGCGGCTACGCGGTCACAGCGGCGGAGCAATGCCGCTATTCGGCCGAAAGCGAAATGTTTGAGCAGAGGCGTCCACGGCTTGAGCGGAGGCGATAAAACTAAAAGCAATGGCCGGCGGGAATGCAATCATACGTTGGTAATAATTTAGCGGTAGCCGGTCCTATTTTTCTTTAAGCGCTAACACGACTTTTCGCGGCAAAAACAGTAACGGCGGTACACCCGGTGAACGCCGGTGTTTGTGTAGGAAAATTGGCGCCAGGTTACTTACCGACACCACTTGAAAAACTGAACAAAACAATGCTTCGATTCGATCTGATAATCACCACTTGCCCTAGCCAGAAAACACACGAGGTTAACCGAAAATGCATGCCATTCTCGTTGGCGACAACCATCAACTTGGACTCGTGTTGCATTTCTTAGTACTGCTGTCGTAGCCGATAGACGGGATGATGACAAACACCTACCAGCCTATTGCTGTAGACCTGGACAGCAGCAAAACCAGGACAGCACTCCTCTTGTCTCGGGCAAAGCATTACACAAACACGGGCGCCCACCACTACCGTATCTTCAGCACTGCTGTAAGACGCGCAGCAAATAATCCTGGTAGCCTAGTGGGGTTGTCTGCTGTAGTTTCGAGCGACATATCTTGAACGCACGAGCTCAGCTGCCACAACAGCAGTTAGTTGTAGACAACGTACGAACTAAATACCAGTTTTTAGACTATGCAATGACGTGAAAAATGGGGCATGCGTTGTATCGGGGCTGCAGGCGAGGCGGGGGTGTCAATAAGAAACCCCACAGACATTTTCCCGCAAACTGTAAAAAACTAGCGTACAGCAGTCCTTACTTACCAGGAGAGCCTCGTGGGTGGGCACCCCCGCCAGGCAACGAACTTCTGTTGCCGTCTTTCCACGGAGGATGTTGTGGTCGACCCCAACGTCCGCCGGCTGTGATGACCTGCCGTGTGCTTCATGTTTATCCACCGCCTCCTTTAGCTCCGACTCTAGCAGGGAGATCCTTAGCCCCAAATCTCTACTTTTCTCCTTGAGTCGTGCTTCCTTCTGAGCCCCAGCTAGCAGCGCTCTCCGATGTCGGTCGTTCAAAGCTTCGAGCTTGAGACTCCTTGCCAGGGCACCACGAGAAGCTTTGAGCATCTCCTCGCTCGTTTGGCTTGGCAGTGCTCCCTCCTTCACGCTAACCCCTACCGCTTCGCCGGTTAGGGATTTGCTCTTCACATCGGCTGCTAGGCTACCAGGAGGGAAGCGAGCGGCCGAAATCCTAGGGTCGCTCTTGGGGACTGGAAGGTCGTCTCGACCAAAAAGCGCGTTGCACCAGCTCTTGAACTTGCCCGCGTCTTTGGGCATCCGTATCGTCGCGTCTCCACCATCCTCCTCACAAAATTTTGTTTGGCAGATGCATCTGTGTTTCCCCATTGTAAGCGCTGAGGATCCCTACGGCTGCTGGGCGGAGTGTGTGTTGTGTGCTCACGTGTCACCAGGCGACAACCGACAAGAGAGAGCGGGCCTGCAGGTTGCTGGTACACCGCTTGTATCTGTCTGAAATTCTGCGCGGAGTCCCCAAATCTCGCCGCAAAAGGAGCTGCCTAAAACGAAGCAGACGCCGAGCTGTTCTTCGTGATGGGAATGTCTAGAGCATGCCAAGGGGCGTAGGAGTGTTCTGCTGTCCTATCCTGGCGTTATCGTTGCTCTGTAAGTGGTGTCACGGCCTCCGCAGCTGCCAAGCCAGCGGCTTCAAGTTTTGAAAAGCCCTCCCCAATTCGTCTTGGTTTTAGAGTGCCCAAAAAAGCGCATGCCCCCCCCCCCCCACAGGCGATTTGTAAAAAATGCGGGGCTATTGCAAGAAGCCTATGGCGAAACAGACAAGGTACAGTGAAGGTCGACTCTTGCCGGCCACAGGAGGCGGAAGCTGCTCACGCTCGGGGACGGATCATGATTTTTTGCGGTTCTCCACCGAACGGATATCGAACGATGAGACTTCAGAAAAGCTTCAGAATTGCGAAACGTGCGCCCAGTTGTTGTATAGACATGGCAAGTTAAACACCAAAAATTAGAACTGAAATGATGGGTGGTGGGTGGGTGACCGGCGGACCCCAGAAAGCAAAGCATGAAAAACGCGAACCACATTGAAAATACGTTTGAAAACTGAGGGAGATTGCATGCCCTACGACTAAAAGGGTGCCACACACAAAACGCCCGACCAGTACCTAACACATTTCGTCTGCACCTTCCCAACATAACATATATGAGACACACAAGACAGCTACCAAACTGTCTTGTTGAGCCTGTTACCCGCAGGGGAGATGTCCCTATATGCTGTCTGGGAAACCGTAGACACAGGTACTTTCTGACGCTATGAATTCATTGCTAATCTGTCCCAGACTCTTTTCTATGATAGAGATGGATTCGTTGTGTCATATTAACCCTTACGTGACTACACCCCCGAATCGGGCATGTTAGCAGGCACGATAACTCTTATATGCGACAACTTTCGAACCGAATTGAGCTGTGGATACCTGCGTCGACGACGGCTCGACGGTACGACTAGACCGCTCGAAAAGAAACAAAGTAACGACCGGGGACAGAAACAGCACGTCCCCTATACAGAAAATTGAAAGCCTGGGAGTTGCAATGCTCCGCAGCACCCTGCATCCCGCGCTGCTGCTGTGCTGCTGTGGACCTCAGTCCAGCACGCAGAAACGCGATAATGATGCTGTTTTTCCTCCTGCTTGTTGCGATTTTTCGCACGAGCGCTATGGACGGGGTTCCTGTGTATCACGTTCGCAAGGAACAGGAGCTAGCTCCCCAGCCGGCTGCGTTGGGCCAACGGGTACAGCAGCACATCGATGGATCTGCGTCGCGCATCATTTGCAGCACAGAATTGACAAGAGGTGGGAGGGTTATGGTCTTGCCCGACCGCGCTGGTGTGTATACCGTAAAGCCGGATGGCCACTGCGGGTTTAGTGCGATGTCCGCGGGTCTGCAGGTTTGCCTCGGTAGAACAAGGGCCGCCCCCACCCCAGAGAACATGAGGAGCGTGGTCGCCCGTCGAGCCACGGAACATGTTCTTGGCGCATCCGGTGTTGAGGACTTGACAGCTGTACTCTCACCAGACCAGCTTGGGCGGGCCCGGAGTGTGCGTATACCGGATGTTTTAGGAGCTGCCGTGGAAGAAATGACGGCGCCGGAGGATAAGACGGTCGGTTGGTTTCGCGAGAAAGCCCAGCTAAGTGCAACAACAAAATGGATTGACGTGACCTGGTTCTCTTTTCTGGCGTCGGAGTACGGGGTGAACATCATGTTGTGGGAGCCAAGCCCCACGTACGGCACAGTTCAGCCGTACTCAGCAGCCCTCACGGCAGGCATGTTCTTGTTCGAGAAAAAAGACAAAATGGACGAGGAGGGGGATCGCTGGGTGCATCTGCTCTATCGGAAACACGACGATCCGTGGGCAGCGCGCGAGGGTGTAGGTGAGGCAGGCCATAAACAGCACAACCACTTCGACCGTCTGCAGCTTGGACTCAACGTACATACTTCCTTCATCGATGTCGTCAGAGTTGCAAAGGAGAAAGCGCTAGGAATGGCGGCGCCGGTGCCGTCGGCGAGCGCCACGGCC
This sequence comes from Ectocarpus siliculosus, assembly GCA_000310025.1. Taxonomy (NCBI): domain Eukaryota; class Phaeophyceae; order Ectocarpales; family Ectocarpaceae; genus Ectocarpus; species Ectocarpus siliculosus. Next base: position 264,013 of record FN648381.1, read on the forward strand.
GGGAAGAAAGCGCCAGGGTCCGCAAAGGTGGACGGAGAAGAGGTGGACGATCCCGAGTTCAGCATGAGACCAAGCGGCAGCAACAGCAACAACAGCAGCAGCAGCAGCCGGCAAGCGGAGGGAAAGGCTGCAGCGGGAAAGAAAAGCAAGGCGAAGATCGGGAGTAAGGTCGGGGTGAAGCGACCAACCGAGAGGCAGCCAGGGGACAGCAAGAGGCACAAGGCGGGGGGTGCACCGGGGAAGCAGCGCAAGGCGGTTGGTGTGCCGGGGAAGCGCAAGGCGGGGGGTGCACCAGGGGAGGGGAGGGGTGCCGCAAAGAAATGCAAGAGTACGCCGACGGGTAGGAGGAAATCGGTGAAGAGCAACGGCCAAGTAGACGAAGCCAACTATGATTCCGACGGCAGCATCGGGGGGGGGGACCACGAGCGAACCCAGGGCTCCTTCGCTAGCATGTCGCAGAACGAGAAGAAGGTGGTGGCCGCCATGAAGAAGATCCAGGAGCTCAAGTACAGGCGGGCGTACTTGCTGAGCAACAAGAGGAGGGCGCGGGGTCTAAAGGTGGGTTTGTGTTCGTGTAGACTTTTCTCTTGGCATTTTCCAGGCGAATAGGCGGACCTAAGAGAAGACGACGATTTATGGTGGTGCAAAAGTTGAGTCCGATAAATAGTGCGAATCAATACTGCTGTAGCAGTTTCTTGCGTTTTTTTTTTCGCTTGGAATACCGAGTAGAGAGTGCCCTATCAACGCTGAACAAACGCGTGTCTAGGTAGGCACTTTGTTTCGCCTCGTGTGGTCGCTAGTCTCTACCAAAAATAATCTTAGAAGTGTTGGTAAAAAGCACCTGGTTGCTTGCATGATCATGTTGACGCCTCCGTGCCTGGCTCCTGTTGCTCAACACGGGTGTGGTTTCCAATGTTGGCAGGGGGGCAACGAATGTCGAGTTCACGATTCGGAGTATGTAAATGCATGTGCGTGACCTGAACACCCTACTGGCCCTGTATGGTGTTACTTTTGATCGCCGTGTCAGTTTCATGTGAATCTCTCGCTCGCTCGATTCGTAGGTGTTAGTGACACCGTCGCCTCGTACGACTTTATTTTTTTTCGGATGATTGAACACAACACGGCAGGGTATGAATTGACACACCTGCCGCTCTGTTTCCGCTGTTTGCCGACGACGTGCTCAACCCAGCTCAAGGCCATACGCGACAGGGAGAAGGAGAGGCTCAAGAAAGCGGCAGAAAAGGAAAAAGAAAACCAGCTTCGGCCGCGGCAGGAGGTGGAGGAGGAGGAGCGACAAGAGAGAGAGGAGCTAGAGAAGCAGCAGCAGCAGGAGCAGGAGGAGTTGAAAGCTGAGGCGGAGGAGTACCCGGAGGTGGCGTGGACTGACCGCGGCATTCCTGACTTTGCGGGAACGACGGACCACAAGAAGAGAACCCGGCGGCAAGCGGTCAGCGCTGCTTCGCTGTCGGCGTCCGCGCGATCGAAGTTGCCCTCTCTCGATACCTTCATGGGCGGCCGCGACGAGAACGGAGAGTTCCCGCTGAGTGGTTTGATGAAGACGTGCTTCAACATGATGTTCCCCGACAAGGCAGTAGATCTTTTCGTGCAAAAGGTGAGCATTGGTGTTTTCGTGTGGTCGCATTCCTTATTAAGTTGCACTCGAACAACTCAGTAGGGGGGTTGCACGCAAGTAAGAGACCGAGCCGTTATGCGTCGGACTTGAAAGTAGTTCCGCGGGAAGGGGGGGAGGGGGGGGGGCGGGATGAATTGTATGCCCTTTGTTGGTGTTTACACTGCATGATGTCGTCTGCATGCCTTGGTCGCCTAATCATACTGGCCGAATGTAGATCACAGCTCATCAAGATTGTCAAACACACGGGGGTTTATGCGGTGTTCATGCATACTTCCCTCCTGACGTGCTACGTACCAGCGTATCGTGCATGGGGTGGTTTGCAAGGGCGGATGCAATACCGCGGAATGTACTCCCTGTAGAGAAGCACCCTCCCCCCCCCCTATCCAGCGCGCGGGATCCCTGTTATGTATGTTGTAATTTGATTACCGATATCCACCCGACCAACCCAACAATTGAAAGCGGGTACTAGGTAGATGCCTGAGAACACAGTCTGTTGTGGCCCCTTGCGGTATTGCTTACGTTCCAAGACACCCGCGGAAGGCATATGCGGATTAATTTAATCAAACATGTCTGTGCTGCCACGGCTTGCATCAACAATCATTGTGTATATATACGACACCTCGGCGCGACCTCTGGGGCGAATATGCTAATCTTCGCTCCGTCTTGTTGTCCCTGACCTCTTCCGCGCGAAACGTGATACTTTTCCAGACCAACAAGTACGTGAACCTTTGCACCACACCACCACCCCCCGGAGCTACGGAGAAGCGCAAGGAGCATCAGATGAAGAAGACGAGAACTCTAGGCAGGGTCACCCTGCCGGAACCCGCATTCGAGCGCAAGCACATCTACGGCATGCTGGGCATCACGATCACGATGGGGCTCACCAAGAAAACGCGCATGAGGAAGCACTGGAGTAGATCGTTGCACGACGACTATCCTCTAGTGAGGGCGTGCATGCCGCGTGACTTGTTCGAGCTGTTGTACTGCCGTTTCATCCACTGCTCGGACGGCAACGCTCCTCCTCGATTGTTGGACGAGGACAACACCCCTAACCCGGACTTCGATTCGAAGTGGCACATCAGGTGAGTTTTTACCCGTCGGAGACTTCGAGCGTTCTGACTGTTGGACCACGCTCCTCCATTTTTTCATGTGGTGAAATAAAACGGCCTCCAAGCCGGCGAGTACCCTAGAATCCAAATCCAAAGGGTTCATGTCGTTGTACCTGTCGTTGCCCTACACCACCCGCCCTCCCCGTGGAATACTACACGTGACCACTACAGTAGCGTACAGTTGTACACCACCCGCCCTCCCCGTGGAATACTACACGTGACCACTACAGTAGCGTACGGTTGGGATGATCATAGCTACGGACTAGCGTGGTTGGTGTGTGTAATCAATAGGCGAGCATTCGTATGTCCGTTCGTGTCCCACGAATGTTCTACAACAGATTAACCAACGCCACACCTCCGTGCTAATCTTGACGTCGCTTCACCGGCAGAGAGCTCGAAGACATCTTGAACACCGCGTGGACGGAAAACATGGACTTCAACCAGTGGGCTGTGCTACGACGAGCAGATGGTGAAGACTGTGTCGAGGTACGCGCACTTCCTCATGAGACACCAGCCCAAGAAGCCCATCACCCACGGTACGCGGTTTGTGTTTCGTGTTGTATGGACGATTCCTGCCGACTGTGTGTTTTCCTTGTGACGGCCTTGCGGTGTGAGGGCTCGGCGGCTGGGGACATGGGCGAAGACCTTGTATAGTATTCGGTTTTCAAGGGCCACCATGTGGTGGAGTTGTCATTTTTGCTTTGTGGAGTTGACCCCCCCCCCCTCTCCCTCTACTGGAAAAATAGGAGCAGGAACATTTTGGCGTTTAGGTCACATGAAGAAATCATGCCCGTGGGCATAATCCAAAGCTCGATTGCTACACAGAGCTCGGCGGTGCCGAAAATGGCGGAGCTGGAACCGTCAATGACTGTCCACGAGTTTCAAGCGGCAAACTCGAATAGAGTGCAAACGGGCACGATTGACTGCTGCGCCGCCTTGTTAATTCGCTCCACCATTTTTCCCTATTCACGTTGTTCCAATGCAGGCGTGAAGATGCTCGCGATCTGCGACGTCGCGGGGTACTGTTTCGTCAGCAGCGTCGAGGGTGGATTTTCGGGGGATCCCAAGCTGAGGAAGTGGTCTGACTGCCCTCTGGGACGGACCACTCGGCACGTTCTACATGTCCTGCTCGACGCCTGCAAGGAGTTCGGTGACAAAATCGACGGCTCTGGCGTGCACATCGCAATGGACAACTACTTCACAAGCCCGACACTGTTCGAGTGTCTTGCGGGCCACGACATCTTCGCGGTGGGTACGTGCCGGGTTAACCGAACCGCTGGCGCGATCCCTTTCTTGCAGAGCCTCGATCGCATCCCCGTCAAGCGGGGAGACATGAACTTTGCCCGCGCCGGCAATGTCGCATTCGTGCAGTGGCTCGACTCGAAGGATATCATCCTGTGCAGCACCATCCACCTCGCGCAACCCTCGCGCCGCCA